>SKCR01007821.1:0-357802 GCA_019454045.1 Zanthoxylum bungeanum | reverse complement strand
CCGTGAAACTTGCCTTCAAAGCCACAAACAATGAAGCCGAATACGAAGCAATCTTGGCCGGATTGAGGCTATGCACGATGGTGGGAGTCCATGACGTGGTAGTAAGAAGTGACTCTCAGCTAGCTATTCAACAACTAAAGAGAGAATTTCAGGCCAGGGAGCCGACTATGATAGCCTACTTAGCCGAAGTAAAAAAGTTGATGGAGAAAATAGGGAACGTACGCTTCGAACAAATCGGACGAGAAGACAACTGTGAAGCAGACTCCCTGGCCCGGCTCGCATCCTCAATGAAGACCGAGGACCCCAGAATAATCCCTCTCATATGCCTCCGAGAAAAAAACATAGGAGAGCTGGAAGTAGATATACTAGAAGAAGAAGGCAAAAACTCATGGATGCAACCGATTAGGAGATACCTGGAAACCGGGGAAACCCCTAAAGACAAAAAGGAGGCCAAGAAGCTAAAATTCAAGAGCACCAAGTTTTCCCTAATCGAAGGGGTGCTCTACCGGAGAGGCTACACCATACCCCTCCTAAGATGTCTAGCAGAAGAGAAAGCAGATTATCTGCTTAGGGAAATTCACGCGGGCATATGTGGAAGTCACGCCGGAGGAAAATCAATCGCCTTCAAAGCCTTAAGGCAAGGGTTTTACTGGCCGACCATGCATCAAGACGGTGTGAAGGTAGCTCAGAAATGCGAAGGTTGTCAGAAAAATGCCAACCTCCACCATCAACCGGCAGAACAATTAACCACCATGTCCAGCCCCTGGCCATTCGCGCAGTGGGGGCTAGATATCATAGGACTAATGCCAAAAGGGCGAGGGCAGGCGAAGTACGCAATCGTAGCCATAGACTATTTCACAAAATGGGTAGAAGCCGAGCCACTATCCACCATCACAGAAAAGAAGGCCACATAGTTTTTAAAAATAAATATTATCTGCAGGTTCGGAATTCCCCGAGCAATCATCACTGACAACGGAAAATAGTTCTATAGCAAGGGATTCAGGAAGCTCTGCGAAGACCTCCAGATCGCTCTAAAATTCGCCTCGCTAGCCCATCCCAAGTCAAACGGACAGGTTGAGGCAACAAACAAAACCATCAAGGCAAACCTTAAAGCTCGGCTCGGATCAAGCAAGGGCTTATGGGTCGAAGAATTACCAGAAGTGTTATGGGCACATCGGACGACCTACAAAGATTCCACAGGGGAGACACTGTTTTCCCTATCATACGGATGTGAGGCCGTCATTCCAGCAGAAATCGGGGTAGCAACTCACAGGGTCCGCCACTTTGGGAATAAGCAGAATGAAGAACTTATCAAAAACCACATCGACCTGATCGAGGAAATGAGAGATAAATCAGCTATGAAAGCGGCAGTCTACCAACAAAGAATGGCCCACTTCTAAAACAGAAGAGTTCGAATCCGCTCATTCCTCCCGGACGACTTAGTATTGAGAAGGGTCACCTTAAACACCCGACGACCAGAGGATGGCTCGTTAGGTGCCAAGTGGGTAAGGCCAGGGCTTACGTCCTAGAACAGCTGGACGACACGAGATTAAAAAAACCATGGAACGCCGAGATGTTAAAAAAACCATCGGAGGCAAGATAGGGAGACCAAAAAACTGCCCCCGAGACAGAGGGAGTTCAAGCTGATACCTCCAAACAATCCAAAAAGAAGGATTCCGACTCAAGTGAACCAGGTTGCCCGGGAAGAGGCATATGTCCCTTTGAATAAACCATTGAGACAGATCGTCACGGAGATCCAGGGTAGATGCCTCTTGGCGGAGCCTGAATTCAGAAGATATCCGCTAGATAAGAGGAATAATAGAGCTTACTGCATGCACCATAATTTGACGTGGCATGCAACAGACGGATGCAAAGACCTGAAGGAACAAATGAAAGATCTGGCACGCAATGGTTACCTGAACAGATACATCGACCATGAAGTTATGGAAGCTAGGAAAATGACGGATTGCAGAAAAGTGAATACCATTGCCGGAGGAAGAACACTGGCTGGGAATTCCAACAAGGCGAGGAAGAATTATAATCGTATTCGTAGACCAGAGGTTCTGGCAATGAAACAGGCATCGGGAGCTCAAGGTGGTCGGTCAGTACCAATAATTTTCACCGACGAGGATGCTCGAGGGGTGAATTTCCCCCACGACGATGCTCTAGTAATTAAGGCGGTAATTAGTGGTTCCGAGGTGTATAGGATCTTGGTAGATCCCAGAAGCGCGGTGGACGTAATTTCCAAAGAAGCCTTGGATAATCTCGAAGTGGAATATACAACCCTAACCAACAATGGTTCTCCCTTATATGGCTTCGGAGGCTCAACGGTGGTTCCGTTGGGAAGAATACAGTTGGCAATGACGATTGGAAACCTTCCCCGAATCTAGACGATTATGACAGATTTTACAGTGGTAGACTGCATGAGCAGTTATCAGGTCATCGCTGGTCGGCCATCTATGATGAAGATTAAAGCTGCAATATCCTGCTACTACCTGAAAATGAAATTCCCCACTAGGGATGGGATTGGGATCGTGTGCGGTAGCCAAAAAGCCGCTCGGAGTTGTTTCGCCACTCTTTCAAGGGAGACCCTCTGTATTGAAAATATAGGCCAAAAGAGGAAGGAAGACAAAGATCGGGAAGGAACGAATAAGATACCGGGTCATCGACCGGAGAAGGTTGCTCGATTATGGGAAATTGAAGAGTTAGAGTCGGTAGAACTATTCAGATCGGGCAAAAATATAAAGATAGGGGCGGACCTGGATGAGGCCCTGAAACAGGATTTTTTAAAATTCTTAAGACAATATCCAGATGTATTTGCATGGGGGCACAATGATATGCCCGACATAGACCCGAAATTTATTCACCATCGTCTGATGGTGGATCCGGCTCACAAACCGGTCAAGCAGAAAAGAAGAATCTTTAACCAGGAGCGGTGCGAGGCAATAGCCGCCGAGGTGGAAAAATTGTTGAAGGCTGGATTTATCAGAGAGGCAAGGTACCCAGACTGGGTATCAAACGTGGTCTTAGTAAAAAAAGCCCACCGGGAAGTGGAGAATATGCGTAGACTTCACCGACCTCAACAAAGCTTGCCCAAATGACAGTTTCCCGTTACCAAAGGTGGACCAATTGGTAGATTCAACGGCCTGTCACGGGTTACTCAGCTTTATGGACGCATTCTCAGGGTATAACCAAGTCAAGATGCATCCGGGGGACGAGGAAAAAAAACCTTCGTCACCGACCAAGGGCCGTATTGCTACAAAGTAATGCCGTTCGGTTTAAAGAATTCTGGAGCAACATTTCAGAGACTGGTAAACAAGATTTTCAAACCACTCATTGGCACATCCATGCTGGTGTATGTCGATGATATGATAACCATGTCCATGGAGCCGTCCTTTCATGTGTCCGATCTAGGAAAAACCTTCGAGTTACTACGAAAGCACGACCTAAGGCTGAACCCGGAAAAATGTGCATTCGGGGTGGCCTCAGGAAAGTTTTTGGGATATATGGTGAGCTCCAGGGGCATAGAGGCAAATCCCCAGAAGATCCGGGCTATCCTGGATCTGAAGTCTCCTGGAACGGTTAAAGAAGTACAAAGTCTGACCGGACGAGTGGCCGCACTGAATCGCTTCATTTCCAGAGCAACCGACAAATGCCACCCTTTTTTCAAAGTTATCAAGTAGGAAAAATGGAGGTCAATTGGACAACGGAATGTGAGGAGGCTTTCCAGTAGTTGAAGAGGTACTTGACACAACCCCCGCTTTTAGCAAAGCCAATCCCAGGTGAGACCATATTCTTATATTTAGTTGTCTCTGAGCACGCTGTAAGTTCAGTGTTAATACAAGAAGATGATAAAGTCCAAAGGCCGGTATATTACATTAGTAAAGCTCTGTTAAATGCTGAAACTAGATATTCAATGCATGAACTGGTCGCCTTGTCATTAGTTACTTTGGCCCGGAAACTACAACCCTATTTCCAGGCCCATCCTATTAGGGTTTACACCAGCTGTCCATTAAGGCAGATTCTGCAAAAACTAGAAATCTCAGGTAGGTTAGTGAAGTGGTCGGTGGAATTAAGTGAACACGACATTTCCTACCTACCAATGGCAGCAATAAAAGGCCAGGCTTTGGCAGATTTTATAGCAGAATTTACAACATCCCAAGTTTTAGCAATTATGGAGGATAGATGAGAGTTATCAGTAGATGGCTCTGTCAGCTCACAAGGTAGTGGAGCCGGGATCGTGCTGAAACGAGGTGAAGGAGAAGAAACAATTTACGCCTTAAGATTCGCCTTCGAGGCTACTAACAACGAGGCAGAATATGAGGCAATTTTGGCCGATTTAAGGTTATGCACGGCAATGGGTATTCAAGATGTAATTGTAAAGAGCGATTCCCAGTTAGCCGTCCAACAACTAAATGGGGTATTTCAGGCCAGAGAGTCAAACATGATAGCCTACTCAGCGACGGTGAAAATCTTGGTCGAAAAATGGGGAAAGTAGAATTCGAGCAGATTGGTCGGGAAAATAATCATCAAGCAGATTCCCTAGCACGGCTCGCTTCATCGATTAAATCGGAAAAGCCCAAAATAATTCCTCTGATTTGTCTCCAAACAAGAAGTGTAAGCAAGCCCGAAGTAATGGAGCTCGATGTGGAGAACATACCTCACTGGATTAAGCCGATCAAAAGATATTTGGAAACGGGGGAGGTACCGGAGGAAAAGAAAGAGGCCAGAAAATTAAAATATAGAAGTGGCAGGTTTTGTTTGATTGAAGGAATACTGTACCGAAGGGGTTATACGGTGCCACTCCTGAGGTGCCTAGCAGAGGAGGAAGCTGATTATATGCTCCGAGAGATTCATGTAGGGATTTGTGGGAGCCATGCTGGGGGATGATCAATTGCCTTTAAAGCTTTGAGGCAAGGTTTTTACTGGCCAACCATGCATCAAGACGGGATAATAACAGCCCAGAAGTGTGACGGATGTCAAAAAAATGCTAATATCCATCACCTTCCAGCAGATTAATTAACTACATTGTCCAGCCCATGGCCATTCTCTCAATGGGGCCTGGATATTATTGGACCAATGCCAAAGGGACGAGTACAGGCGAAATACGCTATTGTGGTTATAGATTATTTCACCAAGTGGGTAGAAGCTGAACCTTTGTCCATAATCACGAAGAAGAAATCAACTGAGTTTGTGAGGAAAAATATTATCTGCAGGTTAGGGATCCCCCGGGCCATCATCACAGATAACGAAAAGCAGTTCGACAGCAAAGGCTTCAGGAAGCTCTGTGAAGATCTTCAGATTGCCTTAAGATTCGCTTCACCTGCTCACCCCAAATCCAACGGACAGGTTGAGGCTGCTAACAAAGTCATCAAAGCTAATCTTAAGGCTCAGCTCGGAATTTGTAAGGGGTTACGGGTCGAAGAGTTGCCAGAGGTATTGTGGGTGTATCGAACAACCTGTAAAGACTCCTGTAGGACACAGGACCTGGGCGACGCCGTTTCTAGGCTCGCGACACTAGTTGGGAAGTACTAAATAACATGGAGTCGCCACCCGGTGTGAACCGGGGCAAAGGTTTAAGGCCGCACTCACCCCTCGCAAGGGAAGACCTCAAACCGTTGGGTTCAGAATGGTCCCTTACTTATGTCACTTGTAATGAAAGGATTTATGTAATAATTTAATCAAGCTTAAATAACACTTATTTCCAAGAGTATCATGCTTCTAAATTCTCACATGCAAAATAAAACTTATGCACACATTTCACATATATCTCACATTTAAAATTACATGCTTAACATATATCAAAATAGCAACAAACATAAAACTTCATTTGCATATTACATTCAGGAAAACACAAGCACACATATTAACCATACAAGCACACATATGGGCACTTTTCCAAGTGGTACGTGGAATTGTATCCCAAGTACAGACCGCACTACCATCCATTCGGAATCAGCTACGGAATTTAAGTCTGGGTTTCCATCCGATATACCGCAAGAAATAATACTCAAATGTTATCATGACATAAGCATATGGATTGTAATACATTAACATATTTGTATTCATACATGTGGGGATAGCTACTAGGAGAACTATGCATGAAATCTAATGAAGAGGACTCAGTTCAGTGGGTGCGCGTTCGTGTAGCGTTCGTAAATGTGTTCGAACGATAAACAGAAGGTTTGCGTTCGTGTAGCGTCCGAGAACGCGTTCGAACGGAACCAGGCCTGATACATTATGAAACTAAGAAAGTGCGTGTGCGTTCGTGTGGCGTTTGATAACGTGTTCGAACGGAAATGAAACAGAATGCTCACGTTCGTATGGCGTTTGATAACGCGTTCGAACGTAAATGAAACAGAATGCTCACGTTCGTATGGCGTTCGTGAACGCGTTCGAACATAAGCAAGACCTGATGCATGACAAGGCAAAATACATGCGCGTTCGTAAACGCGTTCGAACGGGAACAGACCTGATGCATGAAAATGGGACGCAATACATAACTGACAAAATAAATGGGGGGCGCGGCGAAGTACTGCCGTAAAGGTGGCCTTTTGGGGCTCTTGATCTCTCAAAGAGAGGACCTTTAGACCAACATACTAAGCCCATGCGCTCGACTGAATCATGCATACATAGAATGAAAAGCAATAATATTAAACATAGTGTGCCCGATTGAACGTATCTTGTATCCAACCGAACACACATCAACCGGCGCGGCAAAGCCTCGTGGTAAAGGGCTTTAGCCCCTCCCCATAGGGGATCTCACATCGCACTTACTAAGCCCATGCGCTCGGTTGAATCATGCATACGAAAATAAGGACAATCATATCAAACCAAGTATGTCCGATTGAACGTATTTCGCATTCAACCGAACACACATCAATCGGTGCGGCAGAGCATCGTGGTGAAGGATTTTAACCCTCCAATTAGGGAACCTTTCATCGCACTTACTAAGCCCATGCACTCGATCGTATCATACGGGAATAGACAACATGCAGAATTTAAATAACAAGAATTAAATAAACCAAAGCAACACAAAACAAGAGAAGGTGCCGTTTACTCAAGTGGTACGTGGAGTTGTGTCCCAAGTACAGACCGCACTACCGTCCATTCGGATTCGGCTACGGAATTTACGTCTGGGTTTCCATCCTATATACCACAAGAGACGACACTCTTCCATTTCATTCAAGCCACAACATGCATCCATAAACGACTCTCATGCGAATAAAATTCAATAACAAAAGAAACAGATAGAAACTAATGAAAAAGTGCCCTCAGGTCTAACCTTTTAAGTCGTCTCTCGGACTCGCGTTTCACGAAGATCGGAAGGGGTAAAGCTCCGCAACTCTTCCGGTTCACTGGTTCACTGCTCTCGTTCGTTGTCTTACTGTTTTGGGTCGTCGTCCTCCGTCTTTTGCTGCTGTTTTGACTCCGATTTGCCGCCGCTACTACTGTTTTGCTGCTGTATTTTAGTTACTATTTTTGGGATGTTTTGGCTACTGTTTTGGGTGTTATTTTTGGTGGTGTTATGGTGTGGTTCGGGGGCTGTTTTATGTGTGTGTTTAGGGCTGCTTGGGATGTGTTTTTCGGTGAGGTGAGGGGGCTGTTCGGGATGTGTTTGTGATCTTCTTGTTATTGAGAGTGAGGGAGAGTTGTGTCTATGAGCTAGCTACCCTTGAGAAGGTTGGTGAAGGGTTCTTTTTATAGGCAAAGGGTTAGGCTTGACAAGGAAAGGGATTTGATTGGCTTGGATAAGGGAAGTCAAAGATTGAGGGGGGACAAATCTTGGCTAGATAGGGAAGGTTGAATATTTAGTTTATGTTGATTAGGCATACAATATTTTAAGTTTGGGAATAATATATTGGTTGATTGATTTTAACTTGGTATGATTATATTTGATTGGTTTAGATTAGGCATTTAGTTTGTTGGTTGATTTTAATTAGGCATGCAATTTCTTTAATTTGTGTAAGTATTTTATTTAATTTGGTATATGATTTTTAGATTTGTTTTGATTTCACCATGTGTTAAATATGTGTTTTAAGTGGGCTTGGGCGTGTGGGCCAAGGTTTGGGCGAATTGGGCTTAATGTGAGGCTAGCAGCAAAACCAGAATTACCGACACCGTTCGAACGCTTACTCGAACGCGGCACCAACGTCCGCAATCTGCCTGACGTTCGAACGTATACACGAACGTAGCACCAACGAAAACAGTGAACCTTGTTTATCCTGAATTCCCCCTTCCGATGTCCGTTTTCCGTGACCTCCGTGACTTAAAAGGTAGTGTCTCCAAAATGAGACTCATCATAGGGACTTATGTGTAAAAATGCAGTGCCTACAGTCGCCCCCACTTTGATGGGACTTGTGCAGTGTGTGACAGTGACAATCCTATCAAAGTACATGCAATGCATTTTCACTTACCTGGCTCGCCAGCTGCCACTTGACTTACCATGTGTTGAGTTGAGTTGATTTGGATGGTGAGGTGCTGCGACCCCTGGTTCATTCTCGAACCGCGCTGTGATGTGGTCCATTCTCGAACTGTGCTTCCATTCTTGGAGTGCCATTCCCGGCTTGTTCATTCTCGAACTGTGTTGAGATGAGGCTTTATTCCTCTAGGCTTTCTTCCTTCAATTATGTTGAATGTGGGCTTTCTTCCTGAACTGCACTGAGTGTGGGCTTTGTTCCCGAACTGAGCTGAGTGTGGGCTTTATTCCCGAACTGTACTGAATGTGGGCTTTATTCCCGAGTTTGCTGGACGTAGGCTTCCTTCCTGAATTGTATTGAATGTGGGCTTTATTCCCGAACTGCACTGAGTGTGGGCTTTGTTCCCGAACTGTACTGACATGAGGCTTTCTTCCCCTTGAGCTTTGTTCTCAAACTATACTGATATGAGGCTTTCTTCCCCTTGAGCTTTGTTCTCAAACTATACTGACATGAGGCTTTCTTCCCCTTGAGCTTTGTTCTCAAACTATACTGACATGAGGCTTTCTTCCCCTTGAGCTTTGTTCTCAAACTATACTGACATGAGGCTTTCTTCCCCTTGAGCTTTGTTCTCTGATCTGAGCTGACTGTGTGGCTTTGTTCTTGAACTGTATTGAATGCGGGCTTTCTTCCTGAACTGATCTGAATGTAGGCTTTCTTCCTGAACTGTATTGAGTGTGGGCTTTATTCCCGAACTACTGACATGAGGCTTTCTTCCTCCCGAGCTTTATTCTCGAACTGTTGAGATGAGGCTTTATTCCTCCCGAGCTTTATTCTCGAACTGTTGAGATGAGGCTTTATTCCTCCCGAGCTTTATTCTCGAACTGTTGAGATGAGGCTTTATTCCTCCCGAGCTTTATTCCCGAACTGTATTGAATGCAGGCTTTCTTCCTGAACTGCACTGAGTGTGGGCTTTATTCCTGAATTGAACTGACATGAGGCTTTCTTCCCCTGAACTGATATGATGCGGGCTTCGCCCCCAGAATGCCATACCCGGCAATGTTGATCTGACGTAATGCGGGCCTCGCCCCCAGAATGCCATACCCGGCAAAGCTGATACTGAAGTGGGCCTCGGCCCCAGAATGCCATACCCAGCAATGCTGATACTGAAGTGGGCCTCGGCCCTAACTGCTACTGATATGGGCCTCGCCCCGAGACTGATACTGCTGATATGGGCCTTACCCAATGTGATTCATTCCTATTCTGAAGACTGCTGACATCGTACTGTCTGCTTCTGTTTGGCTTGTCTTTGCCATTTTTCTTTTTCTTTTCAAAACCTGTGAATACAAAACAGAACAAACACGAAAGGATGCAAAATGTGTTACGTGTATGCATGTATGAATGTTCTTATCCCGTTGGGTTAGGTCTTCTTCGATTCATTGATGACCATTCTCCTCTTAGGGAAAGTACCATTTCCACCTGTTTACCCTGATTTGTTCCAGGAACCCTTTTCTTTCCAAGTCTAACAGTCCCACTGTCTCCATTTCCCAATTCCTGAATGGCTAACTTATCTTTTCTGCTTGCTTCTTTTGAGGATTCCCTACGCTCTGAGCATCACATTACCAAGATTGAACACACTCATGTTGCAAGTTTGAAAGTAATAGTTTTAGGCAGATAAATGAAATGATCGCCTTTATTATTGTTGAGGAAACGTTCGAACAGGTAAACAAAATCAATGTCTTTATTAAAAGTGCAAGATAAACTAGGAGAAACAACAGTGCCCTCTTCTTCAGCCCATGGTTCTTCACCATTGTTATCCCTTATTCCTATGAAGCTGAGTGGTTGAGAGTTTGGAGGACAAGGGTTTCGGGTAGGCCAGAGTTGATCATGTAGGCACTGGGTTGTTCTTTCTCTGAGTCGGGTATTGTATGGGCATCGATGAGGTTTTGGATTTCATGTCTGAGGCGGGCGCAGTTGTCGGTGTCATGGCCTTTTTCTTGGTGGAAGTGACAGTATAAGTTAAAGTTCATGTGAGGTGGCACAGGATTTGGAATTGGCCTAGGTTCCAAAGGTTTTAAGAGTCCTTGCGCCTTCAGCTTTTCGAATACCTTTGAAAGAGGCTTACCAAGGTTAGAAAAGCGTATGTTCTTAATGGCACTGACCTCAGCAGTAGCAGGCATAGTCCCTGAATGTCCCCCAATATTCCTTCTGTTCTGTCCATAAAACTTTCTGTTCTCGGCTTCCTCCTCCTCAATATCCATAACTGTCTCCCTCAGCTGTCGAAAATCAGTAATCATCGAAGTCATTCTCCTTAGTTTGCCATAAATAGAGGGCTTGGTGCCCTTGATGATCATTTTGATCTGGTCCTTTTCTGAGGGCCGGGTCTGCATCTTCAGAAGCTGGCTCCTCCAGCGGTCCACATATTCCTTGAAATTTTCCTCCGCTTCTGCTTGATATTTTCTAAGTCACGGAGTGACAAGTCAATCTCCAGGTCTGTGACATATTGTTTTAAGAAAGCATCAGCTAGCTCCCTCCAATCTTCCTTAACCTGCTTGTCCAGGTTATGGTACCATACTACGGGTGCCCCCTCGAGTGACATCCCAAACATTTTCTGTACCTGACGCTGAGATAAGCCAACTGAACTCATGACTGATACAAACTGACGGAGATGCACCCTCGGATCTCCATTCCCATTGAACTTAGCCAAATCCGGCATCTTAAACTGCGCTGGCAACTGCTCCTCAAACTTCATTGTCTCATAATCTAGCAAATCTTCATTCTTACCCCTCATCTTGCGGGTAACGGATTCAACCTGGTCCCTGAGTTTCTGTATCTCGGCTTGAGACCCAATCACTCTGTCTGTTGCATACTCTGCCATATCATCATCAAAAGCGGGGATATCATCCCCCAACCCATTCGGAGGCTCCTCGTGCCTTACATTCTCAGAATTTCCCCCAGCACGGGGCACAGCCATATTTGTCATGGCAGTAGTCAAGGCTTGCAACTGTTCAGTGACCTTGGTGAGACCGTTTTCCAACTGATCCATACGGGACACCTCAATATCTGATTCACTCATGTCTGTTCCCAGTATTTTGATGAGTCTTCCCTTTTTTCTAACCCAACGGGAATCTATGATGGCTTTCAGAACACAAGGGTTAACATGATGTATGTATGCATGATGTGCATAAGAGGCATATAACATATAAATCATACTAAGTCAATAAAATTTTCAAACAAGTCGGCCCATTATCATTTTAGAAGCTTTTGGGCTGACTGTCATAAGAGTGAACACGTCCCAGTTTAAATGGCCCAACAAGTTCATATCTTATGGCAAGGAGCCCAACTAAATCCAAATGATAATACTCCGAACACAAGCACAAGGTGGCCCATCAACATTTCAGAAGCCTTGGGCCTAATAGTCATACAGTACGAACTTTCCCCAGTTTAAATGGCCCAGCAAGCCCGCATTTCTGACAATAGTCCAACTGCATCCAAATGAGGATGGTCCATAAGCACATTCTCAAGGAAATAATTGTTACTTTAACCATACAAACCGGTCTATGGGTGGATTTGTAAGAGTATGGACAAAGGCTCTCACCGGCGAAGGATAGCCCACAACTAGGTCTCCTCACTCAAGGGTTCAAGCGACCAAGTGAGCGTATCCCTTTTTATACACTAAGGTACGTGCCAATGAGCTATGGTGTGTGACGGACTGTCAAATGGATTTCCCGTTGTAGATTCCCCATAGGGAAGGTGGAGCGAGGCTCACTTAAATACCCAAAGCCTCTTAGGCTCTTATCGCTTGGTGTCAGGAATAAACAACGAGTCCTCCAAATTAGTCCATCACAAAGGCTACGAGTAGATGGTCATATAGGTGTCCTCACAGCTTTTCCTTCTAGAAAGGTAGTGAGTGAAGGAAGACACCAAACCATTACCTAGCCTCAAAGTGCCCTTGATTAAACCCCCACTTTATCCACTATAGACATGGTCAATTAAAACATAAATCCAAACATTACAAGACAATATTTCGGGGCCAATTCTCTATCCCCAGTGGAGTCGCCAGACTGTAGGACACAGGACATGGGCGACGCCGTTTCTAGGCTCGCGGCACTAGTTGGGAAGTACTAAATAACATGGAGTCGCCACCCGGTGTGAACCGGGACAAAGGTTTAAGGTCGCACTCACCCCTCGCAAGGGAAGACCTCAAACCGTTGGGTTCGGAATGGTCCCTTACTTATGTCACTTGTAATGAAAGGATTTATGTAATAATTTAATCAAGCTTAAAAAACACTTATTTCCAAGAGTATCATGCTTCTAAATTCTCACATGCAAAATAAAACTTATGCACACATTTCACATATATCTCACATTTAAAATTGCATGCTTAACATATATCAAAATAGCAACAAACATACAACTTCATTTGCATATTACATTCAGGAAAACACAAGCACACATATTAACCATACAAGCACACATATGGCACTTTTCCAAGTGGTACGTGGAATTGTATCCCAAGTACAGACCGCACTACCGTCCATTCGGAATCGGCTACAGAATTTACGTCTGGGTTTCCATCCGATATACCGCAAGAAATAATACTCAAATGTTATCATGACATAAGCATATGGATTGTAATACATTAACATATTTGTATTCATACATGTGGGGATAGCTACTAGGAGAACTATGCATGAAATCTAATGAAGAGGACTCAGTTCAGTGGGTGCGCGTTCGTGTAGCGTTCGTAAACGCGTTCGAACGATAAACAGAAGGTTTGCGTTCGTGTAGCGTCCGAGAACGCGTTCGAACGGAACCAGGCCGATACATTATGAAACTAAGAAAGTGCGTGTGCGTTCGTGTGGCGTTTGATAACGCGTTCGAACGGAAATGAAACAGAATGCTCGCGTTCGTATGGCGTTTGATAACGCGTTCGAACGTAAATGAAACAGAATGCTCACGTTCGTATGGCGTTCGTGAACGCGTTCGAACATAAGCAAGACCTGATGCATGACAAGGCAAAATACATGCGCGTTCGAGTTGCGTTCGTAAACGCGTTCGAACGGGAACAGACCTGATGCATGAAAATGGGACGCAATACATAACTGACAAAATAAATGGGGGGCGCGGCGAAGTACTGCCGTAAAGGTGGAATTTTGGGGCTCTTGATCTCTCAAAGAGAGGACCTTTAGACCAACATACTAAGCCCATGCGCTCGACTGAATCATGCATACATAGAATGAAAAGCAATAATATTAAACATAGTGTGCCCGATTGAACGTATCTTGTATCCAACCGAACACACATCAACCGGCGCGGCAAAGCCTCGTGGTAAAGGGCTTTAGCCCCTCCCCATAGGGGATCTCACATCGCACTTACTAAGCCCATGCGCTCGGTTGAATCATGCATACGAAAATAAGGACAATCATATCAAACCAAGTATGTCCGATTGAACGTATTTCGCATTCAACCGAACACACCATCAATCGGTGCGGCAGAGCATCGTGGTGAAGGATTTTAACCCTCCAATTAGGGAACCTTTCATCGTACTTACTAAGCCCATGCACTCGATCGTATCATACGGGAATAGACAACATGCAGAATTTAAATAACAAGAATTAAATAAACCAAAGCAACACAAAACAAGAGAAGGTGCCGTTTACTCAAGTGGTACGTGGAGTTGTGTCCCAAGTACAGACCGCACTACCGTCCATTCGGATTCGGCTACGGAATTTACGTCTGGGTTTCCATCCTATATACCACAAGAGACGACACTCTTCCATTTCATTCAAGCCACAACATGCATCCATAAACGACTCTCATATGAATAAAATTCAATAAAAAAGAAACATATAGAAACTAATGAAAAAGTGCCCTCAGGTCTAACCTTTTAAGTCGTCTCTCGGACTCGCGTTTCACGAAGATCGGAAGGGGTAAAGCTCCGCAACTCTTCCGGTTCACTGGTTCACTGCTCTCGTTCGTTGTCTTACTGTTTTGGGTCGTCGTCCTCCGTCTTTTGCTGCTGTTTTGACTCCGATTTGCCGCCGCTACTACTGTTTTGCTGCTGTATTTTAGTTACTGTTTTTGGGATGTTTTGGCTACTGTTTTGGGTGTTATTTTTGGTGGTGTTATGGTGTGGTTCGGGGGCTGTTTTATGTGTGTGTTTAGGGCTGCTTGGGATGTGTTTTTCGGTGAGGTGAGGGGGCTGTTCGGGATGTGTTTTGGTCAAGGCGATGGGGGTTCTTTGGTTTGTGATCTTCTTGTTATTGAGAGTGAGGGAGAGTTGTGTCTATGAGCTAGCTACCCTTGAGAAGGTTGGTGAAGGGTTCTTTTTAGGCAAAGGGTTAGGCTTGACAAGGAAAGGGATTTGATTGGCTTGGATAAGGGAAGTCAAAGATTGAGGGGGGACAAATCTTGGCTAGATAGGGAAGGTTGAATATTTAGTTTATGTTGATTAGGCATACAATATTTTAAGTTTGGGAATAATATATTGGTTGATTGATTTTAACTTGGTATGATTATATTTGATTGGTTTAGATTAGGCATTTAGTTTGTTGGTTGATTTTAATTAGGCATGCAATTTCTTTAATTGTGTAAGTATTTTATTTAATTTGGTATATGATTTTTAGATTTGTTTTGATTTCACCATGTGTTAAATATGTGTTTTAAGTGGGCTTGGGCGTGTGGGCCAAGGTTTGGGCGAATTGGGCTTAATGTGAGGCTAGCAGCAAAACCAGAATTACCGACACCGTTCGAACGCTTACTTGAACGCGGTACCAACGTCCGCAATCTGTCTGACGTTCGAACGTATACACGAACGTAGCACCAACGAAAACAGTGAACCTTGTTTATCCTGAATTCCCCCTTCCGATGTCCGTTTTCCGTGACTTAAAATGTAGTGTCTCCAAAATGAGACTCATCATAGGGACTTATGTGTAAAAATGCAGTGCCTACAACTCCACGGGAGAAACTTTGTTCTCGCTATCATATGGGTTTGAGGCAGTCATTCCGGTAGAAATTGGGGTGATCACCCACAGGGTTAAGTATTTCAAAGATAGGCCAAATGAGGAGCTCATCAGAAATCATATTGACCTAATTGAAGAAAAATGAGAGAGGTCAGCTATGAAGACTGCAATCTATCAGCAAAGAATGACCCGATTCTACAACAAGAAAGTACGAACTCGATCTTTCCTTTTGGGCGACCTAGTCTTAAGAAGAGTAACTCTGAATACTCGCAGACCGGAGGAAGGTTCGTTGGGTGCCAAATGGGAAGGGCCATACAAGGTTGTGGAAATTGTGAGGCCGGGAGCCTATCTTTTGGAACAACTAGACGGCGCCCGAATAAAAAAAACCTTGGAATACTGAAATACTTAGGAAATATTTTCAATAATTGTTTCCCTTCCGAACAAAAAAACCCGACGATCGAACCAAGGTTTTTTTTAAAAAAAAGAAGGAAAACTTAGCTACAGAACCTCTCTTAATGACCCTCATATAGTTGTAAAAGAGGACAGTATGTCCTGCGAATATGAATAAAGTTTTCACTCTTAAATTAAGAAGTTTGTCTACTTTGTACTTGTCTTTTTAATTTAAATGTGGAAAACATATTCAATATTCCGGGGACATACTCGATGCGAAGGTAATGACTTGGGATCAGAAAGGCACCAAACCCGCGGCACGCCAAACACATATGTGTTATTATCAAACCCCCGGGTGAAGTGCGCCGACCTGATTCTCCTAATTTTAAGTGGAAATTACTTCAAGAGATGAGGTGCATGAGGGAGCGCGTGAACCCCTCGTGGCGGTATCAAACCCCCGAGGCCGGAGCATAACTACCCCATGACTTGCATTTTTTAAAAGGGACATTTCAGGAGGGCAATCACGGGGAGGGAGTGCCCCCGTGAAGCAATTTGCCCAGCTAAGTCAGCAGTATCACCCCAGATGGCGACATCGGGGGGGAATTCCCCTGTGAAGGAATCCGCCTAACCGGATTAGGGGAGGCGACTGCGGGGAGCGTGTTCCCGTAGGTTTAGATTGACCAACTGGATCAAAGAGAAGCATAGCACGGGGATGTTTCTTGCCCTCGTGGCGTGTGCAGGCTCCAGAGCCGCTCAAGCATAAGGAGGTGTTTTTCCCTTAGGGTCTCGGCCGCTCACCGATCCATACTTCGGGCAGGACGCTGTTTTCGAGGCATCTGTGTTATTTTTTTCACTCATGAGATTTCTCATTTGAGGTATGTGCTAAGTCACCCCCGTCTTTTACTAATTTTATTCTAAACCTTTATTTTTGTTTTTTTGCTGGTCTGGTATGGGGACGCCCGCGCCAAAATCAGTAAAACCTCGAAGGTTGATTTATTTCCATTCTATATAAGTCTTGGAAATTATTCGGCTCGGGGCTGGATTAGTTCCGCCGAGGCTTCGTGGTTGGTTCAGCTCGGGGTTGGGTTACGTCCCACCGAGTCAGCTTTTGGTCTGGGGACGTAATATTCCCCCAGAACCAAAGTGTTTATCTCAGCTCGGGGTCGGGTTACGTCCCACCGAGTCAGCTTTTGGTATGGGGACGTAATATTCCCTCAAAACCAAGTGTTTATTTCAGCTCGGGGTCGGGTTACGTCCCACCGAGTCAGTTTTTGGTCTGGGACGTAATATTCCCTCAGAACCAAAGTGTTTATCTCCGCTCGGGGTCAGGTTACGTCCCACCGAGTCAGCTTTTCATCTGGGGACGTAATATTCCCTCAGTACCAAGTGTTTATTTCAGCTCGGGGTCAGGTTACGTCCCACCGAGTCAGCTTTTGGCCTGGGGACTTAATATTCCCTCAGAACCAAATGTTTATTTCAGCTCTAGGTCGGATTACGTCCCACCGAGTCAGCTTTTGGTCTGGGGGCATAATATTCCCTCAGAACCAAATGTTTATTTCAGCTCTGGGTCGGATTACGTCCCACCGAGTCAGCTTTTGGTCTGGGGGCATAATATTCCCTCAGAACCAAGTGTTTATTTCAGTTCGGGGTTGGGTTCCGTCCCATCGAGTCAGCTTTTGGTCTGGGGACGTAATATTCCCTCAGAACCAAGTGTTTATGTCAGCTTGGGGTCAAGTTACGTCCCACCAAGTCAGCCTTTGGTTTATGGGCGTAATATTCCCAGGATCAGATATCTTATCCCATTTAGAGGACGGTCTATAGGGTTCCGGACCCGTTTCAACGGTTGTCCACTTCCATAATGCAATCAGAATCGACTTTTGAGGCCCAAGAGTACAATAAAACAGGCATTGATATATAAAAAAAAAAAAAAAGGAAGGAGAAATGTTAAAGTATATTACAAAAGAAGCAATTTTGTTCAAAATTTACATGGGGCCCCATACGGGTCATCCCCTATTCATCAGCCCGCACAGGGGCATCTCTTTCCTCCTCAACAGGTTCAGATGGCGGATGGTTGAGCCCAATTTCAGGAAGAGGGATATCAGCTTCCACATGGCCAATAAGAGGAATCCCGACAGTTACGGCTTCGGAAGCTGGACCTTCTGTTTGGCTTGCCTCAGGCATGAGAGATGCTGGGATAGCTAAAATAGGATCGGGATTCAGGATTTCTTCAAAAGAGGAGGGCAGCCACTTCATAAGTTCTTCCTGAGAGATCTCCCATTTTTGCAGAATCGAATGGCATTATGAATTGGTCCTATATCCAGATTAGGCATTACCAGCGGGATAATATCGGCACAATCCCCAACTCCCTCTAGTCTGATCGCTTCCCGCTCTTCCTCAAGCTGAGTTTCTTTCTTTCTCATCTCCTCATCTTTAGCCCTCAGTTTGGATTCAAGGCTGCATATGTCCACTTGCAGGATCCTGATATCAGCCCGAGTAGCCTCCAAATCTTTCTTCGCAGTCTCGGTATTCTTTTTTTCCATAGAAGCCGCAGACTTGAGAGCCTTATTGTTTGACTGGACTTCAGCAGAGGCCAGCTCCAGGCTCATTATTTCCTCGTCTTTTTTTACCATTGCGGCCTCCATCTCGGTGATTTTACTTTGGAGCATATGAGCTTGACCTCATTCAGACAGAAGGCTCGGGAAGAGATCTTTATTATAAGAAGTCAGATAAGCCATCTAAAAAAAAGGAAGAAGCAAAAAAGTCAGAAACTAAAAAAAAAAACGAAACGAATTCAAGACGAAATTGAGATTTAATCGTTACCTTGGCCGCTTGGGAGCAGATCACAGAGAGTGCATCCTCAGGGGAAAGATCTTCATATTTATGGATCTTGGTAGGAGGGACTGCTTCGGCTAATTCATAAATCGCTGGTACAAGATGAGAAATGGCTTCCCTTACCTCTTGGCTAAGGTCCTCTACACCAAGTATCACGGCGCCCTTCCATTTTTTAGAGGCGCCCTCCGGTTTTTCTGCTCCTTATGAGCAACCTGTTCTCCACTCAGAAGCGGGTCATCCTCAATCACTCGAGCAAGCTCGGCTTCACCTACCCCGATCAAACATCTCTTTTTTCTTGAGGGTTTGGGATGGTTGGCAGGTCGGATGATTGTTGGTGGAGATACCCTAACGGAAGCCGAACTCCGAGCAACCGACAGAGTCGTTTCATCAGCCACTCTTTTAGCCTCAGTAGCCGCTGGACGTTTCTGAGAAGGTTCAGCTCCAGAGTGACTGGTCTTGACTATGCCGGCCAGTTGTTCAACGTATCTTGGTTTTCTCGACATTCCTGCAAAGACAAAAATAATAACATGGTCGGATCAGGACTCAAATGAGTTTGAAATCATCATTATATCACACGAACAAATGGGGTTAGTTTGGAAGTTAGTACTAAACTACCTATCCGCCCGGAAATCTTCGGGGGGACGGTCCGAATAAGGCCTGATTCAACCAGAGTTGTGTCATTAACCAAATTCTTCCAGACGTCAGCATAGCGCCGAGCATGTTGAATTCGCACCCGGACTTGATGAGAGACTTTGGGAGCATCCCTCCAGCAGGCTGAGAAGGATCAAGAGGTTATAATTTTATCGCGAAAGAAGAAAGCGGAAACACTAAGGGATGAGATCCTAACCTCCCGATCTGAAGATGTCTGGGATTGGAGCCTCCTCTTCATACGTTCTCAAAATCCATCCCCAACTCCCCGAAACCCAAAACCATAAATCCTTAATATTTTTATTGGAATCTGGGAGTCTGAGTACGATGTTGGATGATTCGGCATAAGTAGAAAGGTAGTACCAGTCGTGATGAGTTCGAGGATTGGCTTTCAATCTGTACAGCCTTTTAACCTCGTCAAGGGTCGGTTCGCCAAGACACGCCCGATGCTAGATCACGTAAAGGCCGGTCAAGATCCTCCAACTGTTCAAACTTAGCTGACAGGGGCGATCCTCATCTCGGCCAACAACCGGCCAAAATAGGGCTGAATCGGCAGCCGAAGGCCGCATTCGAAGAAGGCTGGGAGAAGAGCCACCAATCCCTCATCAGGTTGACTAGCACGATCGTGAGAGCGAGGAACTTCGAGGACGATGTCTATTGGAATATCATAGCGCAGTCGAAGTAATACCAGATCATCATCCATTATGGTAGAAGGCCGATTAATATCAAGTGACAAATGGTCAAGATCCCCAGACTCTGGATTCCCCCGAGGAATTCTAATATGATAAGAGTCGTTTTCAATTTCAGAAGGAGTTGGGGTGGTGTCTGCATCTTCTATTCTAGTTGCTTCCGAACTTGAAGAAGGCTCGTTGTGGGATTGTGAAGGTCTTTCTAAAGGGGTTTCACTGTCAGACATTCCTAAGTCGGCGAGGTGGGCAACAAGGTTAGTCAGTAATTACTTTAACGCATATAAAGGTTCAGACAAATATCCTAAAAGGCCAACAGACAAGACCTACAGTCTCTACATACCCTGCCTAAAATCCACCAAACAAAAAGTCTCTCCATGTCAAGCCAAACACAAGTCTGTAGGTAAACCGAAGTTACCCTAATCTACAATTAATCATCCTGTCAAACACATATACACTACAGAAATCCTAACAAACAGAGACATGTTTCGTCATATGCAAAGAATACTACGCAAACAAAAAGATGGAGGAAGATGAAGAAGAAGAAACGACAGAATGCTCAATATGTCGAAAGTAAAGCAAAGAGGTCGTCTTGGAAACTTACTTGTATCCTTTGAAGAGGTTGAAGATTGATCAAGAGCAGTATGGTCGACCGATTAAGTTTGCTAATTGCTGCTGAGAAAGCAGAGTTTTCGCGGAGGGAGGAGTTTGAAGTATTCGTAAAAAGAAGGCAATAGTGTCCACTCAATTTTCTTATAGTCGGTTCGGTGTTTTAGTGGCCGTTGGATTAAGCAAAAGCGTCGGATGTACGCCACATGTCATTTTTTGAAATAACCTTTCAGGGTTAGATAGACGGTTGAGATTGGGCGTCCTTTGGGCTGGCAATAACGGACAGATTGTTTGCTTTTTGGCGGGAAAGCGATGGATGGCTGACATGTGGCAAGCTCCTGTTAAACCCTAGCAATGATCTGATGGGCATTTAAGAGGATGTGATGATTGCGCGTCTCGATGGATGATTTGCAGAAGGACAATAGGGAGATTTCACTTCAGGTGGAAAGAAGTCAAGAGAGCAAAATAAATATAGACCTTTGAGATTTTTCTCCCATGATCGGCCACCAATTTTTGTTAGAAGAACCACTCTTTTTATATATAGTTCCCTGCACCAACTCGTACACTTGTTGGAACCGAGAACTAGGGGACAGATGTTGGAGGTATTTTCAAGTACCAGGGCGTTTTAACAGTGCGACAGGGGTGGAAAGGGTAATTTCTTAAAAAGATCCTTAATGCCGATCCGACCACAATGATGTTCCAGACTATATAACATAACACGTTCTGGAAGAAAAGACCGAGCACTTGGTAACAATGGTCGACCACTTCAGCACGGCTGATCAAACATCATCAAGTCGGCAAAGCAGCTTCTCTTATATCAAAGATCGAGGGGACCGACCTCGTGAGAACCGAGCAGGAGACATAAATATCTTCCACCCCCTCATCCTTATGGGATAAGGTGATGGGACTTTTGTCCTTATGAGATAGGATGATGGGACGTAGTAGTGATGACAAATAAGATATTTTTTAGCCAAGTGGCCTTGGGGGGGAGGAATCCATTAATACACTCACATGGGAAGTGTCCACGAAGAGGGGCATGTAACCGCCTCTTTCTAGTATAAATAGAAGGGGGAAGTATATTTGTAAGAGAGGTTTTTTTCTTGTTACTGGATTAGTGAGCAAGTAAATTACAAAAAGAACTAGAGAGAAGATATCTTGTAAAATACAAATCGCTCGGTTAAAGCACCTAAAACAGGTCGGCCGAGCCCATTGCAGTAATAAAATATCCTCCGTTTTGTGCCCGTGGATGTAGGTTGGATCCATTCCGTCGAACCACGTTAACTCTCTGCGTCAGTCTAGGTGTTTTACCTCCATCTGCCAAAGTTTGCTTTTAGTTGCCCTCATAACCAAACAAATTCACTGCTGAAGGAATGTTGAATCCCGGGAACAGTACATTTTCATTATTGTCCCTAAGACCAAAATCAGCCATCAACAAAAAAATTATAACATTTAGTGCATGATTTGAAAGTATACCTATCATCACAATAATGAAGTTGCAGACATTTCTTAAAGATATTTAAGTTTTGTTAAAAATGGATTGTTTTTAAACATAGTAGGACAAAATTTCATAATAGAGGAAGAGGAGGGAAGATGGAGGAGGTGGTGGGCCCACAAAATGGCTGTGTGGTAATTTTGGTAATAAATCCAAAGCTAGTGTAGTTACAAGTTTCGTGGAGTGTCAAAAGCTACAATCTTCTTTTCTCATATTACTTTTTGTCTCTTAACATTATAAATTCTGGCTATCGGTACAAAAAGCCATTATGGATGCTTGGAAATTTTTTGATGGATGCTTTCCTTATTATTATTATTATTTTTTTATATTGAAGCAGTAGTGGTTGTCCGACCTCAAACTAATAAACTAGTCTCTTTCAATCATAAACAGCTACAAATTTAAATTTCGAAATGTTTTCCAAGTGATTCAATTTTTATTTTTATTATAATAAAAATAAATATTCAAGACGAGTAAGACCTCAAAAATGTTCAAAACCTTTGGTATGAGAAAGACCTCAAAATAATTGACTTTCAATGTAATCCTAAGCTCGTCTAGTCAATTTATGTCCGAGCTCACTCGATTGACTCAAAAATTCAAAATATTCAAGACTTCTATAAGAGAATGACGCCAATTATAATTATACTCATAATTACCAATGTTCTAAAATATGATAAGCGAACGGCAACTCAGCACCTAACGCCTAAGTTGCCTAGTCGGGATCTAGAAAAATAATCGGATATTGATGATTTTCATAACTAAGTTTAAGGTTTAGTGTGATTTGGACAAATTAATTATAATGAAATATTATTTGAGTAATTAGTAAGATTAATTATAAGGAAACCGCATATTCTAACAAACACCTAGTCCCAATGATTTGGGGTCAGGAGCGGCCATTGGCCGCTGAGGTGGCACGTTTTAGAACAGTGATTAATTTATTAAAAGATTTCTAACATTTGTATTTTATATTTTGTTATGTTATTCTTACACAGCGCGCGAGGTGATGTGCTCGAGCTCGTTTTTCAAGAATTTTCATGCTTCATACTGTTCAAGTTTCCAACACCGAGCATAAGTACGGACACTAAAAATTAGGAGAGTGGTGTTGAGGGTGGCATGATCGACTTGGTAAACTCGCAATAATTTTAAAGTTTCAAGCACCGAACACAAGTACTCGATACTGAAAACTATAGGACTAGTGTTTAGGGTGGTTTGTTTGGCTAGTTAATTCTAAATGAAGATGATCAGACACTGAGAATGACCAGACACAAAGATAACCCGATGACAACAATGACCAGACGCAAGGATGACCATATGCTAAAGATGATCCACATCTGACCTTGGAATAATGCAATCGATTTTATAATAGTCTAGAATGATGAAATCATTATGCTTTCCTTTCATGGAAATAGGCTAAGTACCGAATCAAATAAATCATTATTTTTTTTTTTGTGTTACTTATTTGGTAATACTTTTGTCTCAATCTCTAACACTATAAATTTGATATGTATAATGTTGGTCCAAAAATCGACATCACCAAGCACTGATTCTGAAACTGAAATGCCAGGGCTTATGAGAAGAGTAAAAGAGGGTCGTCATATCACTCTGAATACTAGATTCTTATCCAGCATTGGACTGAATCAACAAGAAAGGAGGATAATGCGTAAACAAACCAAAATGAGAAGAAATGGTTTATGAAATCTGTATTCATTTCTCACTGACATGTCAATTATTCCAGAATGCATGATTTATATTCTCTCTCAGATATGGTACTGTTAATGTTATTGTATTGGGAAAAGAAAGGAAAAGTAAATTAAAATAGGGGTATTTTAGGAAAAATGGAGTGTAATAAGAATTCAAACGAGTACCAAAAGCTACACTCTTCTTTCACACACCACAGTCCAATAAAAAAGCTAATAAATGGCATGAGTCCATTCAAACATACATACTTTAGGGACTAATGGGCCTTTTGTTAGTCCATGGTTGAGTTTTAGTTGGAGCCGAATTCAAATTACGTTAACCGTCTAACATTAAATAAATAAATAAATAAAAACCCACAACACAGCACAACTCAGTACTCGATCTAAAATTATTCAAGTAAAAGGGCAGGTGAGATCGGATCCTTCTCCAGTTCAAAAAATTCTCGTCCTCACCAGGGTTGGAAACATGGAGATTTTGTGCAGGGAGGCTTTCCTCAGTCCAGCAAGTTAGTCAGCCCTTCTCAAAACTCAAATTCACATTTGACTTGGTTCGAAATAGATAGATATACTCGAATTCGAAAAGAATAGCTTGATCATTAAACGAATCTGACTTGCAAAAATTCGACTCAACTCGTTTTTGACTCACGAATACTATTTGAATTATAATCGACTCAGATTGTATAGACACAAGTGGACTTGATATCATATATAGAAAGAGAGGTCACAAATATTTGTATTTTATAGGGAATTTTTTTTAAATTTGATGAAATAAAAAATAAAAACAGAATTTTTTTTAAATTAATTGAGCTCAAACCGAATAGTTTAGTAATTAAATTCGAGTCGAGCTTGATCCCAAAATTTTATTAACGAGTCGAGTCCGAGCAACACATGTAAAGCTCGATTCGAACTCATATAAATGTTTATCACCGGACACTTTTCGGTTCGATTACACCCCTACCCTTAAAGTACTATGGGGCACAATGGCTAATATTTATCCAACTAAAAAGGCAGCTAAAATGTACTGAAATTGCATAGAGAATTCGAATTCACTACAAAGAAAACACAAGCCAACGAACCTGCATGGTTACATTAACAACAACAAACTTCATAAAAATCAGATTTGTAACTTCCTATTTCTTCTACAGATTTTTTTTCATCTCCGGTTTCACAGTTAGAAAACTTGTACAAGTGTTTCCGTGCAATCAAGTCCCTTACACATTACAATGAAATTCACAATCTTCTTACCTTGTTACTAACTGTGAAGCACTGGTGGTTGAGTATCCTCTTTCAATGGGATGTTAATGTCCATTGATGCAAGCCCTTCTAGTTCTTGAATTGCAGCAACTGTGCTAATTTGGCTTCCACTGGTTATCTGAGGCTTCAGCACAGTAACAATTTGCTTCACTTTTGCTTGCTGCAAGTAACAAAATTGAAAGACAAATGCATGTTGCTGAAAAATTGAGTGGCATAGTTAAAGAACATAAAAAAGAACTTATTTTTAACTTACGAAGAATTCAAGCTTCCTCTTAATATCTGCATTGCTTTGAGCTTGAGCTTCTGCTGCTTGGGTTAATGCCGACGATAAATTCTTTATCCCAAAATGGCAAGACAGTTGACATGATCATTCAGCAGAACAGAAAAATGAAAAGAATATTCAAAAAGAAAATCATCAAATGATTGAACCTAAAATTCTCATTCCGGTCATTCTTATTTTTCTTGGGTTCTACTGTATGGTGACGTGAATATTTATCACCAGGAATAATATTACACATATAAACTAGTTATACAAACTCATGCACATAAACTGACTGACTAGGCATAAAATACTTCGAAGAGTAAAAAGAAGAAATCAATATCATTGCCACGTCATTCCTACCCATCAATATGTAAGGATGAATATGTAAAATTGTTTGTATGCCTAGTATTAGATGAATGATCATGATCAAGAAAGTGAGTTGAAATTTCAAAAAAACTTGATTTAACAACACCTGCTTTCTTTGTGAATTACATTACAATATACTGACTGTAAACTACCGGAAGCTCTGTGATGGTGCCATTTGAATATCAGAGCTTAGAACAAGCCAGACCTAGTTGAATCTCCTAAATGAGCTATGTGAGCACTTCCATATCAACACGAATGATGAAACACTTAAATAATCAACTTATATACATTTTTACTAACAAGTACTCAAAATGAAGATAAAGCCTATTAAATAAAGTAATAAACATAACTACTCTGGCTTTTTTGCACCCGCATGCATCACTAAATTCAGATTCATGCTATAATCTACACCCAACAAATTAATTATATATCATGATAATCAGAAATGTTTACATAAATTAAAAGCAACTACCACATAAGTTGTCATTACCTTCTTAGGCCTTCCCGGGCCCCGCCGCGGCCCACCAGAATCAACATCAACGACTGTACCAAACTTCCTCGGCCGCCCTCTGCGCCTCGCCCCATCCGGTACTGGCAGCTGCAAAGGCACGTTGGCGTTTGCGCCACTTGTAACATAAGAAACGGTAACGTTACTGAGCTGATCTTGTGACTGTGACTGTGCCTGCTGCTGCAGCACTTGACGTCCCTTAACGGTTTTAAGCTTCCTAGGACGGCCAGGCTTTCTCTTAATGGGCACGCGTTGTTGAACCGGCCCCTCAGTCTTCTTCGGCCGACCCCGTCCCCGCTTCGGCTTATCAACAGCAGCAACAACGATACCCGGAGCCTTGCGCGGGCGGCCGCGTCCTCGGGACGAGGGAAGAGTAGCAGGAGTGGCAGTAGTAATAGAATTATTGTTCATTACGACGTCGTTAGTTGGAAGAGCGGGAGCGGGAGGAGGATCAGCATCAGATCTATGAAAAAGCTTGTAAGATTTTTTTACCAACACAAGATTTCCAGCGTTCTTCAAACGATTCAAGTGGTGAGTCAACAAGGCCGAGTGAGTCTGTGGAAGATTTGTATAAGCTCCTTCTATGTACTTAGCTATGGCTCTCTTGCTTGACCCGTCTCTTTCTTTCAACGCCGTAATTGCTGCACATATCATCTAACGCCCCAAAAAAAAAATTAAAGATAAATTATTTTATCAGAAAAATAAAAACATAAAATTGAAACTGAAAAATGTTACCTCAGGGTAAGGAGGGTGGTTGTGGTTGAGGTTGAGAGTATGAGGGGTGGGGTCTGCGATGGTGGCAGAGGTGGTGGTCGGAGGGACAGCTAGCGGTGGAGTTAGAGAAGGAAGGTCCATCGAATTCGACTTGGAATTGGAATTGGAATTGGAATTGGAGAAGATATTTTGTTAGAAAGAGAAAATATGGTCAGTTAGGTCATAGACTCGGTTTTTTACGAGACGATGATGATGATGGATGAGATGATGATGAGAAATGGACCGTTGAGAATTGCCGTATGCTCTATGCGATGTATATTGCTGACGTGGATTTATTTTTTCCTGTGTCCTTTTCTTTTCTTTTTTCCTTTTTTTAATTAAGGGTAATTTTTATCCCACACCCCGTTAATGTTAGAATTCATAAACGAGTCCTCTATTAATTTATAAGGAATATTCGTTTCTTGTAAGCTTGGGAGAGTCCGGGGTTTTACCTGCTCCGCTTAAGCTTGGAAGGTTTGGTTTGATAGTGTGATTTATAACGATTTCAAAAAAAAAAAATATGTATAGATTACAATCATGATATTTTACCATATAATTTTAGAAATTTAAATTTTAATCTATGTAATTTTATAAAATATAAACTCCAGTTCCTATCGTTAAATATTTTTATTAAAGAAAATGTCATCTAATTATCTTACCGATTATTCAAAATTAACAAAAATATTTGACGGAGACTAAAATTTACCGTTAAATAATTAAATATTATTTTCTCTAAATTATATGTCATGACGCGCCCCTAAACTATGAGAGGTTGCAATAATAATTTACTGCAGCCCCTCCGATAATGCCATGTGGAAGTATGCTGGTCGTTGGATTGTCATCTAACGACTCGCATGCTAAGTAGCAATAAAAAAAATTGATTTTTTTATTTCTTTAAAATTACGACACAACTATCGCGATTGTATCACATGACACCGGTGATGCTACAGTAAAATCATTACTGCAACACTCGGGAACCCTAAACTATTACTACTATTTTTTTTTAGGTAAAACCGTAAAAGCTGACCATGGTTGACCAGTGAGCTTACATTTTTATTTCTTCATGTCAGCAGTAAATGACAAACGTACCCTCCAATATGCGCATTAGGTTTAGGATTCATGAAGTTTAAATGCTTGTTTGGTATGCTTTTCTAGGTATCAAAAATGATTTTTTAATATTAAAAGTTTTTTTTTAATATTTTTTGGTTTATAATTGAGTAGAGTTTTATAAATTAAGATAACGATCTTACTTCGAATCTCAAATTTTGAGTTTGAAGAATTAAAATTTCTAAAATATTCTTATTTTATTTCACAATTTTCTTCTTTCTTCTTTTCATAACACAATTTAAAATCAACCACAAGGGGTTGCCTCAGTGGTAAAAGTCTTGGGCTTGAGTGATTTGTTTCCTCTTAGGTTCAAAGATCGAATCTCACTAGATGCATTTCCTTGGGGCTATGTCCCCTGGTGTAAAAAGGCAACGACTTACCTTGATCTGTGCTGGGAAACTTTTGAGGATACGGAGCACAGGTCCCGAGGATTAGTCGAGATATGCGTAAAATGGATCGGATACCTCGATTATAAAAAATAACATGTTGATGGTGTTTTCAGGACCTATGTTATTTAAGGAGTACAGCAGGGGTAAAAGGGGTAATTACCTTCTTGGGCGAGATCATTAAAGCCGACCCGGCCACTATACAGTAAGAGACCGAGCATTTGATGATAGGTGACCGACCACTTGAGATCGGATGACCGGGCATTATCAGATCGACAACAACATTCTCAGTTCAAATGGCTATCATGACCGACCTCATGAAGACCGAGCACATGACGAGGCGTGCTCAGGAAGATAAAGCATCATATTCTTGCGGAAAAGGGATAAGTTGTCCTACTTTAATGGGGTAAAGTAATAAGTTAATATCCTAATAGGATAAAGGAAGTAAATGTAGTTTTGATTAGGAATCCTTATGGGAAAAGGGAATAGTTTTGACTAGGAATCCTGATAGGAAAAAGAGACCATCTCCAAATTGGGAATTCTTGTACAAATAGGAATCTGATTTCTTCACCATTATAAATAGGAGGGTGGAGTGAGTGTAGATGACAAGTTGAAAGAAGAGAATAATCAAGCTCTGACTTGTAAACACAAAAAGGATCTGAGAAGTGTATTTGAGTAATAAAAGTGTCATCCTGTTTTTGTCTGTGGACGTAGGTCGGATCCAAATCCACCGAACCACGTTAAATCTCCTTGTTGATTGGTGTGTTTATCTGTCTTTTGCTAAATTTGCTTTTGGTCCCCCATAACCAAACAAATTCACTATTGAATGAGGATTACCTCGGAAGTGATATTCCTATATTACCCTGAGACCAAAATCCACCGTCAACAGTTGGCGCCGTCTGTGGGGATTCAACAAAAAGCAACTCGCGTAGTAAGACAATGGCGGAAGGCGGAAACCACCAATCGTCAGGGAACTCGGCTGCGGATTGGATGGAGAAGATCGAGGAGAACCTGAGGAAGGAAAGGGAGGAAAACCAAATTCTGTTAAAAACCATAGTAGACCGGTTAGAAAAGGTAGAAGGAGTGCAACGGAAAATTCGAGACCGGGACTAGCCGACGAAGGAACGAAATAGCAGAAGGAAAAAGAATTGCCGATACAAGTGAGGACGACAGACCCCGGAGGAGGGAACCCTACAGGGTGAGATCCGTGGTAGTGCAGAGAGATTCCCAGACCGATGACACATGGGAGGGAGAAGATGACAAATCGTCACCAGACTCCTCCTACGATAGCCCTCACAACACCCGGAGAAGAGGAAAAGAATATAATGAAAAAGTACGAGAAGATACCGACCCCGAGAAGCACCATTCCCGAGATAGCAGAAAGAAAAGAAACCACGGGGGGCGGCATGGAACCAAAGACAGCAGCATGAAATCTTGGTTACGGGAGGAGCTGACCAAATGGGGAGTATGCCCCAATACAGACAGAAGGGATGCCCAGGACGGAAAAGATGAGTCCCCCCTCACAGAAGAAATAAAATCAGAGAAATTCCCAAAAAGATTCAGCATACTAAATATGGCGCCATACAAAGGCCGTACCGATCCCAAAACCCACATCGAAGGCTTCGTCCTACTAATGGAGGTACAAGGGGTAACAGGGGACGCCATTTGCAAAATGTTCCCCTTAACTCTAGCCGGACCGGCCATCCTATGGTATAGAAGCCTAGCCCCAAGAAGCATCAGCAGCTTCACACAACTCAGAAAGTCATTCATACGGCACTTCAAGGGGGCTTGTGTCCCCAGAAAGACAATTGGAGAACTAAGACTTATGAAACAAGGAGACGATGAACCTTTGAAAATATTTATTGAAAATACCACAATATGGTACTCGAAGTCGGAGGGTACGAATCCCCGAGGCCCTGGAAAGCTTGAAGGGAGCCTTGAAAGTCGGGAGGCTATGGACCCACCTAAGGATCCAGGACACCCCGGACTACGCAACCGCCTAGAGGTGGCCCGAAAATTCGTTCTATTAGAAAACGAGGAGAAAATATCTCGAAGAGGGAACACCATCAGAGAAAGGACCACAACGTAAGGGGACATGCCACGAATGGGTCCAGAGACCTGCGGGAGCAGGTGGAAGACTTGGTGAAAGAAGGCTATCTCAGTGTGTACATAGACCATTCGATTTTTGAGGTCAACCAAGTTGATAGCGGAAGTCATCCGGTCGGATGCGTGGAATGCTGAGATGCAGAGAAGATGTATTAAGAAGAGCATTACTTGTAGTGACCCTTGTAGAGTTGCAAGAAAGGCAACAGATCCCAAAAAGGTGAGTAAAACCTCTTCTGACCTAGGTTGACATTTGATTATACTTGTTTGTTATGGCTCACACAATGGTTTTGATATATATTTTATGGCTCGGGTCTGCTCTTGTACCGCCGAGACCGATGTCTCTTTCCGGCTCGGGTCTGCTCTTGTACCGCCGAGACCGATGTCTCTTTCCGTCTCGGATCTACTCTTGTACCGCTGAGACCGATGTTTCTTTCCGGCTCGGGTCTGCTCTTGTACCGCCGAGACCGATGTCTCTTTCCGGCTCGGGTCTGCTCTTGTACCGCCGAGACCGATGTCTCTTTCCGGCTCGGATCTGCTCTTGTACCGTTGAGACCGATGTTTCTTTCCGGCTCGGGTCTGCTCTTGTACCGCCGAGACCGATGTCTCTTTTCGGCTTGGGGCTGGATTTCGTTCCGCCGAGGCCGCTTGTTTATTCAGCTCGGGGTCGGGTTACATCCCACCGAGTCGGCTTCTTTGGACTGGGGATGTAACATTCCCCCAGAGCCAAGTCTTTCTTTTAGCTCGGGGTCGGGTTACGTCCCACCGAGTCATGCTCATTGGTGTGGGGACGGGATATTCCCCCAGAACCAAGTGTCTCTCTTAGCTCGAGGTCCTCGGAAATATTCAGGGACATACTCGATGCATAGGATCCGTGAGAAGCATAGCACGGGGAGGGATGATACCCCTGTGGCGATTGCCTACTCCAGTGTTACCGAACATAAGGAGGAATATGCCCTTAATATGTCGAGCACTCTTTGATCCTCACGTACCCGATGTAATGGATCCGTGGGAAAGCATAACACGAGGGATAATGATGCCCCCGTGACGATTGCTAGCTCCAGTGATGCCGGACCTAAGGAGGAATGTGCCCTTAGTATCCTGGACACTCTTTGATCTATTCATCATCCGGATCCGCGAGAGACACAACACGGGGATGCGTTGTGCCCTTGTGGCGTGTGCTTGCTCCAGCGTGGTAAGGAGGAGCCCTCATACAATACACAGGCTCCCCAGTGAACCGACGTGTAGAGGATGTGCCCTCACCATTTAAACGCTCTCTGATCCAAATCCTGGTTCGCCGGGACACTGAATTGAAAGATTCATAATTGTGTTTTGGAGACCTCGGACAGGACACTGTTTTGAGGCATCCGTGTTGTGGTTTATACTTGCGAAACGTTTTTGTTTTGGGATAAGCGATAAGTCGCCCCCGCCTTTTAATTTTTATTTTCCAGAGATTTGTTTTTGTTTTTCACTGGTCTGGTAAGGGGACGCCCTTGCCAGATTCGGTAGGGTTTCAAAAGGTTGATTCACTTCCCTTCTGAATAAGTCCCACTTGATTAATCGGCTCGGGGCTGGATTCGTTCCGCCGAGGCCACTTGATTAATCAGCTCGAGGCTGGATTCGTTCCGCCGAGGCCACTTGATTAATCGGCTCGGGGCTGGATTCGTTCCGCCGAGGCCACTTGATTAATCGGCTCGGGGCTGGATTTCATTCCGCCGAGACCACTTTGTCTTTCTCAGCTCGGGGTCGGGGTATGTCCCACCGAGTCAGCCCTTCGGTTTGGGGACGTAACATTCCCCCAGGTCCAAGTGCCTCTCTTCATTCGGGGTCGGGTTACGTCCCACCGAATCAGCCCTTCGGACTGGAGACGTAACATTCCTCCAGGTCCAAGTGCCTTTCTCAGCTCGGGGTCGGGGTACGTCCCACCGAGTCAGCCCTTCGGACTGGGGACGTAACATTCCCCCAGGTCCAGGTGCCTTTCTCAGCTCGGGGTCGGGGTACGTCCCACCGAGTCAGCCATTCAGACTGGGGACATAACCTTCACTGATTTTTTATTTCTTTAAAATTACGACACAACTATCGTGATTGTATCACATGACACCGGTGATGCTACAGTAAAATCATTACTGCAACACTCGGGAACCCTAAACTATTACTACTATTTTTTTTAGGTAAAACCGTAAAAGCTGACCATGGTTGACCAGTGAGCTTACATTTTTATTTCTTCATTTCAGCAGTAAATGACAAACGTACCCTCCAATATGCGCATTAGGTTTAGGATTCTTGAAGTTTAAATGCTTGTTTGGTATGCTTTTCTAGGTATCAAAAATGATTTTTTAATATTAAAAGTTTTTTTTTAATATTTTTTGGTTTATAATTTGAGTAGAGTTTTTATAAATTAAGATAACGATCTTACTTCGAATCTCAAATTTTGAGTTTGAAGAATTAAAATTTCTAAAATATTCTTATTTTATTTCACAATTTTCTTCTTTCTTCTTTTCATAACACAATTTAAATCAACCACAAGGGGTTGCCTCAGTGGTAAAAGTCTTGGGCTTGAGTGATTTGTTTCCTCTTAGGTTCAAAGATCGAATCTCACTAGATGCATTTCCTTGGGGCTATGTCCCCTGTGTAAAAAGGCAACGACTTACCTTGATCTGTGCTGGGAAACTTTTGAGGATACGGAGCACAGGTCCCGAGGATTAGTCGAGATATGCGTAAAATGGATCGGATACCTCGATTATAAAAATAACATGTTGATGGTGTTTTCAGGACCTATGTTATTTAAGGAGTACAGCAGGGGTAAAAAGGGTAATTACCTTATTGGGCGAGATCATTAAAGTCGACCCGGCCACTATACAGTAAGAGACCGAGCATTTGATGATAGATGACCGACCACTTGAGATCGGATGACCAGGCATTATCAGATCGACAACAACATTCTCAGTTCAAATGGCTATCATGACCGACCTCATGAAGACCGAGCACATGACGAGGCGTGCTCAGGAAGATAAAGCATATTCTTGCGGAAAAGGGATAAGTTGTCATACTTTAATGGGGTAAAGTAATAAGTTAATATCCTAATAGGATAAAGGAAGTAAATGTAGTTTTGATTAGGAATCCTTATGGGAAAATGGAATAGTTTTGACTAGGAATCCTGATAGGAAAAAGAGACCATCTCTAAATTAAGAATTCTTGTACAAATAGGAATCTGATTTCTTCACCATTATAAATAGGGGGTAGAGTGAGTGTAGAGGACAAGTTGAAATAAGAGAATAATCAAGCTCTGACTTGTAAACACAAAAAGGATCTGAGAAGTGTATTTGAGTAATAAAAGTGTCATCCTGTTTTTGTCCGTGGACGTAGGTCGGATCCAAATCCACCGAACCACGTTAAATCTCCTTGTTGATTGGTGTGTTTATCTGTCTTTTGCTAAATTTGCTTTTGGTCCCCCATAACCAAACAAATTCACTATTGAAGGAGGATTACCTCGGAAGTGATATTCCTATATTACCCTGAGACCAAAATCCACCGTCAACATAACATAATTTTTAAAAAATATATATCTATCAAAATAATTTTATAATTTTTAATAAGAACTCTACTTGATATCAAATAATTATATATTTTTTAAAAGCTCTATTTAAAAAATATATATATCAGAAAAACTATACCATAAGACTAATTAAAAATCCATTTCCATCATACCCTAATCTACCAAATCATACCCAAACAAATCAAAACCCTAATATTATAATTCAAAACTTATAAATCAAAGAGTAATCTAATGAAACTCTAATCTTACAAATCAACCATAATAACTCAAGACCTTGATCTTAAAAATCAAACCCACCGGTGATGATTGTTAGTAGCGTAGTGATAATATTAATTTAGTGGGGTAAAATTTGATTTTTATAAAAAATCGTTGATTGAGACTAAAAAGTGCTTATTTATTAAGAGAATAATATATCATGTTACACTTGTGATTTCACTAATCCTCTTAATTTAGCACATTTGTTAAATTATATTTATGTTTATTGTGATTTATATATTTTATGTAGTTGAAATAATATTTTGGATGCATATCTAGAAAAATGGACTTGATAATTGAATTTTGGATGCCAGAAATTTAATATGGCGTTCTAGTAGTGTACAAATTCGAAAATTCCAACCCTGTGCAATATTCGTAAGATTTTCTAATAAAAGAAGACTCAAAGATCTACAACTTTGAAGTTCATAAGATTTTCTAATTCTGAGTTTTTCAAGACCGAAATTGATGAAACATCCAAAGTGTGTTATGTTAGACAATTATGACCCATAGCATCACTATTTGTACATCACATGTTGTTGTTGTACAAATTAACTATGTGACAAATGAAATTGCTCTTTTATCATTTGTAATTGGATTACCCGGATATATAAATGATAAAAGTCCATATGATTAGTACCAGATTAATAAGATATGAGACAATATTAATCCACTAAGGTTTAATCATTAAATATCTCTAGTCGTAGTATTATCGAGACCGGACATCGATAATGCGGAATAGGCTAGTATTACACTTGTGTGCATTATGGAGGCATAATGTCATAGTTCTCATATATTTGGGTATTGGATATTCATGCAAGTGTAATAGGAGGTTATGTTTACCGATGGTACGGAAACAGCTTCGCTCTGGATAGACCCCTCGGAATCTCATTGGTATGACTATGTGTCTATGGGAGTCCGAATCAGGGTAGGTGTATTTGGTCTTAACCTGAGACTTGCATCGCTAATACTTGCGACAGTCAGTATACTTTGGTTTTGGTCGTCCGGGGCTTTAACAGGTTCTGTGTACGCCTCTTCTGGGTATACTGAGAATCGTAGTGTATTGGGTGTGATGTCAAGATGGAAGTATCACTTCAGTCATATGGAGATGATGATCACGCAAGATACAAAACTAGTACTCTTTAGTACTACAGTCATCGGGATAATATGACTAGGTCATGATTATCCGATTATAGAGACTAGTTACCAGAGATCCGATATATGCTTCGTACGGGGCAGACACAATTCCAGCCTCAGGCCTAGCATGTGATATCGATACTGGATCGTAATACACAATACTACGTATACTACGCCTGACAAAGATTACATATTCCTTTACAGAATATTTCTGGAGAATTGGGTAGACATGATGCTTTGCTAGAAGCCAACCATGTCTTGTAAATCGGTAAGAACGTGGTACTGGGTACGCACGTATTCGGATAGTCCGATGACCGTATTTACTGCCAACATATCCATGGATCTCTTGGGTCGCCTCCCAAAGATTCACCGATGATATTTGAATCGAACAGAATTAATCTGGGATTAATTATGAGAGAGAGGGATATAGTTAATCTGGGATTAATCACGGTAATAATTAATATGGGAATTAATTAACAAAAGAGAGAATTAATATGGGATTAATTGCATCAAGAATTAATTTGGGATTAATTCGACGAGAAGAGAGAACGCGATTAATTTGGAATTAATCGGTAAAATAAATTTAATAGTTAAATTAGATTTTACTATTTAATTTATTTAGTTGGGCTAAAATAATATATTAGATATATTAATTGAAATTAGATTTCAATGTGGAATTAAAAATTGGATTTTAATTCAAGCGAACGAATTAATTTGGAATTAATTCGCGAGCGACTTCCGTAATAATTTTGCTAGGCATTATTATTTAATTAAATTAGATTTAATTACGTTGCGACGGAGAATTCGTTTAATCGGATTAAATGAAACCGAGCCCGAAGTGTGTTGAGTAAGCCCACTTGAATTTTGAATTTAAAGTGGGGCCCACCAACTTACATCACTTGTCATTCAAGTTGATGGAAATGGTTGAGAGCTTTAATGAAAGCTTCTCCAAGACACTTTGTTTTTGTTTTGCTTTGGAAAAAGCATATACACATTTTGTGTGTGTTGACTTGGTCAATTTGTTTTAGAAACACAAAACACAAAATTCTCTCTCTCTTCATTTTCTTCTCTTGGCCGAAACTTCAAGGCTTCTCCATGGAATTTTTGTTTCAAAAATTCAAGCTTGCTAGCACATTTAGAGTCAAATGAATGTGATAGAGAGACTCACCCGAGAGTTTGGAACTCGATCTCAAGCTCCAAAGCTTCCAACACATCCAACAAAGATGGAAACTTTTGAAATCTCCTAAACCAATCAATGTGAGTATTCTGCAACTCTCTTGGTAATTCACACACAAATCACTCTTAGAGATTCTTGGTATGTTCTAGGAACACTTACAATGGTATCAGAGCGATCTAAGTGCGATTTGAAAATCTAGGGTTCTAAACTTTAATTTGGGATTTTTATGTTTGGAGCTTGATTTTCCTAAATTGGTTGATGGGTTGTGTTTGAATGATGATGAATTGGATTTGTGCATCCTTAATTTTGTGAAAAATTGATAGGATTAATTTTCCCCAAATTGCAACCCTTGGCCGAAAGTTATGGACCTAGAACCATCATGGTGATTTTTGATTTTAGACAATTGGATATGTTTAAAGCATGAAATAAATCTTGTATGTTGATTTAATTGGATTGAAATCAAATTGGGTGTTATTTTATGCACAATTACCGTGAATGAAGCATGTTGGAATGGATTGATTTTGCTTCAATTTGTGTTGGACATGAATTGGAAATGTAAAGCATGATTAATTGAATTAATTAAGTGTTTTGGAAGCATTAGTTTAATTAATTAATTATGGTAATTACACTTGAATTGAATTAATTTGTAATTTGGAAAAATGAGTTAATTTAATTGTTGTAATTGGGCTTAATGGGTTTGGTTGGGCCAAGTTTGGTTTAGGATAATTGGTTGGATCCAATTGGGCCTAAAACCATTTCCATAAAGTCCAAATATGATAATTGGGCCTTTAAAATTTTAATTGGGCATAAATTGATTTTTGACATAGTGTGATTCCTAATTGGGCATTGACATCTTGGGTTTGACCCATAATTGCCAAAGCTCATGCCTAAAGAATTAATTAAAAGCCCATTGGACTTTAATTGAATAGTATCGGATACTAATTGGGCCTTTGAGACCCATAAAGATTGGATTTGGAATCCAAGTCTAAAAGGGACAATTAAAAGTGTAATAATTTAATTTGGAATTAAATGTGAATTAGTATTGAATATAATTTAAATTGGATTTAAAATTATAGTTCGATATAATTTTAGAATACGTACTTTAAGTATTTATTCTTAAACGAGTTGGACTCGCGCAAATCAAATCGTTGTTTGAACATTGGATGGTCATTAATCAAAGATTAATTAATTGGCTTAGATTGATTGATAACATGCTTTGTGTGAATACTTGGATGTATGTATGAATAATGTATATCAGATGGATATTAGAAGGGTGATGGCAATTTTGGAAATTATTGTAATAAATTTAGAATTTATTAAATTGGACCTGCGTGTCCAGCCTATTACCTTTTTTCTTATTGTATTTCTCTTCTCACCTATTCTCCTCAATGTACATGAGTTTCTTTAGAAGTATTATGTAATTTGGTAGAAGTATGAATAGTGCTAGCGGGAGAGAGGAAATTGAGAGATTTGTTCTAGGAATAAAATTTGATGTATATTCATCTGTATATCATTATTATTTTAATCGTGCCTTATTATGCTTTTAGAATGCATGCTTAAGGGTGTATGATGAGACCTGATCAAAGATAATAAATTGGTTGCCAAATCGCAACAAAAACCCTCAACAAATATTAAGCGATTTGGAGAGTTAATGGCTATGCTCAAGGAGACAGAGCCAGAGTTTGCAAAAAGGCAAGAAGCGCAAGGCGCATCTTACTTCGACATCCTAGAAGGCCAAGGCTTGGCCGAAGGCTTCTGGGGGTGTGAAGAAAAGGGCAAGGCTAAATCGTCACAGTCTTCTGGGAAGACAAATGACATATCCCAAGATGTCTGCCTAAATTGTGGCAAACGGGGTCATTGGAAGCGTGACTGCTGTATGGACAAGGCAAACATGAAAGAAGTGAAGACGGGCAAGGCTCCGGCTTCAGTTATGTTTGTTATAAACATGTCCACTGCTGGTTTTAAAATTGGATTTTAGATACTGGATGTGGTACATAAATATATGTACTGATGTGCGGGATCTGCTGATTAGCAGGAGACTGGCTTCAGTTGAGATCAACCTATGAGTCGGAAACGGAACGAGAGTCGCTGTTTTGGATGTGGGAACCTAAGTTTTGGAAATGCCCTTTGGGCATTTACTTAAATTAGGAAACTGTTATAATGTATCTAGTTTGACTAGAAACATTATCTCTATATCTAGTTTAACCCGTTGCGGGTATACCTTTATATTCTAGAACACTAAGTATTTTGTTTATAAAGATGATATTAAGATAAGCACATTAGATGTGAATAACAATATTTATATTTAGAATATAAATGAATCTCAGACATATAACATGACAAACAAAAGCTCAAACTGAATTAATCAAATGAGACTTATTTGTGGCATTGATGTCTGGGTCACATTAACAAGACTCGTATATCCATAATTTCGAAGAGTGGATACTAGGACGGATTTGATTCTAATTCAAATGATGTCTACAAATCTAGTTTATTAGGAAAAATGCCTAAAACACATTTTACTTGGTAAAAGTGCAAGTGCCACCGATTTGTTACCCCTCGTTCATAGTGACGTAAGTGGGCCCATGTCTAGCTAGGCTAGAGATGAATATGAATACTTCGTAACCTTTACGGATGTGGCATCGCGTTACGGTTATGTGCATCTTATGAAACACAAGTCAGAAACTTTTAGAGTTTCGACACGAATTAAGAAAACAGACTGATAAAAGTATTAAAAATATTACGGTCGGACCATAGTGTAAAATACTTGAACATATGAGTTTCAAGATTACTTGAAAAAGTATGGTATTATTTCACATTGGACTCCTCCCGGGACACCTCAATTTGACGGTGCGTCCGAACATAGAAACTGAACTTTGTTGGGCATGGTAAGGTTAATGATGAGTCGCTCTGAGCTACCAATTTCCTTCACAGGATACGCATTAAACAGTGCAATACTTATTTTGAATAAGGTTCCATGAAAATCTGTTAGACAGACTTCATATTAGATATGAACAAGAAAGAAATTGGGTTTCTCATTCCTGAAGATTTGGGAATGCTGGGCATACGCTAAATGTTTGGATGATACCAAACTAGAACCTAAATAGGATAAGTGCCTATTTGTATTTAGTTGTCCTAGGGAAACCAAAGTATAGTACTTATACAACTCACAAGAGAATAATGTAAATGTTGCTCTCCATGCGGTTTTCCTAAGAGGAATACCTATATGCAGTGGTAAGTGGGAGGAAAGTAAGACTCAATGAAAATCAGAGTAATACTATTCCAGACACCGACTCCTTTACTGAACTTGAAAAGTTTATCAAGGATGAAACTGTACCAATAATCTTCGAATACACAAGAACCACGTAGGTCAGGGAGAGTCAAAAAACAACCTGGGAGGTATGGGTTTCTGATCTCACCTCATGTAGATATCAATCTTATTGAGGAAGACGAACCGACTATGTATGAGTAGTGATACAAGGTATCGACTCCTTTTATGGCAAAGTGCCATGAAGTCCGAAATGGATTCCATGTATACCAACTAAGTTTGGACACTGGTTGATGTACCAGAAGGCATTGTACCTATTGGTACTATATGAGTTTTTAAGGAAGACATACATGGATGTCAACATATAAATGTACATAGCTAGGTTTGTACAGAAAGGGTATCGTCAACGATATAGTGTCGACTACGATGAAACTTTTTCACATGTTGCCATGATTAAATCCATTTGGATAATGCTTGGTAATGCTGCATATTTCATTTATGAAATATGGCACATGGACGTCAAAACCGCTTTCCTTAACGGAAACCTTTTGGAGGATGTTTACAACATCCTGACGGTTTTGTTGTGCTAAAACATGCAAACAAGGTTTGCAAGTTAAATCGATCCATTTATGGATTGAAGCAAGCTTATCGTTCTTGGAACTAACGTTTTGATGTAATCATAATGGTTTATGATTTCATTCAAAACGAATATGATTCTTGTGTATATAAGAAGGTTAATGGGAGCACACTGATAATGAATGTCCTATTCATTGATGATGTATTGCTTCTTAGCAATAACATTCCCATAATATAATCGGTGAAAGCTTGGCTTTCATTAAAAATTCTCCATAGAATACTTAGGAGAAGCAGGCTTTGTTCTAAGAATAAAGATCTATTGGGATAGATCTAGAAAGCTGCTGACAACTCTCCCAAAGTTCGTACGTTTTTGAAATGTATGTGACCTGATGTCTCATATGCTTTGAGCATATGTAGACGCTATAAGGCCAATCCAGGTGATGTTCACTGGATTAATGTAAAGAACATCCTTGAGTATCTTGGACGAACTAAGGATGCTTTCTGATAATATTGGGAAAAGAGAACTTGAGGTGACTGGTTCACCGATGCAAGTTTCCAAACCGATAAAAACGACTGTGAGTTGTAATAAGGGTACTATATAGTTTGAATAACGGAACAGTGAGCTGGAAATCTTCCAAGCAAGATACTGTTACCGAATAAATAACATAAAGCGGAAAATTTCTGCAGCTGAGGCAGCAAAAGAAGCATTTTGTATCTATATAATCCTAATTGGATTAGGAGTAGTTCTGTTAGCAGCTGAGCTAGGCTATAGCGCAGGCTAAGGAACCGTGGTCTCATCAATGATCCAATTATATACTTCGACTATTTCATCTGATTCGTCAGATCATACATTGTGGCGATGTGATGATCGAATAAATCACATCAGATGATAACATTGCAAATCCGCTGACGAAAGCTGTTTCTCAGCAGAAGTTTGAGCGAACCGTACATGGTTCAGGTGTAGGACACTTGAGTGATTGGCTATAGGCCAAGTGGGAGATTATTGGACAATTATGACCCATAGCATCATTATTTGTAGATAACATGTTGTTGTTGTACAAATTAACTATGTGACAAAGGAAATTGCTCTTTTATCATTTGTAATTGGATTACCCGGATATATAAATGATAAAAGTCCATATGATTAGTATCGGATTAATAAGATATGAGACAATATTAATCCACTAAGGTTTAATCATTAAATATCCCTAGTCGTAGTATTATCGAGACTTGACATCGATAATGCAGAATAAGCTAGTATTACACTTGTGCGCATTATGGAGACATAATGGCATAATTCTCATATATTTGGGTATTGGATATTCATGCAAGTGTAATAGGAGGTTCTGTTTACCGATGGTACGGAAACAGCTTTGCTCTAGATAGACCCCTCGGAATCCCATTGGTACTATGACTATGTGTCTATGGGAGTCTGAATCAGGGTAGGTGTATTTGGTTTTAACCCGAGACTTGCATCGCTAATACTTGCGACAATCAGTATACTTTGGTTTTGGTCGTCCGGGGCTATAACAGGTTCTGTGTACGCCTCTTCTGGCTATGCTGAGAATCATAGTGTATTGGGTGTGATGTCAAGATGAAAGTATCACTTCAGTCATATGGAGATGTGTTGGACAATTATGACCCATAACGTCACTATTTGTAAAAGATATTGTGGTTTTTGTACAAATTAACTATGTAGCAATGGAAATTGCATTTTATCATTTTGTAATTTGATTACTTAAATATATAAATGATAAAAGTCCTTATGATTAGTTCCAGATTATAAGATATGAGACAGTATCAATCCATATCGGTTTAATCATTAAATATCCCTAGTCATAGTATTATCGAGACTGGACATCGATAATGCGGAATAGACTAGTATTGCACTTGTGCGTGTTATGGAAGCGTAACGACATAGTTCTCATATATTTAAGTATTGGATACTTATGCAAGTGTGATAAGAGGTTGTGTTTACCGATGGTACGGAAATAGCTTCGCTCTGGATAGACCCTGCGGAATCCCATTGGTAGTATGACTATGTGTCTATGGGAATCCGCATCAGGGTAGGTGTATTTGGTCTTAACCTGAGACTTGCATCGCTAGTACTTGCGACAATCAATGCGCTTTGGTTTTGTTCATCCAGGACTTTAACAGGTTCTGTGTACGCCTCTTCTAGGTTTATTGAGAATCGTAGTGTATTGGGTATGATGTCAAGATGAAAGTATCACTTCAGTCATATGGAGATGATGATCACGCAGGGATATATAACTGGTACTCTAATTGGTTGCAACCATCGGGATAATATGACAAGGTCATAATTATCCGATTAAAGAGACTAGTTGCTTGTAATCTGATATATGCTTCGTACGGGGCAAACACTATTCCAGCCCAAGGCCTTGCATGTGACATCCGATACTAGATCGCAATACGTAATACTACGTATACTACGCCTGAGATAGATTAAATATTCCTTTAAGAATATTTCTGGAGAATTGAGTAGGCACGGTGCTTTGCTAGAAGCCAATCATGTCTCGTAAATCGGTAAAAATATAGTACGAGGTTTTTACGTGTTCGGATAGTCTGACGACCGGATTTACTGCCAACATATCCAGGGATCTCATGGGTCGCTTCCCGAAGATTCAACGATGACATATGATTCTCCATAATTAATCTAGGATTAATTACGGAGAGATTTTATCTAGGATAAAATACTATTTGAAGAGAGAGAACGATTAATTTGGAATTAATAGATAAAATAATATATTCGATATATTAAACGAAATTAGATTTCGACGCGGAATTAAAATTGGATTTTAATTCGGGCAAACGAATTAATTTAGAATTAATTCGCGAGCGACGTGAATAGTAATTTTGCTAGGCATAATTATTTAATTAAATTTGATTTAATTACATCGCAACGGAAATTTCGTTAATTTGGAATTAGCGAACCCGAGCCCGGGAGTGTTTGCAGGCCCACTCGGATTTTGAATTCAAGTGGGGCCCACATGTCACATCACAAGTCACATCACTTGTCACTTTTGTTAACTTTAAGGTGATGGGTTTTGGTGGGTTGGTGAAGACTTGTTTTACACTCCAAGTGATGGCTTGATTGACTATTACCTAATATTAGATATTTGGTATATGTTTTATTTTTGATTTTAGAAATAAAAAACACACAAGTTATTCACTCCCTCTCACTCTCTCAAGCTCAAGGTTTTTGAAGCAATTTTACTCTCCCATTTTTATTCTTTGGCCGAAAATATCAAAGGAAGAAGAGGTGATTTTTGTTGCAAAAATCTCCATTGCTAGCACATCAAAGGATCATTCAAGGTGATAGGAAACCTATCATTGAGCTTGGAATCTCAATATATAAAGCTTGGAGCTTAGATTTCAAATTCAAAGATGAAGCTTGGAGACTTCTCAAAGGCAAAAAGTTTTGTGATCAACACCTCCAAAATCCGATCAAAGTGAGTATTATTCCGCAAATTCTTCTTTGAGTATTCACATGATTTCATTGCTTAAATGATCTTGGGACATCTTAGAAACCCAACAAGATGATGATCACGCAGGATACAGAACTAGTACTCTTTAGTACTGCAGTCATCGGGATAATATGAATAGGTCATGATTATCCGATTATAGAGACTAGTTACCAGAGATCCGATATATGCTTCGTACGGGGCAGACACAATTCCAGCCCCAAGCCTAGCATGTGATATCGATACTGGATCGTAATACACAATACTATGTATACTACGCCTGACAAAGATTACATATTCCTTTACAGAATATTTCTGGAGAATTGGGTAGGCACGGTGTTTTGCTAGAATCCAACCATGTCTTGTAAATCGGTAAGAATGTGGTACTGGGTACGCACGTATTCAAATAGTCTGATGACCGTATTTAATGCCAACATATCCAGGGATCTCTTGGGTCGCCTCACAAAGATTCACCGATGATATTTGACTCGAACAAAATTAATCTGGGATTAATTATGAGAGAGAGAGAGTTAATCTGGGATTAATCACGGCAATAATTAATCTGGGAATTAATTAACAAAAGAGAGAATTAACCTCGGATTAATTGCATCAAGAATTAATTTGGGATTAATTCGAAGAGAAGAGAGAACGCGATTAATTTGGAATTAATCGGTAAAATAAATTTAATAGTTAAATTAGATTTTACTATTTAATTTATTTATTTGGGCTAAAATAATATATTAGATATATTAATTGAAATTAGATTTCAATGCGGAATTAAAAATTGGATTTTATTTCAAGCGAACGAATTAATTTGGAATTAATTCGCGAGCGACTTCCGTATAGGCATTATTATTTAATTAAATTAGATTTAATTACGTTGCGATGGAGAATTCGTTTAATCGGATTAAACGAAACCGAACCCGAAGTGTGTTGAGTAAGCCCACTTGAATTTTGAATTTAAAGTGGGGCCCACCAACTTACATCACTTGTCATTCAAGTTGATGGAAGTGGTTGAGAGCTTTAATGAAAGCTTCTCCAACACACTTTGTTTTTGTTTTGCTTTGGAAGAAACATATACACACTTTGTGTGAGTTGACTTGGTCAATTGGTTTTAGAAACACAAAACACAAAATTCTCTCTCTCTCTCTCCCTTTTTCTTCTCTTGGCCGAAACTTCAAGGCTTCTCCATGGAATTTTTGTTTCAAAAATTCAAGCTTGCTAGCACATTTAGAGTCAAAGGAAGGTGATATGGAGACTCACCCGAGAGTTTGGAACTCGATCTCAAGCTCCGAAGCTTCCAACACATCCAACAAAGATGGAAACTTTTGAAATCTCCTCAACCAATTAATGTGAGTATTTCGCAACTCTCTTGGTAATTCACACACAAATCACTCTTAGAGATCTTTGATATGTTCTAGGAACACTTACATGTTATGTATAATTATTAAAGTCATTATCAAAAACAAAAATGAAAAATGATAATTTACAATTGTCAAACTTCCACCAAACATGCTTGCATGTTTGGTGGCATATTTGGTGGCATGTTTGGTGGAGTGTTTGGTGGAGAAATTGGTGGAGAAATTGGTGGAAGTCTTTTCTTTGCCTATAAATTGAAGAGTTCTGAATTCATTTTCTTCAGACTTTCTTTGATTTCTCTTAAGGAATTGAAGATTGGATCTTGTGTGTTTAATTTCTTGTAATGTTTTTTAATTTTAGTAATAAAATTATGTGTGTTTTTAATTAGAGTATGAGTAGTTAATTACTTTCCACCGGGAGAATGAGTGAAGCTTTTATTATTTGAAGTTTAGGTTAACCTCACTTATATTATAATATATAAATAGTAATGAATAATAATTAACCAAGATCTGGATTAATTATTGACAAACTTTTCTACCGCCTATATGGCTGGTTTTATACGATTTTAGCATAATTGAGTACATAACTGAACTTGTTATAGACAAACAGTATCACCGCCTTTATGGTTGGTTTTATATTTTTTGCATATTTAGTACCTTGGCAAGATTAGTTATCGATAGAAATGACTACCGCCTTTATGGCCGGTTCTATATATTTGGCATAATTAATTCTGGAAGTAAATTAATTGGGTTATAATGATCATTTATATATTATAAAAAGTGAGATTTCTAAATATAAAATATTAAAAGTGGATCCAATAACCCCAGCATTTTATTTTATTATTGTCATTTAATTCAAGTTCTCCAAACAATTTCAAACAAATCAATCTTTTTCCTTTCGTTTTAATTATTATTTTATCATACTAAAAATGTATTCCATGTGGATCGACCTCGGACTTACCGAGTTATTTTATTAAAAAAAAAACTGATACGCTAAAAAAGTGGTTCTTTACTCCCAAGTATAAGAATGTCGAAGTAATAAAATAACCCGGTAAGTCTTTTTAGTATGATAAAATAATAATTAAAGTGAAATGAAAAAGATTGATTTGTTTGAAGTTGTTTGGAGAATTTGAATTAAATGACAACAATAAAATAAAATACTGGGGTTATGTGATCCACTTTTAACATTTTATATTTAGAAATCTCACTTTTTATAATATATAAATGATCATTATAACCCAATTAATTTACTTCCAGAATTAATTATGCCAAAACATATAGAACCGGCCATAAAAGCGGTAGTCATTTCTGTCGATAACTAATCCTGCCAAGGTACTAAATATGCCAAAAATATAAAACCAGCCATAAATACGGTGATACTGTTTGTCTATAACAAGTCCTGTTAGGTACTTAATTATGTCAAAATCGTATAAAACCAGCCATATAGGCAGTAGAAAAGTTTGTCAATAATTAATCAAGATCCCAGTTAATTAGTATTCATTACTATTTATATATTATAATATAAGTGAGATTAATCTAAACTTCAAATATAGATTAATCTAAACTCCAAAAAATAAAAGTTTCACCCATTCCCCCGGCAGAAAGTAATTAGCTACTCATACTGTAATTAAAAATACACATAATTTTATTATTAAAATTAAAAGACATTACAAGAAATTAAACACACAAGATACAATCTTCAATTCCTTAAGAGAAATCAAAGAAAGTATGAAGAAAATGAATTCATAACAATTTTTTTTTATAGGCAAAGAAACGACTTCCACCAATTTCTCCACAAATTTCTCCACCAAACATGCCACCAAATACTCCACCAAACATGTAATTTTTGGTGGAAGTTTGACAGTTGTAAATTTTCATTTTCCATTTTTGTTTTTGATAATGACTTTAATAATTATACATAACATATTTTGGAATTTTTTATCAATTTCGGCCTTGAAAAACTCAGAATTAGAAAATCTTATAATTTCAAAGTTGTAGATCTTTGAGTCGTCTTTTATATGGAACTTGAATCACCTTAATCCAATATCGGAGTAAAATGTTATGACCAAAATAAGAACATTGTACATGGTTGGAATTTACGAAGTTGTACACAGTTAGAACGCCATATTAAATTTCTGGCCTCCAAAATCCAATTATCAAATCCATTTTTCTAGATATGCATCCAAAATATTATCTCACCTACATAAAATATAAAAATCACAATAAAAGTAAATATAATTTAACAAATGTGCTAAATTAAAGGGATTAGTGAAACCACAAGTGTAACATGATATATTATTCTCTTAATAAATAAGAACTTTTTAGTCCCAATCAGTCGTGTGTGTGTGTGTGTGTCTATATATATATATTATTTTAATAAGGCAAAATAAAATTATTTCATTAATAAATCACCGCCGAGTAAAACCCCAACAAAATGATATCAGAGCAAGTCTGATTCTACATCCATTACATTCGTCATGCTTAATATATGATATTTAATCCAATTTTATTACTTGCACATGCATGTGAAATTAATTTGATTAATTTCTAATTGTTTGATAATTTAGGAATATCCCTGTCAAATAAGGCATTATACTGACAAATATTAAGAATATTTGTTTCTTGGTCCGTCTTGTCGATAAGTATATAAATAAATTTTTATGGCAATATCCGAGAACGTGCCAAAGTTGTGAGGATATAGTCGATGAAAATTTATTTATACCAGATATATATTTGATATTAGACAAATTCAAGTGAAAATGGATTTCTGAACGTGCCAAAGCTGTTAGGACTACATCGGTAGCTTGAGTTTGCCATTGACAAGTGTGGCCTTGATACACCTCCCGTGAATGTGTCAAAGCTATCACAACGATAAACGGTCATGACCAAAATAAGGAGTCACAATGAGTGTGATTAACAATGAGTTGTCTATCTGTGAATATACTTAGGCGAGAATGTGTCAAAACTGTGAGTCGAAATATATTCATGGGGTCCACTTCTCACTATAGAATTCAATTTAATTATTGAATTCCCATTTTCCGTTGGGGATTACGGTATTACGTAAAGTAGTGGGAGACACGGTTGGGTTAAAAATCCATAACTAAAGTAGTGTGTAATATTATAAAAAATATCGCTTATGTTTTTCCTTATTTTATTGCATAGATAGAATTAAACTTCTAATCCACTACATGTTGGAGTTGGTGCTTGGAGCGTCAATCCGAATAATATATTGTACAATTTATTATTTATTAATAAAATAACTATATTTTCATTTCAAACTTTATTAGTCATTATGTATATTAGATTGATGTATAAATATGCTGAAAATATCATCAACCTTAGAATAGTCATTTAGTAATATTGGACATTGAGTGATCCGACATTGGGATAATATTACTATTATAAACTTAAAGTAAATATTCATAGTCATTGGTTTTGGAATATGGTCGAATTCCTATAACCTAGAAGACCAGCACATGTCGTATATTGGAATTGGAGTTCAAATGGTTTAACCCAATGTACCATGAGCTTTGGAAGCTCGTATAGACACGTGGATATTCGTTGGAACGAATACTGAATGACTCACAAATAATTCTTAATAGTTGGAAGTACACACCACCGTCAATATGAATCTCCTCGAGTCGAGTAACATATGTGATCATTTGACTATTTGATAGCATTGATTTTGTGTGCGATCCTCCACACTTAGATGCCATGTATGCCAAAGATCTTTCATGGTCTGACCGCTAGATGTTCGTTGGGTATGGACCGATGCACTCGTTAATTAAATACGTATCAAGATAGGATCTGTCGGCCCGTATATGTATCATAAGGGGTTTAGGTATCTATGTGAGTTAAGTCACGATAATTAAGACTTTGGCCAAACCCGATCTCCCAAGATAGATCGCATATATCAGAAATGGTTTTTGATTAGTTTTAAAAAATTGTGGACAAGTCGACATGCGATGTGCGCCTCGGAAATTTAACGGTGTAATCTATGTTTCCTAAGCACAACTCGGATAGCCTACAATGGAGGGATTGATAAACATATGTGATGACTTCGACTTATATAGTTCGGAAAGGTCGTTCGTGTTCTTCGTGAATTCAGAGGTGGTCGAATTGCGTACATATAAACGAACGTGTCTGGACTTAGAAGTCCCACAATATGAAGTGTACTCGTTGAGCACTTGGGTAGCCGATAATTTTTTTATAATAAACAATATTTCATATTATTATTATCAACTGAGATAATTAAGTGTTATTGGATAACATTAATTAATTACTTTGACCCATTTGGATTAATTGGATTAATCCTAAAATTACACAAGGGCTTTATCGTAATTTCATAAATATCTCTACCATTTGAGGATATTTTGGTAAATACAAATATATAATTATAGGTGTATTTGGCTTGATTTAATTGAATTAAATCAAAATGGTAGACATATAACTGATCCATTAATTAAACTTTATCTTGATTTAATTGTATTAAATCAAAATGATAGACAAAGGTGATTAGTCACACCTAATTATACATATTTTGACAAATTAGATTAAGCCCACATAAAAGTTGATTAGAACTTTTATTAATTAAAAATTACATAAGTTTTGCAATAAATAGCAAGCTTAAGCAAGATTTTGATCAAGCTTGAGAAAGCTAAAAACAAGTAAGAGTTATAGAAATTAGCCTAAGTAAAAAAGGTGTTTAAAGAAGCTTTTGAAGATCTCTACAATATTTCAACAAGGAGAAATCAAGATTGGATTTTGTAGTGAAACTTGCTAGCATTGGAATCAAGATTGGATCTTGGATTCAAGCTTGCTAACTTTGGAAGTTCTCCACAATATTTCAACAAGGAGAAGTAGATTGGATCTTTCAATCAAGCTTGCTATGTAAGTTTGATATTTTCCAAAGCTATGTTTTTCATTAGTGAGTTATAATTAGTGAAATATATAGTGATAAATTATGTAGTGGATGCATAATAACATAGCTTGAAGTTGAAATTAGGCTAATGAATTGTGTATGAATGCTTTGGAAACATAAACACAATATGCTTGTGATTGGGTCAAATATGTTCATGTTGGACATGGAATACTAAATTAGAGTTTGGAACTCTAGATTAAAGCTTAAAGGTATGACCACCATTCTAGAATCACTCGACCACATTTGAGTGACCTAAAATTATTCATGAGTCATTTCATAGTGAGATTCTATTTTGGTTTGTGTTTTGATTCAAACAAATACATATATGTATTTAGAATACATATATGTTTGTTGTATAACATGTGTTGATGATGGTTTTGATGCTAAAATTAGATTTTAGGTGTATTGAAGTACTTGGAGAAAATAGAAAGTGTTTTGGATTGGATTCAAGGTAAAATAGCTCACTGCGAATATTTTACACAGGGCAGCGTCGCGACACTGAGCATTCAGACCTTATGGCATCGCGACACTCACCATTGCACGTCACAACGCCGAGACACTGAGCTCTCATAGATTGCTCTCGCAGTTTGGGCGTTGCGACCCCCAAGCTTGTGCGTTGCGATGTGCTGAGAGCTGATGCTCATGAGCACTAAAACCATTTTCTCCGTTTCGGAGTTTTCGGACTCTGATTTGATCCTATTTTTCCCTACGAACTCATAATGGAATATAGTATTTCTTAAAATAATTTAAAAATACACTCATACTAGATATACATGTGTTAAACCCACTTCCACTGCGCGGGGCACCGATCCGACCCTATGGGTTCCACATCAGCCCCACAAAATGGTATCAGAGCAAGTCATAACCACACAACACATGTTGCATGTTTGATATGTATTTGAATATATGCCTCTGTATTTTTAATTTAATTTTGCACAAGTTCTATTGGATATGCATTGCATATTTTAAATTAAAATTTTTATTTTGACCCAAGCATGTTAATGACTTGATTGTCATAAATCTCTCATGATTAAGTGATTACTTTATTTTAAGTAATAATATTAATAATATTAGAGCATTATAGGACAGTTCGTCTTGTCAATACGAAGATGAATGAGTTCTTACTACTTATGCCCAAGACCGTCGATAGTGTGAGGGTATAAGTGCTCGGAACTTAGGTCACTCTGGTAAAATATTAGATATAATGTGATGAGTTAACGTAGTCACCCAATACCATAATTATTGTGATTATGTACTTACGAAGCTCATTAGTACATATTGATAAGTGTACACGTGGATCACGTCTTAATCCAATATCATCATTATTGTGAGGATAAGAAACGGTTCCGGACCAAAAAAAGAGTCACATAGATGTAATTGATCTTTAAGGTCTACCTAATGAGTTTATAAATGCCAAGACCGTCGATAGTGTGAGGCTGGAGTAAATTTCATGGTATCCACTTCTCGCTATGAAATTTTGGTAGTCAAATTTTTATTTTTCCGTTAAGGGAGATTACGGAATTACGTAAAGTAATGAGATGACACTAATAGATTTAAAATCCATAATCGTATTAGTGTTTTTATTTTGAAATGAAAAATATTCTGCTAGTGTTTAATTGTTGTCTTTTAGATAGCTGCCGCAAATCCATTAACGCGACTTTTGGATTCTAATAAACTGAAAGGAGCCGAGAACTATTTTGAATAGAAAATGAACATTCCCATTGTCTTGGAGTTTGAAAAGTTGAGCTATGTGACGATTGTTGAAATCGATCCTGACTCCACTCCCGAAGAGCGAGAGACTTTTGAAAAATAGAAAGATAAGAGTGAAATCCTACATTTTAGGATCGATGGTTCCAAATTTGCTCAGACATTACATAGAGGTACTTGATGCTTGGAGCATTATGAGGACACTCAAGAAGTTGTTCGAATAAAATCAACAAATAGAAATATATCGGAGGTTCAAGGAATTGTTTCATGCTACACTCAAGGATGGAGGAGCGATCAACATTCATATTTTGAACATGATCGACCAGATCCGATATTTGGAACGACATTGCATTGTGATCGATGAACGGCTAGGTCGAAATTTGATTATGCCTTCTTTGTCTGGTACTTATGTTGGCTTTGTATTAAACTTTCATATGCATTCGATGCAAGCCAGATATGAAGAACTTCATAACATGTTACGCACGGCGAAGCATAATTTGAAGAAATGCAATCTCACTTTGTACCTCCACGGTGGACCGTCTCTTCAAAGACTTATAGGAAGTCTAAGAAATTTAAAATGGGAAAGAATAAGATATCAAAGAAAAACTCCAAGAAGCACAAAGCTGCATTACCGCATGTAGCTCGTGATGAATGTATACAATTCAAGAAGTCTGGACATTGGAAAAAAGTTTGTCCAGGGCTGAAAGGAAAGGCATGACCTTCATGTATGCTTTGTATTTTTCATATTATTAACATCTCATTAGCCTTAGATGCAAATAGTGAATGGGTGTTAGACATCGACAGTCTCACTCATATTTGTAACTCCATGCAGGTCATAAGGGTTAAAAGAAGACTGAATAAAGGGGAGATCCAGCTTAGAGTTGGCATTGGCGAGACATTGGATGTCAATACCATAGGAACAATTATTCTAGATCTCCCTAATAAATATAAATTAATTTTATATGACTGTTATTATGTACTCTCCCTTATCAGACAAATAATATCATTACCTATATTGGATAAAAAGAGATATAAAATAAAAATTAAAGATGGTGTTTTATGATGAACATTAAAAAATGTTCACTTAATAAAAGAGAAACTAATTATCTTACACTTATAATTTCGTTAATCCCCTTAATTTAGCACATTTGTAAAATAATAATTAAATTTATGTTTTATATATTTTTATTGTGATTTTTATTTCTTATATAGGTGAAATAATATTTGGATGCATAACTAGAAAAGTGGACGTGACATTTGGATTTTGGAGGCCAAAGACTAAAATGACGTTCTAACAGTGTACCATTTCGGAAATTCCAACCCTGCGTAATTTTCTTATTTTGGCCATAACATTTTACTCCGATATCGGACTGAGGTGATTCTAGTTCCAGATGAAAGAAAACTCAAATATAAACGACTTTGTTGTTGACAAGATTTTATACTTCTGAAGTTTTCAGGGCCAAAATTGATGAAAAATCCAAAGTGTGTTATATTGTAACACCCCCCCGGGGGATGCTACCGGTAGGGAATAGGTTGACCTATTCCCCTGAGCCTATGACTTTCTCACTATGATCAATACTATTAACTTATCTCAAATCTAAACACATGCATAGGGACCATTGCCCATTCTCAAAAACATAGAATGCAACTCAATGCTCATAATTGTTTACTTAATAACAATACAGTTTACAACTATGTTTATGGACACTTTTACTCAATACAATGACTGATACCATACTCATATCTGATGCATGACTTTACTGTGACTCTGACTGAACTCTCTCCCTGACTTGACTTGGTGGACCAAACACCCTAGTGACTGCCATCAGTATCCATCATCCCGAGCTTGTCCTCCGGGTATACCTGCAAAACAGAAACACTGGGAGTGGGGGTTAGATCGTTTGAACGACCTAGTGAGTGGACAGTTAAAAACGGGAACTGAAATACTTGTAAGACATTCATTGTTCAGAAAGTCGAAATCATCTTCAGGAAAACAATCTTTTCTGAAAACTCTTTCATATCTGAACATCGATCAATCTCTGTGAAACTTTCTGGAAACTCTTTTATATCTGTAAAACTCTGAGTCTTTTTGTAAAACTGAAATATTTCTAAAACTCTTTTTGTAAAACTGCTCTTTCTAAATCTCTTTTATAAAACCATCTTTTTTGAAAATCATATCTCTGAGAATCTGTGGAAAACCTGACGTATGAGGGAGTTACGTATCGTCATCCCCCCATATGCCTAGAAAATCTTTAGAAAACCTGACGCATAGGGGTGTTACATATCGTCGTCCCCACATACGCCTATCTAGTGGTCTTGGGGCATTACATATTGTCGTCTCCTAATCCACTAAATAAGAGCCAAGTGTGCCAAATCCATGCCATTGGGGCGTTATGTATCATCGTCCCTCAATGCATGCCACCATCATGTCCCTGAATCTAGGATCTAGGGGCGCTACGTATTGCCGTCTCCCTAGCCATGAAAACTATAATCTAGAAGCATTATGTATCACCGTCCCCCTAGTCCTGCTCTACATGTGTATATGTCTGTATCCATCAATTCCAGTAACCGTCATTTCCAATATATGTACTAAGTTATATCTGAGGTGGGTTTTTCCCACATGCCCCAAAAAATCATCATTTTCTAAAACATTATTATTCATAAAATAACTGGAAATCATTTCGGCTAACGCCCTATGCGCTGAAAAGTAAGTCTAAAATCAAAATCAATTTAGTAAAATCAATTTGACAAAAGAGTCCACTCACAGATTCGAAATCTGGCTGGCATTCCTTTATTTCACCGAAGGAAGTTACGGTTCATGCGATGATCTATAATTTATAAACTTAATTAGTATACAAGTCATGAATTATGCTTGTAACATGAAATAATGCATGTATATGCGCTGATACGAATCCCATAAGGTGGCCTCTAACATCCTAAGTTGCAATTGAAATGAAATGAAAATGTTTCTGTTACACATCCCCACTTTTGGTCAGGAGCGCCGCGACGTCCATACCAGCAGACTCAGACAGAGATCATTTCATATTATGTGTCGTGACGCTAGGTAATGAGCGTCGCGACTTCTACATGACCAACCTGAGGGTTTACACGACCTACCTGAGGCTTCTTCACCACCGATCCGAGTCTTCCACACCACCGACCCGAGTCTTCCACAAGACCGACTCGAGTCTTCCACAGGACCGACCCAAGTCTTCCTCATGGCTGACCTTAGGCAAACACATAACCGACCCGAGGTAGAGGGTATGTCCAGCATGACTCCCTCATGCACCGACCCGAGGTAGATGATTTTCACATGTTCAGCGTGATTCCCACATGCACCAACCTGAGATAGAGGGTATTTTCATGATCCGCGTCGCGACGTCCATACGCCCAGACCTGAAACAAAGGGCATCTCCAAACTCGACGTCACGATGCTATCCCATACGCGTCGCGATGCTGGCTTAATTCCAGGCTAATATTCAACTCTCCACTGCCAAATTCCAAAATACAATACCAACACCCCACACTATTGTAGGAAATTATTTTTCTTAGCGCAGCGGAAGTTGCTAATGTGGGCACCGGCTCGGGTATGAACCTTTAAAATTTTCTTTGCCTTCTCATTTTCGTTGTAGTCGAAATCCTCCAACACTTGAAGAATAGATTTTGCTCCTTTGATATAGATGAGTTTCCTTTGATGTCCAACACTTAGATCAACCACCCGATCTTCCAAACTATGACTCGAAACCAACAAACTGAAGTGTGGGCTTCACTCACAAAGATGAACTCTAAAATTTTTAGAGAAATATAAAATCAAACTCTAAATAATTTAGAGAATGAATTGTATTGTCATAAAAGGTTTTTGGCCTTTGAAATATATGATGGAGAAGATTAAGTATCTAATTCACTAGTCTTTCTTTTTCTTCTCAACACTTGAGAAAATAATTATTTCTCTCTAACTCTCACACAACTATTGTGTATAGATTCATCTAATGAAATAATGGAGATGGTAGATATAATATTCTCTTCCAAAAATAATTATTCTTATCACAAATCTTTCACATGTCATTGAATGGTAATGGCCAACACAAAGGAATTGAGTGTAATCCAAAGAAATGTGAAATGGCAAATAAAAGCAATTAGGTCATACCTAATCTTAGATATAAATTGTTGGAGAGCATGACAAGCCATTGGATTTTGTCTCCAAAATAATTTAAAAATCATTATCATAATAATGATGTCATAAGCTTAATTGTGATGTAATAATTATCTCATAATTATTACTAACTTGATTATCTCATAATCAAGATTTGATTATCTCATAATCAAAGAATTCTAGAAAATATTAAGTTAAACTAATTTAACATAGTTTTCATTTGTGCCAAAAAATATTATTAATCTCATTAATAATATATAAATATAATGTGAGCATATTATTAGACAATCTAATTGTATTAGGTTTGCTACAGTTAATCGAGCTAGCATGGGGACCAAATGGACCTACGGTTCCGAGCTCCAATAATCCCGAAATATTAATTAAACATTTTAATTAAATATTACGAATTATTAACTCCGAGTTATTCCACTAAAAACTCCAAGTTGAACTCCTGTTATCGTAGATGGAAAATAAAAGCCGAACAACTTCAGTATCCATCGATATAGTCATTACATATTGATATAACCCTTTCACGAATATCTCATAAATAGAGCCAAGTCATAAGTCCGTTAAACCCCTCTAAATATTTTGTCTCTTAAGCACCGTTGATTCTATAATGAACAATTAATTCATAACAATTATAAATATAAAACTTTCTATTCGTAATAAAAGAGTTGAACGCTCAAATTGTTCAAGTCCTGAATCAACTAACGGACTTATCATGTAATCCTAAACCCTTTAGACGACCTTCAAAAACTTTAGCCGATAAGGTCTTTGTAAACGGATCAGCTAGGTTGTCTACGGATGGAATATGCGTGACAGCGATATCTCCTCTCTCTGCACTATCTCCCTGATGAGGTGAAAGTTTCTCTCAATATGCTTACCCCTCTTATGGCTTCTTGGTTCTTTGGAATTCGCCACTACACCACTATTATCGTAATAAAGTGTGAGTGGTTTATCCATATCTGGAACAACTTCCAGATCTACCAAGAACTTACGGAGCTAGACTACTTCCTTAGCTGCTTCACAAGCTGATATTTATTCAGTCTTCATGGTGGAGTCAGCAATACAAGATTGCTTCATGCTCCTCCATACTATAGCCCCACCACCTAAGGTGAACACTGATTCAGATATTGATTTCCAAGAATTGACATCCGTCTGAAAATCAGAGTCTGTATATCCTCTAAGGATCATATCCTGACTAGAATATACAAGCATATGATTTATCATTCTCCTAAGATACTTGAGAATATGTTTCACCGCCACCCAATGATCTAATCCTGGGTTGGATTGAAACCTACTGACTGTGGATGCTGGAATTCGGCCGAGGTCCACAATCAGAATTTGTAGGTTGGGGGCATTAGCGATCCTGCAAGACAAATGTAGAGTGAGCGGGAGTATACTACCCACCGGTGTGGTGGGTGCCGGGGGCACTCCGACGCCCAAGTCAGTAGCATGTAATGAGCAATAAATGTGTAAAATGTGAAAGCAAAGCTTGTTTTTACCTTAACTTCTCTGGGTAGCCGTGAGGGCGGTAATATGTGTCTGTGGGAGTGGGGGGCTTAGAGAGCTAATATCACAGGGCAGAAGCTTGTAAGAGAGAAGTGAAGAGAGTTGAGAAGCCCCCCCTTGTATGTTGAATTATGTATCCTTTTATAGACTTGAAAGAGATTACTTTATAGCTGTAATAGAAGATGTACTCGTGATGGTAGGACCCACAACGTGCTAACATCTCTGGCGACGGGGCCCACAACGTGCTCAAGACTTCATCTTTCGGTGATCAAGAATATTTGCATGTGAAGTTGGGTATTTATGTTAGGAAAATAGGGTTACAGCAGTTGAGAGATTAAAAAGGAAACATGAGGCTTGTATTGGGCTTACTTATCTACAGATCCGAAGTGAAAGGATGATCTTACCCTTGGGCCCAAATTTGGCTCGTACAGTTTGTCCCCTACTCTCTAAGTCAATGATTCATTGGCTTGGAGAGTATTTCAACGAGTACGTCGTCTGGGGTCGGCGTAGGCATACCTGAGCATTGATGTCAATGGGATGCGTCAAATGACATACTATGCTGATGGAGCCAAATAAACATCAAGGATGATCCTCAGTCGACTAGACATGGATTTTGATGTTGCTTGGACCTGTCAAAGGTCATACCATTTGGTGGAACTAAGTAAATATCTAAGATAATCATCGGTCGACCCGACCCGGGCGTTGATATTGTTTGGACTTGTTAAAGGTTAATATCATGTTAACGAAACTTAATGAAATATCAACAAAGAACCTCAGTTGACCAGATGAAGATTGTGATAATCTCCAGCCGAGTGGTCTTGAGGAGGATCCAAGGGAAGTCTTATATGTCGTCTGGACCATATGAAGGTCAGATCTTGAACTTGACTCTACATGAGCCATGGGGAATGTTCCCAGTCGACTGAACTAGATGAATGTCAGGATAATCCCTATACTCCGGGTCAAATGACCAGGGGAGTCTTCAATATCGTCTGGACCAGATAGACCAGATGAAGGTCATATGTTGACTCTACATGAGCCATGAGGGATGTCCCCAGTCCACTTAACCATATGAAGGTCAGGACAATCTCCATACTTCTGGTCAAGGACCATGGGAGTCTTCAAATTTTTCTAGACCAGATGAAGGTCATATGTTGACTCTACATGAGCCATGGGGGATGTCCCCAGTCCACTGAACCAGATGAAGGTCAGGACAATCTCCATACTACTGGTCAAGGACCATGGGAGTCTTCAAAATTTTTCTAGACCAGATGAAGGTCATATGTTGACTCTACATGAGCCATGGGGGATGTCCCCAGTCCACTGAACCAGATGAAGATCAGGACAATCTCCATACTACTGGTCAAATGACCAGGGGAGTCTACAATGTCTTATGGACCAGATGAAGGCCAGGTCTTCAACTTGACTCTATATGAGCCATGGGGAATGTTCCCAGTCGACTGAACCCGATGAAGGTCAGGATAATCCCCATACTACGGGTCAAATAACCAGGGGAGTCTACAATGTCTTCTGGACCAGATGAAGGCCAGGTCTTCAACTTGACTCTACATGAGCCATGGGGAATGTTCTCAGTCGACTGAACCCGATGAAGTCAGGATAATCCCCATACTACAAACTAGATGATGTCGACTAGTATCATCAATAAGTCCCAAACTAGACGTGTAATGTCGATGGGATCAAGTTACGCCCCAAGCTACACGTTGAGATGTTAACTAAGTAATTCTTAATTAGTCTCAAGTCAAATAGGTGTTATGTCGACTGGGTTTTTCTTTAAGGCCCGAGCTACACGTAGATGTCAAATAAGACACATATCAAGCATTAAGCCATACATGCATAAAATCCACAACAAGTCCCAAGCTACACATGTAGACGTCGGATGGGACATCCATCAAGCATCAAGCTATACATGCATAAGATTCAGAACAAATCCCAAGCTACACATGTAGATGTCGGATGGGACATACATCAAGCATCAAGCCATACACGCATAGGATCCACAACAAGTCCCAAGCTACACATGTAGATGTCGATTGGGACATACACCAAGCATCAAGCCATACATGCATAAGATCCACAACAAGTCCCAAGCTACACATGTAGATGTCGATTGGGACATACACCAAGCATCAAGCCATACATGCATAAGATCCACAACAAGCCCCAAGCTACACGTGTAGATGTCGAATGGGGCAGACACCAAGAATCAAGCCATACACGCATATGATCCACAACAAGTCCCAAGCTACACATGTAGATGTCGATTGGGACAGACACCAAGCATCAAGCCATACATGCATAACATCCACACAAGTCCCAAGCTACACATGTAGATGTCGATTGGGACAGACACCAAGCATCAAGCCATACATGCATAACATCCACAACAAGTCCCAAGCTACACATGTAGATGTCGATTGGGACATACATCAAGCATCAAGCCATACACGCATAGGATCCACAACAAGTCCCAAGCTACACATGTAGATGTCGATTGGGACATACACCAAGCATCAAGCCATACATGCATAAGATCCACAACAAGCCCCAAGCTACACATGTAGATGTCGATTGGGACATACACCAAGCATCAAGCCATACATGCATAAGATCCACAACAAGCCCCAAGCTACACGTGTAGATGTCGAATGGGGCAGACACCAAGAATCAAGCCATACACGCATATGATCCACAATAAGTCCCAAGCTACACATGTAGATGTCGATTGGGACAGACACCAAGCATCAAGCCATACATGCATAACATCCACAACAAGTCCCAAGCTACACATGTAGATGTCGATTGGGACAGACACCAAGCATCAAGCCATACATGCATAACATCCACAACAAGTCCCAAGCTACACATGTAGATGTCGAATGGGGCAGACACCAAGAATCAAGCCATACCCCATAGGATCCACAACAAGTCCCAAGCTACACATGTAGATGTCGATTGGGACAAATTGACTTGATGAAAGTCTATGACACTAGGGTCGAATGGAACTGACAAAGGTCCATGAGACACGGTCGAATGAAACTAATGCATGGCTATAAGAATCACCATTACTAGACTTGATGAAGGTCCAAAAGAATTTTCATACTACCTAACTTGATACAGGTTGGTCGATTGGACCAAATGAGGTCCAAGAAAATTTTCATTCTACCTGACCTGATGATGGTCAAGAGACTAGGATCGAATGAACCTGATGAAGGTTCATGGGGCTTTTCCAATACTTTCTAGAGTTTATGGAAATCCATCCATGTAGTCTAGAGTGGATGATAATCTCCATACGTAGTATGAAGATAATTATCCTCATATGTAGTATGGAAGAGATGGATGCCTATCAAGGTCATTACTAATTATACAAGACCTGAAGAATTTCAACGATACTACAATAGAATGAACTCTGATGAAAGTCACACATAATTTCCATACTACCTAACTTGATAAAGGTTGGTCGATTGGACCTAAATGAGATCCAAGAGAGTTCTTCATTCTACTAGGCATGATAAAAGATTCCCTATGTAGTATGGAGTTGGCAATATTAAATCAACATAGCATGGAGATGATGACTAACCTTTAACTTAGTTTGAAGGAGTTGACAATAATTCCAAGTAGTCTGGAGAGATTGGAATTTTCCATGTAGCCTGGAATTGATGGCCATTCACCTCGTCGCATGACAATCTTTCCATGTCTCTGGGAGCTGAAAAGTATGTTCAATCAATTGAATTTACAAAGCTTGGCCATTATTGTCGTGGTGTAACTGCAACCCAATCGCATGATCAAAAAGTTGTCATAACCCATGCGACGAAAGGAGGCAAGATGCCACGCACCACGTGAATAACCCACGTGAAGGAAGGAGCCCAAACGCCAATAGCCCACTCATGCCTTCCAAGCCCACGAGCAGGAGGCCCACGCCATAAAAGACTCATTCCCCCACCAACAAAAAATCAGTTGGCACGAGAGAAACCAAGCTTTGCTCTTGTCTGATTGTCTCCCCAGATTAGCACATTTTGTAGTATCAAATGGACCCAATCATCTTATATTAAGTTGGATCCCATGTGACTTTGTCTTTACATGGAACTTTATCAGGTTGTCCATTCTTCATTCTCGTGTTATGTAGTGTGGATTATTGCTTTTGGTAGTGAGCTCTCAACCCAATTTTTCAGCCACGTGAGGCTTGATAGGTTCAGTATAACTTCTAGCTTGTTGTTTCGTAGCTGATGTGGGATTCTAATTAGTGGACTCGTCACTTGCATTTTGGCTTGGGCATACTACAATCAATTGAGTCTTTGCTTTGGGTTTTTGGTTTCGTCGATTTGGGTTAATCTAAGTTGAGCCGCCTAGGTTTTTATGGTTCTTTTACTGCCAAAAGTTTATTGGGTTTTGCAAGTGGGCCTGGGTGCTGCTTGTGGTTTCGTGGCAAGTAGGGGCTGATTACAATGTGCTCTTTGGGATTTGGTTTCTAATGGGCGGTGTTTTTGTTTGCTAGTGGTCGGCTGGCATTTTTGCTTTCTGGCTGATTGGTGCTTAGTTTCGGCCTGGAGCATTGTACATGGGCAAAAAATGTATGGATATCATGGCAATGCGAATTGGGTTGGCGTGAAGCGCACCAGCCTTACAATCGCACAAGGATACACAGACCCATTCCATGTGTGGGGTTCTATTAGTATGTGAAATAATCTCTTTGTCGAGCGGGCCATTCTTTTTTAGCTCTACTTTGTTGTTTGTAGTGTTCATTTGCCGAGTGAATTTTATTCAAAATCCACGTGTAGCACAATAGAGATTGGAGGTATCTTGAGCATTGGACAACTTGCAATACTCTTGGAGCTTGGGCCCAAACTGGAAGCTTTTCAATTTAGGATTTCATCCCTTGTGTGAGGCAGCATTTCACACAACATTTTCAAGCATACATGTGTTATGCGTATGGGCTGTTTGTTTGTGGGTCTTCATTGCAAATGAGATGGCCATGTCAAGTAGATTTCTTAAAGCATGCACATGGATGTGGCCATTCTACAAAGTTTTATTGCTCGGCTTGTATTAGGACCAAATGAGTGCAGTTTTTCGACCTCTCAGATTTAGGCTCTTGACGTGGACCATTTTGCAAGCTTCTCTTTCCATTGATGCATGGTCCCATCATTACTTAAAGAATGTATGATGTACTAATATATGCATATGTTTCCTGTTGAATGGAATTGATGTTAGCATTTCTCCATTTCATGTTGAGTGAGACATTCACCTAATGCTGAGTGTAGTGTCAAATTGAGCATCTGCATATGCCAAACATTCCGAGCTCCATGTCGAATGAAATATCCATCCAATTTTAGACACATGCGCATGTAGTGTCAAGTGGAGCTTTGGTAAGTGGACTGTTTTTAAGGATTGTGTGTGTGTTTGAGGATATTCCTCTTTTGCATGTGATGTAGCGTGGCTTATTTGCATTATGGGTGGCTGGAAAAAGAATTATGTTCCAGATACTATTGGAGATTAGTGCTGGAGTTTTATATGGCTCAATTTTCATCTTCTATTGATTATAATTGTTTTGTAGAGTGCTATGTGTGCCACCGCAGGGTCTGGCATCTGGTTGTGAGGATTATAGTCTGAGAAGATATTTGTTTACTATGAATCGCTAAAACCCCACGGTGGGCGCCAAATTGTGGATGCTGGAATTCGGCCGAGGTCCACAATCAGAATTTGTAGGTTGGGGGCATTAGCGATCCTGCAAGACAAAGGTAGAGTGAGCGGGAGTATACTACCCACCGGTGTGGTGGGTGCCGGGGGCACTCCGACGCCCAAGTCAGTAGCATGTAATGAGCAATAAATGTGTAAAATGTGAAAGCAAAGCTTGTTTTTACCTTAACTTCTCTGGGTAGCCGTGAGGGCGGTAATATGTGTCTGTGGGAGTGGGGGGGCTTAGAGAGCTAATATCACAGGGCAGAAGCTTGTAAGAGAGAAGTGAAGAGAGTTGAGAAGCCCCCCCTTGTATGTTGAATTATGTATCCTTTTATAGACTTTCAAGAGATTACTTTATAGCTGTAATAGAAGATGTACTCGTGATGGTAGGACCCACAACGTGCTAACATCTCTGGCGACGGGGCCCACAACGTGCTCAAGACTTCATCTTTCGGTGATCAAGAATATTTGCATGTGAAGTTGGGTATTTATGTTAGGAAAATATGGTTACAGCAGTTGAGAGATTAAAGGGGAAACATGAGGCTTGTCTTGGGCTTACTTATCTACAGATCCGAAGTGAAAGGACGATTTTACCCTTGGGCCCAAATTTGGCTCGTACACTGACTACTCCCACTGTAAAACAGATGTCCAATCTTGTCCATAACATAGCATAAATAAGACTTCTAACTGCTAAAGCATATGAAATATGTCTCATCTCCTCAACTTCTTGAGGTGTCTTACGAGACTGTTCCTTAGACAAATGAATTCCATGCCTGAAAGGTATTCTTGGAATTCTGCATACCAAATCGCACAAGAATCTTATCAATATAGGTTGCTTGAGACATTTCTAACAGTCATTTCTTGCGATCCCGAATAATCTGAATCCCAAGTACATAACTTGCCTCTCCCAAATCTTTCATTTGTAATTGGTTAGCTAGCCAGATTTTTACCTCCGATAATATCCTTATATCATTCCCAATGAGTAAAATATCATCGACGTATAACACAAGGAAAACTACCTTACCATCAATGATGCTCTTGTAGACACAAGGCTCATCGATGTTTTGCTCAAAGTTATAAGACTTGATCGTATTATCAAACCTTATATTCCAAGATCTTAATGCTTGCTTAAGCCCATAAATGGACCTTTGTAACTTGCAAACTTTTTTCTCTTGACCTTGGGTTATGAACCCATCTGGTTGTACCATATAGATACTATCATCAAGATTGCCATTCAAGAATGCATTCTTGACGTCCATTTGCCAAATCTCATAGTCATAATATGCGACAATAGAAAGAAGAATCCTGATGGATTTAAGCATGGCTACTGGCGAGAAAGTTTCTTTATAGTCAACTCCCTCTTTCTGGGTATAACCATTTGCCACTAGCCTAGCCTTGAAAGTCTGTACTTTCCCATATATTCCTTTTTTTCTCTTATAGATCCACTTGCAACCTATGGGTTTTACTCCATCAGGTTGGTCTACAAGTTCCCATACTAAGTTAGAGTACATAGACTCAATCTCAAGGTTCATGGCTTTGAGCCATTCCTCTTCATCAGTATATTCTATTGCACTCGATAGGTCAATGGATCATCTATACCATCACATGATGCAACAACTTGCACCTCTCCATTTCCTAGATAGTGTTCAGGTTATCATACAACCCTCTCACTACGTCTAGGTGGTATGATATCCTGATAAACTTACATCTGACTCTCAGATGTCGAAGATGTTATGTCTTTGTCAATATTTGACAATGGTGTACTGGTCGTACCAGTAAGTAACTGATAAGTGCATGAAAATGTACTTTAAACAACGCTAACTCGGCTTAATTATCATATGTTTAATCATAATTAGAGTTTATTTTGTGTTTTGTTGTTAGGAAGCATTGGAACATGAATATAAGAGCAATTACACATGTTTCAGGACCTTGCGGATGCATCAGAAGCACACGGGAATAGCTGAATCACAGAATCAGAGAAATCAGAAAACTGGCCATGCATCGTGACGCGCAAAGGCCATGCATCGCGACGAGGTATGCGTACTTTAGGGTTTCAATTAAATAGTGTTTTAACGCAAATCAGGCCACCAGGGCCGCTCTATATAAACCCAACTTCGTCCAAAACCCTAAGGAGGAGAAAATATGAGAAAAACAAGAGAGAAACACACAACAAAGATCCACAAACACAAAATCAAGGGAGGATAACGAAGAACTTCAAGGAAAACATGACGTCTCTCCGATCTATCAAGGTTGTATCTCTTTCTTCCATAGAGAGCTAATCTTCTAGGCAAAGCTAATGATAAACTTTTGTATTTAAATTCTTATGTTCATGTTGTTGATTCTTGAAGTACCTTTTAATGTTTAATACAATTGATGGTTGTTGTTCTTTATTATCTTTCGCTTATTGAATCCAGAAACTGTGTTTTGTCAACTCCCATATAGATCCAGTCATGTTTCTTCTATGTGTGATTTGCGAACCCAGTTGTGACTGGTAAAGTTATTTTATGTGTTGGTCTTCTGCTGTAGTATTGCCTGAGGGTATATTTTCGACGTTAGATAGCTTGTAATGATATCATTTGTGTGTTGTTAACATAGATAAAATAATCATTGATTACCTTAGAATTTAATAGGTGTAGAATTGAATATCTTCCAATTGTTGGTTTGGGATGTGAAACCTTCAATTGCGTAATAAAAAGAATCAATAACTGAATATAGGAGTTTGATACAAGAGGAATTCTTGATGCTTTGCTGCTTTTCTCTGCTGATATTTCTAAGAATTAATTTATAAGTTTTTATCTTAAATTGCAAAATCAATCATTATTTTTTCCATAAGTTATTGTTGGTGTTTTTGTTTAAGTAAATCAGTTCCGTGTAACCATCTCTCTGAGGAATCGACACCCCAACTATACTGTGATAACCGCAAGTAACTGCAAGTACTTTTTGGGCGTAATCAAATTTTGACGTCGTTTCCAGGGAGACGGTTTACAATCTAAAGGAGCAGGTTTGCTTGGTCAAATACAAAGCGGTAACTTCGTTCCTTCTTTAACTTTTGTTATTTTGATTTATTAATTATTTATTTACTTATTTTATTTCAATTTTAGTTTTAGTTAGATTTTAATTGTTAGTTTACTCTTTTTATTTATTTATTTATTTATTTTTATTTATTGTTTTACTTGAGTTTAATTTCATGCCTAGACTTATGGATCAGTTGGATAGATTTGCTAGAATAGAACATGAAGATTCAAGTTCAGATTCAGAACACTTATTTGAAAATCTTTTTGCCACACCATTCGCGTCTAGCGCACATAATATGAGTGTGTTGGACAATTATGACCCATAGCGTCACTATTTGTACAGATCATGGTGTTGTTGTACAAATTAACTATGTGACAAATGAGATTGCTCTTTTATCATTTGTGATTAGATCACCAAGATGTATAAATGATAGGAGGTCCATATGACTAGTTCATGGATTGAGAATGATATGAGATAGTATCAGTCCACGAAGGATAAATCATTAAATATCCCTAGTCAGAGTATTATCGAGATTGGACATCGATAATGCGTAAAAGACTAGTATTACACTTGTGCGAGTTTGTGAGGGCACAATAGCATAGTTCTCATATATTTGGGTATATGATACTCATGCAAGTGTAGTAGGAGGTTGTGTTTTACCGATGGTACGGGAAACAGCTTCGCTCTGGATAGACCCCTCGGAATTCCATTGGTAGTATGACTATGTTTCTATGGAAGTCCGAAATCAGGGTAGGTGTATTTGGTCTTAACTTGAGACTTGCACCGCTAATACTTGCGACAATCAATATACTTTGGTTTTGGTCGTCCAGGGCTTTAACAGGTTCTGTGTACGCCTCTGCTGGGTATATTGAGAATCGTAGTGTGTTGGGTGTGATGTCAAGACGGAAGTATCACTCCAGTCATAGTGGAGATGATGTCACGCAGGATACGGTACTAGTACTCTTAAGTACTGCAATCATCGGGATATTATGACTAGGTCATGTATATCCGATTATAGAGACTAGTTACCAGACATCCGACATGTGCTTCGTACGGGGCAGACACAATTCCAGCCTCAGGCCTAACACGTGACATCAGATACTGGATCGAGATACGCAATACTACGTATACTACGCCTGATATAGATCGTTTATTCCTGTAAGCATATTTCTGGAGAATTTGGTAGGCACGGCGCTTTGCTAGAAGCCAACCTTGTCTTGTAAATCGGTACAAACGTAGTACTAGGTAGTTACGTGTTCGGATAGTTCGACGACCGAATTTACTGCCAACATATTCGGGGATCTCATGGGTCGCTTCCCGAAGATTCACCGATGACGTATGACTCACACTTTAATTAATCTGGGATTAATTAGATGAGAGAGAAAATTAATCTGGGATTATTTGCGGAGATATTTTATCTGGGATAAAATATCATTTAAAGAGAGAAAACGATTAATTTGGAATTAATCGATAAAATAATATATTCAATATATTATACGAAATTGGATTTCGACGCGGAATTAAATTTAGACTTTAATTCGGGCGAACGAGTTAATTTAGAATTAATTCGTTATCGACATGAATAGTGATTTCGCCAGGCATAATCATTTAATTACGTCGCAACGAAAAATTCGTTAATTTGGAATTAGCGAACCCGAGCCCGGGATTATTTGCGAGCGCATTCGCATTTCGAATTCGAGTGCGGCACGTAAGTGAAATCAAGCGTCAAATCACTAGTCGCATCAAGCGTCAAATCATTAGTCACTTTGAGTGATGTGACCACTTGTCACTTGATTTGATTGATTGATGTGATTGATGGAAGTGGTTGGCAAGGCTTTAATTGCCTTGACTTTTTGTATTTGGAAAATCATTTTATTTGATTTTTGAAAATTAAATATTGTGTATTAGATACACAAAAATGATATACCAAACACTTAACACACATCTCTCTCAATTTTCTTTTTCTTCTCTCTCCACAAACGCCCAATGGGCTGCTGTTTTTCTTCTTCTGGTTCTGGTTACTGCCGAGAATAAAGATAAGAAGATGAGTGATTTTGTTGCAAAATCAAGAGTGCTAGCACACTTCCGGAGTTATACGAAGGTGATAGGGAAACCCACCCGCGAGTTGGAATCATCCAACAAAGCTTGGAGCTTGATGGAACCATACAAAGCCGAAAATGGATGAGCCATGACAGTGTACTGTCGTGAGCTGTTGGAGGGCATAAAAATATTTTTGTTCATCACCGCATCGCTCAACTGATCATTGTGAGTATTCTGCGACTCCTTGAATGTATTCACTTTGTATTTTTATTGCTTGAAATGATCTTGGGATGCTTAAAGAATTCCAACAATGGTATCTATGAGCAAGGTTGAGCATGAAAATAATTTAGGGTTAAAATTGGGTAAATTGATTTTGAGCATGGATTGGTTAAATTGTTTGATTAAGTGTGCTTAAATGATGTTGAATTGAAGATTGATTGGATCAATTTCATGAAATTGTGATTGGATCATTTTTCCCCAAAATGTGAGGCTTGGCCGAATTGGACATGAACCCTAAAGTCTTGGAATTTTCGATTTTTTAATCATTGGATGTGTTGGAAATCAATTGGGAATGTTGATTTAATGTTGAATTGAATTTAATTGGATTGGTTTTGAATCGGACACAAAATCCCCTATATTGCCGAGACTAAAAGAGCATGTAATTGGGTTTGATTTTTGATAAAATGTGTTGGACATGTTTTGTTGTTAAAGAGCATAATTAATTGTGTAAATTGATGTTTTAGAAATGTTAATTTGGGTGATTAATTATGGCATTGCACTTAGGTTAATTAAATTATGAAATTGGATTTTTGTAATTTAGTTAATTGGGCTTAAATTGGATTTAGGCTTGAAAAGTTGTATATGGGCTAATTGGACTTGGTTGTACCAAGATGGGTTTAGGCTAAATTGGTTGGATCCAATTGGGCCCAAAACCGTTTCCATAAAGCCCAAATGCGACTAATGGACCTTAATATATTTAATTGGGCCTAATGGGCATAAATTCATTTCTAGGCTTATGGGGTTACTCCTTGATTGGACTTTGGTTATTGGGTTTGACCCGAGTTGACCAAAAGTCCATGCCTTAAGAAATTAATTAAAAGCCCATTGGACTTTAATTAAATTGACGTTGGATGTTAATCGGGCTTTGAGACCCGTAACGATTAAATTTGGAATTTAAGTCGTAAAGGTTCGTTAATAAAGTGTAATATTTAATTTGGAATTAAATTAATGGATAATTAAATACATATTAAATTGGATTTAATCTTGTAGTTTAATATAATTCAAGAATTCGTACTTTGAGTACTTATTCGCAAAACGAGTTTGACTCGCGCAAAATCAAATCGTTGTTTGAATATTGGATGGTCATTAATTATCAGATTAATTAATTTGATTAGATTGATTGATAACATGCTTGTGTGAATACATGGTTGCGATGCATGAATAATGTATATCAGATGAATATTAGATGGGTGGGGCAATTTTAGAAATTGTTGTAATAAATTTGGAATTTATTAATTGGACCTGCGTGTCCAGCCTTATTACCTCCTTACTCTTTGTATTCTATTCTCACCTATTCCCCTCAATGTAAATGAGGTTTCTTTAGAAGTGTAGTGTAACGAGTAGAAGCAAATACTTGTGCTAGCGGGAGAGAGGAAAAAGAGAGATTTGATCTAGGATCAATGTGTTAAGTATCCATCCGCATATCATTATTATTTTATTATACGCGCTTTATTATGTATTTAGAATGCATGATTAAGGGTGTATGATGATGAGACCTTAACAAAGATAATAAATTGGTTGCCAATTTGCACGCGAAAAACCCTCACAAAATATTAAGCGTTTTTCCTTCCATTGAGTGATTCTTACTCAAGATCTAAGACTGGCATTGGCTTGTTGGCCAAAGTCAAGGCCTTTGTCCGTCGAGGATGTGTTTGAATCACGAGAGCTTTGTTCCATATCGGTGTCTTGTCCAAGTTGTGGTTTGTTGGCCAAAGTTAAGACCACTTCTTGTCCATCGACATTGATTACGAAGCTTTCCATGGTCAATGGGTTCCGCTTAACTGAGATCACTAAGTTTGTTGTGCCAAAGCCAATGCTTATTTGATTCAGATGAAAAAGGTTAGGCAATATATTGGATATATTGGCATATATAAGATATATGTTTCGGACTTGGATGTCCCCCTACTGGATCTAGGGATTGGATTGGATCCAATTGATCTTAGAGATCTACCTAGTTAATTATCATACAATTTGTTGGCCAAAGTCAAGATTGTGTGATATTTAACGGGATCCTAGCCCACTAGGAAACACGGTTTCCCGAGTACTCGACAGAGGGTTAGAGGCTCGCCGAAAAATAGTGGGAGGCAAGAATTAAATTTGCAATATTCGTTTAATTACTTGTCATACGCGCTCAATCAAATATCATTCGTCATATAAATTAAATGTTAGTTGGACTAATATTTAAATCGTTGTTTTAATAAACAGTTGGAATGTATTCAAACAATTTATTTATAATTGATTATATAATTGGATTATAATAATCATTATAATAAATAGTACCTAAATCGTTGATTAAATAGTTGGACTCTTAAAATCAAGATAAATTGAATGATTGACATTTAAAACATAATCCTAGGGAAAATGTATTTAAATGGTTTAATTTTCAAATTGGGAATAAAATTTTAGGATGGTCCTGGAAACTAATAAGTTACTTTATTTGATAAAATAACATATTAGGCCTAAGCCCGGAGTTGAGCAAATAGTAGAGCATAATCTTTGGAAGATTCATGTAATGATAACTTTAGTGCTTAATCCATTAAGCTTGCCGATTAGATTCCTTAATTTCTTAATCAGAACTAAGGATTAGATCCTTAAAGTATGATAATGAAATTGAAGGATCTTCATAAATCTAAGCTTAGATTTTAGAAGTAATAAATTGCAATACAAAACTCTTGGAGAGTTAATGACTATTATCAAGGAGATAAAGTCAAAGTTTGCAATTAGGCAAGTAGCGCAAGGCGCACCTTACTTTGATATTCTAGTCAGCCGAGGCTAGGCCAAAGGCTTCTGGAGTGTTGAAAATGGCAAAGGAAAAATCATTATAATCTTCTGGGAAGATAAATGACATATCCCAAAATATCTGCCAAAATTATGGCAAACGGGATCGCGGAAGCGTGACTGCCGTTTGGACAAAGCAGACATGAAGGAATTGAAGACGAGCAAGGCTCTGACTTCAAATATGTTTGTCATAAATATGTTCACTACTAGTATTGAAATTGGATTTTAAATACTTAGTGTGATATATAAATATGTACTGATGTTCAGAATCTGCTATGAGCAGGATACTGACTTCAGTTGAGATATATCTGCGAATTGGAAACGGGACGAAAGTCGCTGTTTTAATTGTAGGTACCTATATTTAGGAACTACCCTTCGGGTTTGTACTTAAATTAGGAAACTGTTATAATGTAACTAGTTTGACTAGAAACATTATCTCTATATCAGTGTTTAATCCGTTGCGGATTTACCTTTATATTCTAGAACACTAAAGTGTTTTATTATATAAAGATGATATTGAGATAAACACATTTGATGTGAAATAACAGCATTTATATTTTGAATATAAATAAATCTCAAACATATAACATGACAAACAAATAGCTCAAACTGATTTGATCAGAAGAAACTAATTTGTGGCATTGTTGTCTGAGACACAATTAAACAAGAATCGTATATCCACAATTTCGAAGAGTGGGTACTAGGACTAATTTGATTCCATTCAAATAAAGTCTACGAATCTAGTTTATTGGGCAAAGTGCCTAAAACACTATTTACTTGGTAAAAGTGCAAATGCCACCAATCTGATAGCCCTAGTTCATAGTGGAGCAAGTGGGCCCATGTCTAGCTAGGCTAGAGGTGGATATGAATATTTCGTGACCTTTACGGATGTTGCATCGCGTTATGGTTATGTGTTTCTTTAAGAACACAAATCGGAAACTTTTAAAGTTTTCGACACGAAATAGACAAACAGATCGGCTAAAGTATAAAATTATTACGGTTAGACCATAATGAAAATACTTAAGCAACAAGTTTCTAATATACTTGAAAGAGTATAGTATTCTTTCAATGAGGACTCCTCCCGGAACATGTCAATTTGACGGTGTGTCCGAACAGAGTAACTGAATTTTGTTGGACATGATAAGGTTAATCATGAGTCGCTCTGAGCTACCATTTCCTTCAACGAATACGTATAAACAGTGCAATGCTTATTTTGAATAAGGTTCCATAAAAATTTGTTTGACAGATTTCATATTAGATATGAACAGGAAAGAAACCAGGTTTCTCATTCCTGAATATTTGGGTATGCTAGGCATACGTTTGGATGATACCAAACTAAAACCCAAATTGGATAAGTGCCAATTTTAGGTTATCATAGGGATACCAAAGTATAATACTTATACAACTCACAAGAGAACAATGTAATTGTTGCTCGCCATGCGATTTTCCTAAGAGGAATACCTGTATGCAGTGGTAAGTGGGAGGATAGTAAAACTCGATGAAAATCGGAGTAATACTGTTCAAGGCACCGAGTCCTTATTGGAACACAAATAGTTCATCAAGGATGAAACTATACCATTAATCTTCGAATACACAAGAACCACATATGTCGAAGAGAGTCAGAAAACAACCTGGGGTATGGGTTTCTGATCTCACCTCATAAAGATGTCAATCTTATTGAGGTATACCAACTGACTATGTACAAGGAAGTAATTCAAGGTATTGACTCCCTATTATGGCAAAGTGCCATGAGTCCGAAATGGATTCCATGTATATCAACTATGTTTGGAACACTAGTTGTTTTGCCACAATGCATTGTGCCTATTGGTACTATATAAGTCTTCAAGGAAGACATACATCGATGGCAACATACCAACGTACAAAGCTAGGCTTGTAGCGGAAATGTATTGTTATCAACATTGTGTTGATTACAACGAAACCTTTTACCTGTTGCCACGGTAAATCCATTTGGATAATGCTTGCTAACGCTGCATGTTTCATTTATGAAATATGTCAGCTGAACGGAAAATCGCTTTCCTTATACGGAAACCTTTTGGAGGATGTTTACAACATCTTGTCGGTTTTGTCGTACCCAAAACTAGCAAACAAGGTTTGCAGGTTATTCGATCCATGTTTGGATTGAAGCAAGCATTAGGTTCTTGGAATTATCGCTTTGATGTAATCATAATAGTTTATGATTTAATTCAAAACGAAATGATTCTTGTGTATATAAGCAGGTTAGTGGGAGCGCACTGACAGTGAATGTCCTGTATAATAATGATAATATGTCATTTCTTGGAAATGACATTCCCATAAAACTATCGGTGAAAGCTTGGCTTTCAGAAAATTCTCCGAGAAATCGTACATTGAAAAATGTACGCGACCTGGTGTCTCATACGCTTTGAGCATATGGATTCACAAACGGGGTAATCCTAGTGATAGTCACTGGATTAATATTAAGAACATCTTTTAGTTTCTTAGAGAATTAAGGATGTTGTCTTATACTATGGAGATGGAAACTTGAAGTGACTGGGTTCACTACTGTAAGTTTCCAAACCGATAATAACGACTATAAGTCGTAACAACGGTACTATATAGTTTGAATAACGGAACAGTAAGCTGGAAATTTCCAAGCAAGATACTGTTACCGAATAAACAATAAATGCGGGTTATTGCTGCAGCTGAGGCAGCAATAGAAGCCATTTGGGTCGATAATAAATCTAATTAGATTAGATATAGTTCTATTAGCAGCTGAGCTAGGCTACAGCACAGGCTAAAGAATTAATGGTCTCATCAACGATCCAGATATATACTTTGACTATTCATCTGATTCGTTCGGATCAAACATCGTGACGATGTGATGATCGAATAAATCGCATCAGACGATAATCATGCAAATCCGCTGACGAAAGCCTTTTTCTCAACTGTTTGAGCCAACCGTACATAGTTCGGGTGTCAGACACTCGAGTGACTGGCTATAGGCCAAGTGGGCGATTGTTGGACAATTATGACCCATAGCGTCACTATTTGTACAGATCATGGTGTTGTTGTACAAATTAACTATGTGACAAAGAAGATTGCTCTCTTATCATTTGTGATTAGATCACCAAGATGTATAAATGATAGGAGGTCCATATGATTAGTTCCTGGATTGAGAATGATATGAGACAGTATCAGTCCACGAATGATAAATCATTAAATATCCCTAGTCAGAGTATTATCGAGATTGGACATCGATAATGCGTAAAAGACTAGTATTACACTTATGCGCGTTTGTGAGGGCACAACGGTATAGTTCTCATATATTTGGGTATAGGATACTCATGCAAGTGTAGTAGGAGGTTGTGTTTTACCGATGGTACGGGAAACAGCTTCGCTCTGGATAGACCCCTTCAGAATTCCAATGGTAGTATGACTATGTGTCTATGGAAGTCCGAAATTAGGGTAGGTGTATTTGGTCTTAACCTGAGACTTGCACCGCTAATACTTGCGACAACCAATATACTTTGGTTTTGGTCGTCCAGGGCTTTAACATGTTCTGTGTACGCCTCTGCTGGGTATATTGAGAATCGTAGTGTGTTGGGTGTGATGTCAAGACGAAAGTATCACTCCAGTCATAGTGGAGATGATGTCACATAGGATACGGTACTAGTACTCTTAAGTACTGCAGTTATCGGGATATTATGACTAGGTCATGTATATCCAATTATAGAGATTAGTTACCAGAGATTCGACATGTGCTTCGTACGAGGCAGACACAATTCCAGCCCCAGGCCTGGCACGTGACATTAGATACTGGATCGAGATACGCAATACTACGTATACTACGCATGATATAGATCGCTTATTCCTGTAAGCATATTTCTGGAGAATTGGGTAGGCATGTCGCTTTGCTAGAAGCCAACCTTGTCTTGTAAATCGGTACAAACGTAGTACTAGGTAGTTACGTGTTCGGATAGTCTGACGACCGAATTTACTGCCAACATATCCGGTGATCTCATGGGTCGCTTCCCGAAGATTCACCGATGACGTATGACTCGCACTTTAATTAATCTGGGATTAATTAGATGAGAGAGAAAATTAATCTGGGATTATTTGCGGAGATATTTTATCTGGGATAAAATATCATTTAAAGAGAGAAAACGATTAATTTGGAATTAATCGATAAAATAATATATTCAATATATTATACGAAATTGGATTTCGACGCGGAATTAAATTTAGAATTTAATTCGGGCGAACGAGTTAATTTAGAATTAATTCGTTATCGACATGAATAATGATTTCGCCAGGCATAATCATTTAATTACGTCGCAACGAAAAATTCGTTAATTTGGAATTAGCGAACCCGAGCCCGAGATTGTTTGCGAGCATATTCGCATTTCGAATTCGAGTGCGGCACGCAAGTCAAATCAAGCGTCAAATCATTAGTCGCATCAAGCGTCAAATCATTAGTCACTTTGAGTGATGTGACCATTTGTCACTTGATTTGATTGATTGATGTGATTGATGGAAGTGGTTGGCAAGGCTTTAATTACCTTGACTTTTTGTATTTGGAAAATCATTTTATTTGATTTTTGAAAATTAAATATTGTGTATTAGATACACAAATATGATATACCAAACACTTAACACACATCTCTCTCAATTTTCTTTTTCTTCTCTCTCCACAAACACCCGAGGGGCTGCTGTTTTTCTTCTTCTGGTTCTGGTTACTGCCGAGAATAAAGAGAAGGAGATGTGTGATTTTGTTGCAAAACCAAGATTGCTAGCACACTTCCGGAGTTATACGAAGGTGATAGGGAAACCCACCCGCGAGCTTGGAATCATCCAACAAAGCTTGGAGCTTGATGTAACCACACAAATCCGAAAATGGAAAAGCCATGACAGTGTACTGCCGTGAGCTGTTGGAGGGCAGAAAAATATTTTTATCATCACCGCATCGCTCAACCGATCATTGTGAGTATTCTGCGACTCCTTGAATGTATTCACTTTGTATTTTCATTGCTTGAAATGATCTTGGGATTCTTAGAGAATTCCAACAGAGTGAATACGAGAGACCACTAATTAGGACTCTTGAAGAGTACCTCCACCCAACTCGCACAGTTACACCTTCGTGCATAATGTTTCCTTCTAATACACCACACATAGATTTTAAACCTGGGATGATACAGTATCTCCCAACTTTTCACGGGTTAGAGAGCGAAAATCCTTATGTGCACATTAGAAAGTTTGAAGAGGTAGTAGCAACCTTCCATGATCGGTTCGGAACCACTGACATAATTAGACTTAAGTTCTTCCCCTGTGCCCTTAATGGTTGTATTCTTTAAGACCTAGGTCAATAGGTCATGGGGCGAGATGACACATGCATTCTTTAAAAAATACTTCCCACACCATAAGACGAACTCCTTGAAAAGAAAAATCTCCACCTTCTCCCAGAAAGACAGTGAAACCCTTTATCAAATGTGGGAGAGGTATAATGAGATGTTATCTAGTTGTCCTCACCATGGATATGAGAATTGGCGCTTAGTAAGTTATTTTTATGATGGTGTAACCCCTAAAGAGCACCAATTCATGGAGACAATGTGCAATGGTGAGTTTATAAGAAAGGACCATGATGAGGCATTCGAGTACTTAGATGACTTAGCCGAGAAATCCCACACTTTGACTGGACCTAATGCCCTGGATAACACTGATAGGACACACACTCCTTCTAGTAGAGGCATACACCACTTCAGGAAGAGGATAGTCTTAGGGCACAAGTTGAGCTATTGACTAGAGAGTTAGGAGTCTTAGAAGCTAGAGATAGCAAGACTATGCATGCAGTAGCCCACCTGGAACCCCAAGAGTGTCATGTATATGGTGAGATGATGGGGACATATGAGGAACAATGTAATAACTTAGGGATGTACAAGAAGCCATACACACCTTATTCAGATACTTATAATCCTGGTTGGCGGAACCATCCCAATCTTAGTTGGAAACATGAGTCTTATCAGCCTACCCAGATATCACAGCCTAGAGGTTATAGTGCCCCTCAGTATCACACATTTGTCGTTCCTAGGAATTCCCTAGAGGATAGTGTGCAAGCATTTATAGAGGCCCATAGTAAAACCAATCAAAGGTTTGAGTCGTTGATAGCTCAGGTTGCTGAAGATAATAGGGAGATTAAGAGTCAGATCTCTAAGTTAACTAATGTCCTGAGTGTGCATGAACAAGGAAAATTTCCATCTCAGGCTCAACCAAATCCACAAGGGCAACACATGACACAGGCTGATCATGAGGTAACCAATGTAAAAGGTGTCAATGCTAAATTCACTAGAAGTGGTAAAAAGGTAGGTGAGCAGAACACTTCCAACACTATAAAGGACCCTAAGGATAATAGTGCTAACACATCTCAGGAAGAACAAGTGCCACATTTCCTAGTTAGAGTACCATTTCCTCAAGCACTTAATATTTTTCATGTTGAAAAACAACCACATGGTGATGATGAGTGTCATTACTCATACATGCTATAAACAGTCTTGTCGGAAACAGCTTCTTTACACAATGAATCAAATCCTCCCGAAGTGAAAGTGACCCCAAAGAACCGAAAAAGGAGAAAAAAGAAAATTAGGGCTCAATTAAAGATGATACATAGAAGATTAAAAAGGAGATTGAGCCAACTTTTCCTTATGTGCAGTACCAAATTTCAGCCACCAGACCTTGGGGATCAATGGATAAACTACCGCTGCTAGACAAAAATTCTCTCTCATGCCTTCATCAGTTAGCTAGATGGAAGCCACCAAGACAATCTGAGTGGTTACGTCTGACTGAAGATGTTAAACTTAGCACTAGCAGAGAGGCAACCCTTGCATCTGTATTTATTTATTTTATTTACTATAGTTTTCTTTTTTTGTGTGCTAATTGCATGTTTATTATTTGCATAAGTATATATGCAGATGTTCAGTGCAATTTACACAGTCACACAACCTAAAGTCTCACAAGTAATGACCTGATCAACTCCGCGCCTAGTAGTGTTGTTCCTTAATCATTTTTCTTTACATTTACCTTACATTTAGAACAATGCAAGCTTTAAGTGTGGGGGTGTATGCATGCGCATGATATTACGTGTTATTAAAAAAAATTATTTTGTTTTGTTTATTTGTAGTCCTTAATAGTTAAACAGAAGTCCTATGATGATATTGTTTGTTTTAGGGTGAAACCTTACAAATGATAAGTTCTTTAATGTACTTTCATTTGATGCTTTGAGTAATTGATCTAGGTTAGACTCATAAGAACTTAATTATAAGTTTATAGCAGTGAAAACCTGAGTAGTTGGCAAGGTGACTAGTTGAATAAATTGCATGTCGATGAATGACTGTTTGCTTAGATGTCTATCCTCATTTGCTAGTGTTATGATATGTGGTATGGTTAAAAATAAAAAGTGAAAGTCTAGAAAGAAATAAATTATACCACCTATAACCGATAAGCGTGAAGCTACCCATGGGCGAATGTTAGGACCACCATGAGGAGAAATGCTACTTTAAATGGTAGGTGTGTTGAGAAAAAGAAAAAAGAGACAATGAGAAAGAAAAAATCATACCATACTGGGCATAGAAAGGAAATTACATAGCACATTTGAGATATCTAGGTTGGTTTGACCCATCAGATCCCAATTTTTAAACGAAATCATTGAGTTGGCTTATCTAGGAGTCGAGATGTGAATGAACCTTTTCACACACACACTGTGAGTCTAACTTAGATGATTTATTCAAGAACTTGGATTTGATTTACGTTGAGTACTTTGAATATTCTTTGCTTTCATTGCTATGCCTTCTTTGAGGACAATAATATGTGTAACTATTGAGACAATTTCATTTTGTTATTTTTGCATGTGTTTTGAATGACGTTTGTGGGTGTCGTCGATGTAAGCCCTCACGAGACTATAATTCGTCCACTAGGGACACCTAGGGGTTTAAAGGCTTGTTGCATATGTTAAATGCTATCGTGATCCCTACGAAAGTGGCTTAGATAGTTTTTATTTATTTATTTATTTTAGTTTTTATTTTATTTTTGCTCTTGAATTGCTATAGACTAACAATAAACTGGTTGGGGGTTGTGATAAGTGCATGAAAATGTACTTTCAACAATGCTAACTCGGCTTAATTATCATATTTTTAATCTTAATTAGAGTTTATGTTGTGCTTTGTTGGTAGGAATCATTGGATTTGTTGGGTTTCTACGGTCTCACCGGGATCGATTTAAGCAAAGAAACCATGTGCGAATACAACAAGGAAGTTGTGGAATACTTACAATGATCGGTTGAGCGATGCGACGAAGAAAAATCTTTTCCTCCAAGTTGATGAAGCTCTCGGCAGTGGGCAGAAATTTGGCCTCCAAATTTTCGGTCATTACCTCCAAGTGTGCTCCATTGATGCTCCAAGCTCTAAGCTTCTCAAATGGTGATTCCAAGCTCACAAATGCGGTTCCCTATCACCTTAGGATGACTCATTTGTGTGTGCTAGCACTTGGTAATTTTTACCACAAAAATCACCCTTGCACTTCTTCTTCATTCTCGGTTAAACCAGAATTTTGGAAGAAAAAAAACAGCCCCTTTGGGCGAGAGAGAGGGAAGAAGAAAGAGAAGAGAATGTGTGTTGTGTTGGTGGTTGGAGAAAAGTGTATCTAATACACAAATTCAAAAGTCAAATACCAATAAATTAAATAAAGGTAAATGGCTTTTAATCCAACCAACTACTCATATCAGTCACTCAAATCAAAAGTGACAAGTTGTCACATCACTCAAAGTGACAATTGATTTGACGCTTGATGTGACTTGTGGGCCGCGCTTGAATTTGAAATGTGAGAGCACCCGCAAACACTCATGGGCTCGGGTTCGCTAATTCCAAATTAACGAATTTTCCGTTGCGACGTAATTAAATAATTATGCCTAGCAAAATTACTATTCACGTCGCTAACGAATTAATTCTAAATTAACTAGTTCGCCCGAATTAAATTCTAAATTTAATTTCGTGTCGAAATCTAATTTCGTATAATATATCGAATATATTATTTACGTAGAATTAATCGTTCTCTCTCTTTAAACAATATTTTATCGCAGATAAAATATCTCCGTAATTAATCCTAGATTAATTTTCTCTCTCATTAATTAAACCCAGATTAATAAAGTGCGAGTCATACGTCATCGGTGAATCTTCGGGAAGCGACCCATGAGATACCCGGATATGTTGGCAGTAAAGCCGGTCGTCGGACTATCCGAACACGTAAGTACTTAGTACTACGTTTGTACCGATTTACAAGACAAGGTTGGTTTCTAGCAAAGCTCCATGCCTACCCAATTCTCCAGAAATATCCTTACAGGAATATGTGATCTATATCAGGCGTAGTATACGTAGTATTGCGTATTTCGATCTAGTATTGGATGTCACGTGCAAGGCCCGGGGCTGGAAATGTGTCTGCCCCGTACGAAGCACATATCGGATCTCTGGTAACTAGTCTCTATAATCGGATAAACATGACCTAGTCATAATATCCCGATAGTTGCAGCATATAAGAGAACGAGTTCCGTATCCCACGTGATCATCATCTCCACAATGACTGGAGTGATACTTCCATCTCGACATCACACCCAATACACTACGATTCTCAATATACCCAGAAGAGGCGTACACAAAACCGGTTAAAGCCCTGGACGACCAAAACCCAAGTACATTGATTATCGCAAGTATTAGCGGTGCAAGTCTCAGGTTAAGACCAAATACACCTACCCTGATTCAGACTTCCATAGAAACATAGTCATACTACCAATGGAATTCTGAGGGGTCTATCCAGAGCGAAGCTGTTTTCCGTACCATCGGTAAAACACAACCTCCTACTACACTTGCATGAGTATCATATACCCAAATATATGAGAACTATGTCGTTATGCCCTCACAACGCGCACAAGTGTAATACTAGTCTATTCCGCATTATCGATGTCCAATCTCGATAATACTACGACTAGGGATATTTAATGATTAAACCTTTATCGATTGATATTGTCTCATATCTTATCAATCCGGAACTAATCATATGGACCTTCTATCATTTATACATCTTGGTGATCTAATCACAAATGATAGAAGAGCAATTTCATTTGTCACATAGTTAATTTGTACAACAACACCATGATCTGTACAAATAGTGACGATATGGGTCATAACTATCCAACAATCTCCCACTTGGCCTATAGCCAGTCACTCAAGTGTCCTACACCCGAACTATGTACGGTTCGCTCAAAATTCTGCTGAGGAAAAGGCTTTCCTCAGCGGATTTGCATGATTATCATCTGATGCGATTTATACGATCATCACATCGCCACGATGTATGATCCGAACGAATCAGATGAATAATCGAAGTATATATCTGGATCGTTGATGAGACCATTAATTCTTTAGCCTGCGATGTAGCCTAGCTCAGCTGCTAACAAACTATATCTAATCTAATTAGATTTATTATCAATCCAGAAGTCTTCTATTGTTGCCTCAGCTGCAGCAATAACCCGCTTTTATTGTTTATTCGGTAACAGTATCTTGCTTGGAAGATTTCCAGCTCACTGTTCCGTTATTCAAACTTTATAGTTCCGTTGTTACGACTTATAGTCGTTTATGTATCGGTTAGGAAACTTGCAGCAGTGATCCCAGTCACTTCAAGTTCTCCTTCTCCATAGCTTAAGACAACATCCTTAGTTCTCTAAGATACTAATGGATGTTCTTAACATCAATCCAGTGACTATCACTTGGATTGGCCTGATTGTGACTCCATATGCTCAAAGCGTATGAGACACCAGGTCGCATACATTTATTTCAATGTACGAGTTCTCGGAGAGCACTAACAACTTTAAATATATCTCAGTAGATCTTTATTCCTAGAATAAAGGTTGTCTCTCCCAAGAATTCTACGGAGAATTTTCATGAAAGCCAAGCTTTCACCGATTGAATTATGGGAATATCATTTCCAAGAAATGACATGTCATCATTGTATAAGACATTCATTGTCAGTGCGCTCCCACTAACCTCCTTATATACACAAGAATCATTTTCGTTTTGAATTAAATCATACACCATTATGATTACATCAAAACGATAATTCCAAGAACGCAATGCTTGCTTCAATCCATCCATGGATCGAATAACTTGCAAACCTTGTTTGCTAGTTATGGTACGATAAAACCGTCAGGATGTTATAAACATCTTCCAAAAGGTTTCCGTTTAGGAAAGCGGTTTTGGCATTACAGCTACCATATTTCATGAATGAAATATGCAACATCAGCAAACATTATCCAAATGGATTTAACAATGGCAACAGGTAAAAGGTTTCGTCGTAATCGACACAATGTTGATAACGATACCTGTTTCGCTACAAGCCTAGCTTTGCACGTTGGTATGTTGCCTTCCATGTATGTCTTCCTTGAAGACTTAATAGTACCAGTAGGCACAATGCCTTTTGGTACATCAACTAGTATCCAAACTTAGTTGATATACATGGAATCCATTTCGGACTTCATGGCACTTTGCCATAATAGGGAGTCGATACCTTGTATCACTTCCTCATACGTAGTCAGTTCGTATTCCTCAATAAGATTGACATATTTACGAGGTGAGATCAGAAACCCATACCCCAGGTTGTTTTTCTGACTCTCTCCGACTTACGTGGTTCTTGTGTATTCGAAGATTATTGGTATAGTTTCATCCTTGATGAACTATTTATGTTCCATTAAGGAATCGGTGCCGGGAACAGTATTACTCCGATTTTCATAGAGTTTTACTTTCCTCCCACTTACCACTGCATATCGGTATTCCTCTTAGGAAAACCGAATGGTGAGCAACAATTACATTGTTCTCTTGTGAGTTGTATAAGTACTATACTTTGGTTTCCCTAGGATAACCAATAACTTAGGCACTTATTCGATTTGGGTTTTAGTTTGGTATCATCCAAACATATGCCCAGCATTCCCAAATCTTCATGAATGAGAAAACCCAGTTTCTTTCTTGTTCATATCTAATATGAAGTATGTCTAACAGATTATTATGGAACCTTATTCAAAATAAGTCTTGCACTGTTAAATGCGTATCCGTTGAAGGAAATGGTAGCTCAGAGTGACTCATGATTAACCTTATCATGTCTAACAAAATTCGGTTTATCCGTTCGGACACATCGTCAAATTGACGTGTTCTGGGAGGAGTCCTCATTGAGAGAATACTATACCCTTTCAAGTATATGAGAAAATTATTGCTTAAGTATTTTCATCATGGTCTAACCGTGATGGTTTAATACTTTAGCCGATCTGTTTGTCTACTTCGTGTCGAAACTGTAAAAGTTTCTGATTTGTGTTCAAAAGAAACACATAACCATAACACGATGCCACATCCGTAAAGGTCACGAAATATTCTTATCCATCTCTAGCCTAGCTAGACATGGGCCCACTTGCTTCACTATGAACTAGGGCTAACAGATCGGTGGCACTTTACACTTTTACCAAGTAAAGGTGTTTTAGGCACTTTGCCCAATAAACTAGATTCGTAGACATCATTTGAATAGAATCAAATTTGTCCTAGTACCCACTCTTCGAAAGTGTGGATATACGAGTCTTGTTTAATTATGTCCCTGACAACAATGTCATATGTTTGAGATTTATTTATATTCAAAATATAAATACTGTTATTCACATCTAATGTGTTTATCTTAATATCATCTTTATATAATAAAACACTTTAGTGTTCTAGGATATAAAGATATATCAGCAACGGATTAAACCCTGATATAGAGATAATGTATCTAGTCAAACTAGTTACATTTTAACAGTTTCCGAATTTAAGTACATACCCGAAGGGTAGTTCCTAAACTTAGGTATCTACGGTTAAAACAACGACCTTCGTCCCGTTTCCAATTCGCAGATTAATCTCATCTGAAGTCAGTATCCTGCTAATCAGCAGATTCTGCACATCAGTATATATTTATGTACCACATCCAGTATCTAAAATCCAATTTTAATACTAGTAGCGAACATGTTTATGACAAACATATTTGAAGTCAGAGCCTTGCCCGTCTTCTATTCCTTCATGTCTGCCTTGTCCATACGGCAGTCACGCTTCTGTGTCCCCGTTTGCCACAGTTTAGGCAGACATCTTGGGATATGTCCTTTATCTTCCCAGAAGATTATAATGATTTTGCCTTTGCCCTTTTCCACACTCTAGAAGCCTTTGGCCAAACCTTGGCCTTCTAGAATGTCGAAGTATGATGCGTCTTGCGCTTCTTGCCTTATTGCAAATTTTAGCTTTGTCTCCTTGAGAATAGCCATTAACTCTCCAAGTTTTTTCTATTGCAGTTTGTACTTCTAAGATCTAAGGATAGATCTATGAAGATCCTTCAATTTCAATATCATACTATAATGATCTAATCCTTAGTTCTGATTAAGAAATTAATGAGTCTATTTGGCAAGCTTATTGGATTAAGCACTAAAGTTATCATCACATGAATCTTCCAAAGATCATGTTCTACTATTTGCTTAACTCCGGGCTTAGGCTCGAGACGTCACTATATCAAATAAAGTAACTTCTCAGTTTTCAGGACTATCCTGATATTTTATTCCCAATTTAAAAATTAAAGTTGTTTAAAAATATTTTCACCCAGGATTATGTTTTAAACATTAATCTTCCAATTTATCTTGATTCTAATAGTCCAACTATTTAATCAACGATTTTAGGTACTATTTATTATAATGATTACTATAGTCCAACTATTTAATCAACTATAATTTAATAGGTTAAATTCAATTATATTGATTACTATAATCCAATTATAAAATCAACTGTTAATTGAAATGGTTAATTCAAATATATTGATTACTATAATCCAATTATATAATCAACTACAAATGAAATAGTTTGAATACAATCCAACTGTTTATTAAAACAACATTAATTATTAGTCCAACTAATATATTAATTTAACGACGAAAATTTGAATGAGCGTGTATAGCAAGTAATTAAACGAATATTGCAAATTTAATACTTGCCTCCCACTATTTTTCGGCGAGCCTCTAACCCTCTGTTGAGTACTCGGGAAACCTTGTTTCCTAGTGGGCTAGGATCCCGTTAAATAACACACAATCTTGACTTTGGCCAACAAATTGTATGATAATTAACTAGGTAGATCTCTAAGATCAATTGGATCACATCCAATTCCTAGATCCAATATGTGGAAATCCAAGTCCGAAACATATATCTTATATATGCCAATATATCCAATATATTACCTAACCTTTTTCCTCTGAATTGACTAAGCATTGGCTTTGGCACAACAAACTTAGTGATCCCAGTTAAGCGGAACCCATTGACCTTGGAAAGCTTCGTAATCAATGTCGATGGACAAGAAGTGATCTTGACTTTGGCCAACAAATCACAACTTGGACAAGACACCAATATGGAACAAAGCTTTCATGATTCAAACACATCCTCGACAGACAAAGGTCTTGACTTTGGCCAACAAACAATGCCAGTCTTGGATATTGAGTAAAAATCACTCAATGGAAGGAAAAACGCTTAATATTATTTGAGGGTTTTTTTTCGCGTGCAAATTGGAAACCAATTTATTATATTTGTTAAGGTCTCATCATCATACACCCTTAAACATGCATTCTAAACACATAATAAGGCGCATATAAATAAAATAATAATGATATGCGGATGGATACTTAACACATTGTTCCTAGAACAGATCTCTCAATTTCCTCTCTCCCGCTAGCACAAGTATTGCTTCTACCTGTTACATAACACTTCTAAAGAAACCTCATTTACATTGAGGGGAATAGGTGAGAAGAGAAATACAAAGAGTAAGGAGGTAATAGGCTGGACACGCAGGTCCAATTAATAAATTCTAAATTTATTACAACAATTTCCAAAATTGCCTCACCCATCTAATATCCATCCGATATACATTATTCATACATCGCAACCATGTATTCACACAAGCATGTTATCAATCAATCTAATCCAATTAATTAATCTGAATATTAATGACCATCCAATGTTCAAACAACGATTTGATTTTGCGCGAGTCAAACTCATTTTGCAAATAAGTACTCAAAGTACGAATTCTTGAATTAAATTAAACTACAACATTAAATCCAATTTAATATGTATTTAATACTAATTCAATTATTTAATTCCAAATTAAATATTACACTTTATTAACGAACCTTTACGACTTAGATTCCAAATCTAATCGTTACGGGTCTCAAAGCCCGATTAACATCCAATGTTAATTTAATTTAAAGTCCAATGTGCTTTTAATTAATTTCTAAGGCATGGACTTTTGGTCAATATGGGTCAAACCCAAATACCAAAGCCCATTTAAGGAATCACCCTTATTTGCCAAGAAACCAATTTAGGCCCAATTAAAATTTAAAGGTCCATTAAGTTATAATTGGACTTTATGGAAATGGTTTTGGGCCCAATTGAATCCAACCAATTTAGCCTAAACCAATCTTGGTACAACCAAGCCCAATTACAACTTTTAAGGCCCATTCCAAAATAAGCCCAATTAATTAACTTACAAAATTCCAAATTTCACAATTAATTAATTAAAGTGTATGCCATAATTAATTACCCAAATTAACATTTCCAAAACACAGATTTGTATAATTAATTATGCTCATTAACATCAAAACATGTCCAACACATTTTAATCAAAAATCAAACCCATTTCATGCTTCAATACTCACGGCATTTTGGGGATTTCATGTCCAATTCAAAATTCAATCCAATTAAATCTCAATTAAACATTTCCCAATTGTTTCAAGTCATCCAATGATCAAAGAAACAAAAAATACCAAGACATTTAGGGCATCATCCAATTCGGCCAAGCCTACTTTTTGGGCAAAAAATGATCCAATCAAATTTTCATGAAATTGATCCAATCCAACTTCAATTAAACATCATTCAAGCATACTCAATCAAAGAATTTTATCAAATCATGCTCAAATTCAATTTACCCAATTTTAACCCTAAATTCAAGTTTCATGCTCAACCTTGCTCTGATACCATTGTTGGGTTTCTACGGTCTAACCGGGATCGATTTAAGCAAAGAAACCAAGTGCGAATACAACAAGAAAGTTGCGGAATACTTACAATGATCGGTTAAGCGATGCGATGAAGAAAAATCTTTTCCTCCAAGGTGATGAAGCTCTCGGCAGTGGGCAGAAATTTGGCCTCCAAATTTTCGGTCATCACCTCCAAGTGTGCTCCATTGATGCTCCAAGCTCCAAGCTTCTCAAATGGTGATTGCAAGCTCACAAATGCGGTTCCCTATCACCTTAGGATGACTCTTTTATGTGTGCTAGAACTTGGTAATTTTTGCCACAAAAATCACCCTTGCACTTCTTCTTCATTCTCGGTTAAACCAAAATTTTGGAAGAAGAAAAATAGCCCATTTGGGCGAGAGAGAGGGAAGAAGAAAGAGATGAGAATGTGTGTTGTGTTGGTGTTTGGAGAAAAGTGTATCTAATACACAAATTCAAAAGTCAAATACCAATAAATTAAATAAAGGTAAATGGCTTTTAATCCAACCAACTACTCACATCAATCACTCAAATCAAAAGTGACAAGTTGTCACATCACTAAAAGTGACAAGTGATTTGACGCTTGATGTGACTTGTGGGCCGCGCTTGAATTCGAAATGCGAGTGCTCCCGCAAACACTCCCGGGCTCGGGTTCGCTAATTCCAAATTAACGAATTTTCCGTTGCGACGTAATTAAATAATTATGCCTAGCAAAATTACTATTCACGTCACTAACGAATTAATTCTAAATTAACTCGTTCGCCCGAATTAAATTCTAAATTTAATTCCGCGTCGAAATCCAATTTCGTATAATATATCGAATATATTATTTTATCGATTAATTCCAAATTAATCGTTCTCTCTCTTTAAACAATATTTTATCGCAGATAAAATATCTCCGTAATTAATCCATATTAATTTTCTCTCTCATTAATTAATCCCAGATTAATAAAGTGCAAGTCACACGTCATCGGTGAATCTTCGGGAAGAGACCCATGAGATCCCCGGATATGTTGGCAGTAAATCTGGTCGTCGGACTATCCGAACATGTAAGTACCTAGTACTACATTTGTACTGATTTACAAGACAAGGTTGGCTTCTAGCAAAGCGCCATGCCTACCCAATTCTCTAGAAATATCCTTACAGGAATATGTGATCTATATCAGGCGTAGTATATGTAGTATTGTGTATTTCGATCCAGTATCGGATGTCACGTGCAAGGCCTGAGGCTGGAAATGTGTCTGCCACGTACGAAGCACATATCAGATCTCTGGTAACTAGTCTCTATAATCGGATAAACATGACCTAGTCATAATATCCCGATAGCTGCAGCATATAAGAGAACGAGTTTCGTATCCTACGTGATCATCATCTCCACAATGACTGGAGTGATACTTCCATCTCGACATCACACCCAATACACTACGATTCTCAATATACCCAGAAGTTGCGTACACAGAACCGGTTAAAGTCCTGGACGACCAAAACCAATGTACATTGACTGTCGCAAGTATTAGCGGTGCAAGTCTCAGGTTAAGACCAAATACACCTACCCTGATTCGGACTTCCATAGACACATAGTCATACTACCAATGGAATTCCGAGAGGTCTATCCAGAGCGAAGCTGTTTTCCGTACCATCGGTAAAACACAACCTCATACTACACTTGCATGAGTATCCTATACCCAAATATATGAGAACTATGCCGTTATGCCCTCACAACGGCACAAGTGTAATACTAGTCTATTCCGCATTATCGATGTCCAATGTCGATAATACTACGACTATGGATATTTAATGATTAAACCTTTATGGATTGATATTGTCTCATATCTTATCAATCTGGAACTAATCATATGGATCTTCTATCATTTATACATCTTGGTGATCTAATCACAAACGATAGAAGAGCAATTTCCTTTGTCACATAGTTAATTTGTACAACAACACCATGATCTGTACAAATAGTGACGCAATGTGTCATAACTGTCCAACATGAACATGAATATTGGAGCAATTACACATGTTTCGGGACCTTGCGGACGCATCGGAAGCACACAAGAAGAGCTAAATCGTGGAATAATAGACCGCCAGGGCCTCTCTATATAAACCCAACTTCGTCCAAAACCCTAAAGAGGAGAAAAGAGGAGAAAAACAAGAGAGAAACACACAATAAAGAGCCACAAACACAAAATCAATGGAGGAGAATGAAGAACTTCAAGGAAAACATGACGTCTCTCCGATCTATCAAGGTTGTATCTCTTTCTTCCATGGAGAGCTAATCTCATAGGCAAAACTAAGGATGAACTTTTGTATTTAAATTCTTATGTTCATGTTGTTGATTTTTAAAGTACCTTTTAATGTTTAATACAATTTATGGTTGTTGTTCTTTATTATCTTTCGCTTATTGAATCCAGAATCTGTGTTTTGTCAACTCCCATATAGATCCAATCATGCTTCTTCTATGTGTGATTTGTGAACTCAGTTGTAACTGGTAAAGTTATTTTATGTGTTGGTCTTCTGCTGCAGTATTTCCTGGGGGTATATTATCAACGTTAGATAACTCGTAATGATAACTTTTGTGTGCTGTTAACATAGAGAAAATAATCATTGATTACCTTAGAATTTAATAGGTGTAGAATTGAATATCTTCCAATTGTTGGTTTGGGATGTGAAACCTTCAATTGCGTAATAAAAAGAATCAATAACTGAATATATGAGTTTGATACAAGAGGAATTCTCGATGTTTTTCTGCTTTTCTCAGCTGATATTTGTAAGAATTTATCTATAGTTTTTATCTTAAATTAAAAAATCAATCATTATCTTTTCCATAAGTTATTGTTGATGTTTTTGTTTAAGTAAATCAATTCCATGTAACCATCTCTCTGAGGAATCGACACCCCAACTATACTGCAATAACCGCAAGTACGTTTTGGGCGTAATCAGTAACTCCTCAAGTAACACTTTACTTCGAGGTTTGAACTCTCTCATATAATCCTCCTCAAGAAATGTAGTATTTTTCAACACAAATACTTTATTATCTTCTAGACTATAAAAGAGTCCACCATAATTTCATTAGGATAGCTTAAAAATAGGCACACCTGTGAACGTGGTTCCAACTTAGTAATTTTGTTCTTTAGCACATGTGCGGGACACCCTCATATGCTGAAATGTCGCAAACTAGCTTTACGATTATTCCACAACTCTAAGGGAGTCTTAGAAACAGACTTAGAATGAACTTCATTCAGGATATACATGTCGTTTCTAATGCATACCCCGAGAATGAACTAGGTTGAGTGCTATAACTAAACATTGATCTCATAATGTCTAATAGGGTCTTATTTCTCCTATCTGCAACACTATTTTCTTATGGTGTTCTAAGTGCTGTGAGTTGTGAAACAATTCCATGCTCAACTAATAATTCCTCGAAATCTCTATCAAGGTATTTTCCTCCACAATCGGATCGTAGAATTTTGATGATTTTACCTAACTGGTTCTCAACCTCAGCACGGTACTCTTTGAACTTTTTAAATGTATCTGACTTGTGCTGAATTAGGTAAACATACCCATATCTTGAATAATCATCAATGAAAGTGACGAAGTATTCATAACCACCTCGGGCTATTACATTTATCGATCCGCAAACGTCCGAATATATTAGCTTAAGTGTTTCTTTAGCTCTTATCCCTTTTCCAGAAAAGGTCTATTAGTCATTTTGCCTTCTAAACATGATTCGTAAACAGGTAAAGTACCAAGTTTTAACTGATTTAAAACTCCGTTCTTAATTAGTCTATCTATCTGGTCAAGGCTAATATCATCAAGTCTAAGATGTCATAGATATGCCATAATGATAAATTTTTTTCCGTTTTATTTTAGATTTTTCAATCTTAAACATTTCAGTATTAAGCATTGATTCATGTATTAACGACCTTAATACATATAGATTACTCTCAGAGTTTCCTGTGCATATTTTTAATCCATTTCTACTAATAATAACCGATTTATTATTAAATGAAACATAAAAACCATGTTCCATGAGTTTTGTTACAGAAATCAAATTCCTGAGAAAACCAGGAATATAAAGCACATCATTCAAACATAAATAACTATTATTAAAGTTTAATTTTGAAACTTCCACTGCTCTAACTGAAACAGCATCCCCTGTCCCAACTCTCATTGTAAAGCTACTTCTGCAAGGTCTTTCCATGAATCAAGTAGCTGCAAAGAACAACAAACATGGTTAGTGGCACCAGAATCAACAATCCATATAGATTTATCATCCTCCACCAAAAGAGACTCAATAACAAGTAAATCATATTTACATGTATTCTTTTTCTCCTTAAGCTCAGCTAGGTATTTTGGAAAATTCCTTTTTCAATGCCCTTGTTGTTCACAATGGAAACATTTTCCTTTGCATTGATACTTTTAAAGCCTTTGTTTTTTTCTTCTTCATTGGCTTTTCTTTACCTTCCAATTGCCTTTCCTCTTTTTCTTTGCCGATTTAGAAGATTCAGCAACATTTGCCTCAGCATTGTACCTACGAGGACCGATCATCATGGACTCTTAATTGGTGAGCTCATTTAGCAGTTCAGTCAATGTAAAAGTCAACTTGTTCATAGAACAATTACTTTTAAACTGCAGGAAACTCTTCGGAAGTGTTTCCATGATCATTGTCACCTGGCTTTGCACATTGATACGTGCACCATGGTTTTCAACCATATTTAGATGAGACATTATCCTTAACACATGGTCTCGGACTGATGTACATTCCTTCATCCTAGCGGTCAATATAGAGGAAATAACCTCATATTGTGCCTGCTCTGAAGACTGCCCAAACATGTTCTGTAAAGACTGTATAATCAATGATGTTGTCGCCATAGGTTGATGCTGTGCAGTAAAAACCTCAGACATAGATGCTATCAAATAGCTATGGGCTTTCTCATCGGCCTTAATCTAGTTATTATAGGCATTACGTGCAGCTCTGCCAGCATTAGGTGCTGGCTCAGGAGGACATTCCTACATTAGGACAATCCTACATTAGGACAAATTTAAGGTCTTCGCATACCAAAATAGCATCCATTTCAGTTTTTCATTTAACATAATTTCCCTGGTTATTTTTTATTGATGTTTGAGAATTTAGATAATTACAGATGTCATGGCTGAAAAAATAATAAACGCGCATTCAACATTCATTCATTGTATATTAAAATTTTCAAACATTTAGGCATACAATTAAACATGATGCATGATTAATGTATAATGAATTAGAAACCTAAAAGAATTACTATGCCACAGTTATCTATCATCCCACAAATAAGCGCCACCGTAGGGTAGGTCAAGTATTCGCATGATAGATTGAGACTTTCTCAATTGATTAATATATCTGAAATAACTCTTATTCCTATATCAATCAACTACCGTCATTTTGATCAAGGAAGCTTTGATTAACAACTTAATCATTCCTTTGTGAGTGTGACCCATTATTTCAGAACCTTTGGAATTAACTAGTGAATTGCCATTGTAGGGTAGGTCAAATCACCATATACATCTAAAGTCCATATCCTCTCGTAATCCAAACCTGATATTGACCCAAAATATACATCATCCGTATGGGGCGAGAGCAAAGCCATCTCGAGATGCCTTTTGAATCTCACGTTTCTGGATAACAATGAAGATAATGGGATATATTGTGGTATACCCCTCTCCCACTCACTATTATAAAGTGTAAGGTTTCTATCTCAGTAGTTTATAATGTATCAAAATTACGCTCGGCTAAGACATAAAATTATCAATACTAGTGGATTATTAGTGATCTAATCAATTTTAACCCTTAAAATTTTATTCAATAATCCCGATTAGTCTCTACTAACCATTTAACTTAATTAAACTAATTTAATCAAGTTGTTTTAGTGATATAATCAATTTTAACTTTTAAAATATTAGTCCACTAATAGGTTTTAAAATTAAGAATTCAACGAACGAACCAAATGTCATTAAACCATTTAATTAATAAAAGCACATTATTTATTCCAAAGGTACGTGATATTGTATCCCGTGTGAAGACTATATTACCATCCATTCGGAATCGGCTATGAATTTACGTCCGGGTTTCCATCCGATATACCAAGGAAAATAATGTACTAATAAGGTCCATTTGTATTTAAACTTGAATTCACAATTTTTAAACCTTTAAAATAATTAATCTTATTAATCCGTTTACATGTATCTTATATATTATTTAACTATTAAATTACATAAATCATATTTTATGACTAGAATATCATGCATGTCTACATGTTATGGCATGTGAAAATGAAAGAGTGTGCACCCTAGGTTAAATGACATGTTAATAAATGATTTAAAAACATATACATTTACCCAGGCTGGGTGTCGCAATGCCCACAAACCAGTAACTTCAAAAGTATCAGGTCTGTGGCACGTTGCGATGCAGACTGTTGTGCGTCGCGACTGAAACCAGTAGCTATCCATTAGCAAAAATGTGAAGCGTCGCGAAGCACTAAGGTGAGGCAGTAATTTCAAAAATCATACACATTACAAATTACGTTAATCGGGCTCTTATTTTTCTATACTAATCTAATTAGTACAATAAATCCAACGCATCCATTGGTCTTCAAAACTTGCTCCATGATGTGTTGTTGAATTCTTCGCGGAATTTCTTCGTCATAAGTCCTTCGCGTCATCGGCTCCTCTAAGTTACAAATAGGGTTACAATAGAACCTATCACAAAGGAAATGAACTTACAACACTCGAAAGAATATGACCTTATGGTCTTACATTCCTAATACTAAAAATAAGGGTCGGAAAAAATAATGATCAACGTAATACATTCATCACATGAATCAAAAGTAAACATTCATCACATGAACATTAAAACCATTCATCTCATGAATCTAATTGTGCCTACTCATCACAACATGCATTTTAATAATCTATATCTCATATAAATTATTAAAACTAAAAACTTTAAAGGAGAAGGTTAAGAACACTTTTCAACCTTAAGCTCTTGATGCCAATTATAGGAAATGATTTCCCTTAGCGTAACGGAAGTTGCTAATGTGGGCACCGGCTCCGGTATAGACCTTTAAAATTTTCTTTGCCTTTTTCTTTTCGTTGTAGTCAAAATCCTCCAACACTTGAAGAATGGATTTTTCTCCTTTGATGTAGATGAGTTTCCTTTGATGTCCAATACTTGGACCAACCACCCGATATTCTGAACTATGACTCGAAACCAACATATCGAAGTGTGGGCTTCACTGAAAAAGATGAACTCTAAACGTTTTAGAGAAGTATAAAATCAAACTCTAAACAATTTAGAGAATGAAGTTGTATTTTCACAAAAGGTTTTTGGCCTTTGAAGTATATGATGAAGAAGATCAAGTATCTAATTCACCATTCTTTCTTTTTCTTGTCAACGCTTGAGAAAATAATTATTTCTCTCTTACTCTTACATCAACTATTGTGTATTGATTATTCTCTTCCAAAAACAATTATTCTTATCACAAATCATTCACATGTCATTGAATGGTAATGGCCAACACAAAGGAATGGAGTGTCATCCAAAGACATGTGAAATGGACAAATAAAAGAAATTAGGTCATACCTAATCTTAGACATAAATTGTTGGAGAGCATGACAAGCCATTGGATTTTCTCTCCAAGATAATTTAAAAATCATTATCTTAATAATGATGTCATAAACTTAATTATGATGTAATAATTATCTCATAATTATTACTAACTTGATTATCTCATAATCACGATTTGATTATCTCATAATTAAACATACAATAAGTCTGAAGGTACAAAAGTAATCAAGGTAAACAAGACAATTTGACAATATGCGATATAAATCAAACAATTTTGTTAAATGAATAATGCATTTATTATTATTACAATAATCAATTCCGTTTACAATACATTAAGCTCTAGGGCATATATCCTAACAACTATGACCTTTACACAAGCACTTCTTTGAACTTTAACAACCATACATGCTATATTAGTATTCCTTCATCGAAGCACTCCATAACCTTAATTTAACTCAATATTCAGAATTTCATAATTTTGGTCATTTCTTAATAAAATCAATTTCCTAGTTCATTATCCACCTTAATGTAATCACTAGTATGACATCAACACTAATATAGTATTACTTCATCAAAACTCTACAATCCAAAGATTCCTTACCTTGAATCATGCTTCTTCTTCTCCATTAGAGTCCACAAGCCTTCCTTTCTCCTTCTTAAACTTGGTTAGTGTTGGATTCTCTCCATTCTTCTTCAAGATTTCTTGTAAAGTTACAAACCTTTCTCTCTTTTTCCCTTCTCACAGTTTCTTCATCTTCTCAAATATTAGAGATGAATGAATAGTCTATCCTATTTATACTAGAAGCCAATGGCTTTTATTTATATTCTAGGTTAGTTTAGTCATTTCTAGATGTAACATCCCGGGTTATTTTAATATTTTTATGTAAATTTTATTTTTCGCGCGTGAGGCCATGTCCGAAAGTGAAGTTTATTACTATGGTAAAAAGGGAATTTTTCATAAAAATTAATTATAAATTTATATTAGATAAAGATTGAGGGGTTAATTTGGAATTAGCCTTATTAGTATAGATAATTCTAGATATTTTAATATGCTTACACATGTGAAATAAATAAATAAATAAATTCTAGATATTTTAATCCTTATTCTAGAAAATTCACACATGTATGATATATATATAATACACACGTGGGATTGAGGACGACACGCCCACCTTAATTAACACATATAGGTATTATACACACACGTTTAAGTGAGAAACACACACACAGTCCACAGTTCACGCACAGCTACACAGACACACACCAACACACGCAGAAACAGGGCAAAGGCGTGAAGGAGAAGGAAGAATAGAGAGAGATCAAGAGAAGAGCAGAAGCAGACAGAAGCAGAGAGGGGAAGAGAAACCGAGAGGGAAGATCCAAATGTAAGTAACTATGTCCATGATTTTTTGAGCATGGTTTGATTTTGTCATTTAGGATTGGGTTGAATTTCAAAAAAAATTGAGTTTGATGATAGGATAGAGATGTGTTAAAAAGTAATTTAGACTTGGTATTGGGAAGAAATTAGAAGAAAAATTTAAAATTAGAGAGTGACTGTAAAGTTGGGGGAAACCGCCTATAACCCTAGAAAATTTGGGGATTTTTGGAACTAGGATAAGGGTTTAATATATGGATAATTTGGAAATTTATAAGTAAGAAATGTTATGTATATGTGTTGGTGAAAGTAAAATTTGAAATCAAAATTGCGATAGTAATATAAACATGGTGGCAGTGACATTTTGATGGGAATAATGCCCTAAATAGGTAAGTAAATTCTTATAAATTGGGTAAATTCACTGCTATGTTACATTTGATTTTGTTTGAAAAATGTGATGATTTATGTTTTGTTTGGTGATGAGAAGATAATTGATAACCACAAAGATATAGTTGGTATAATATTACAAACCCTAAGTTTGTTTTATGTATTGATTGTCAGATTTGTGTAGTTGAGTTAAATAGGAGTAAACATGATAAAGGAATAAATATAGTTATGACAATTATTAAACAATAAAAACATGTTGGGTGTTAGAGAATGAACTCGGCAGAATGGAGGAGGGCTGGTTTGTTTGATTTTGACGTAGTTAATGTATAATGAATTGTGAATGAGCTTTGGTTGATGTGTGATGAGGAGGGGGAAGTGGTGTTGTGGTAAGTTGAAAGTTAATTAAATGGTTATTATGGGTAAGTTTTGATTACATTTACATTCAGATCTAGATACGTTAATTTCATCATTAATAGGTATAGAGGATTAAATCAAAGCTTATTATAACCTTGAAATTGAAGGAAATTAACAGGATTGAAGTAATTAGAAAATTGGGAAAGAATCAGCATTTAACTTAGCAATTGGAGGAATCCTGAATGTAGAGTGAATGTTTTAATTTATGTGGTTGTTTAAAAACAGGTAATGACAGAATTCTGGGTTGCTAAGTATTCAATGGGTTACCTTTTGGTGAGCTTAAATGAATAAAAGAGAATTATCCATGTAAATAAGTGGTGTCATATCTGGTTTGGGCTTTGGTTTTAGTTTGGAGATGGTCACTGATTTTACAGCCTTAAATTGTATTGAGTGTTAATAGGTATTTAGATTTTTAGGTATTGTTCAGTGTTATTAAAGGCGCGCCTCAGGCGCGCCTGAGGCGCGCCTATAGAGAGGCGCCTGGCAATGCGCCTTATATAGCATCAGGCGAGGCGACACCACTCAGGCGCGCGCCTACGCGTCGAGGCGCGCGCCTGAGTGGTCAAGAAAAGGCGCGCCTCAGGCGCAAAAAATGACCCGTTTGTTTTTTTTTGTAACCCACCCAAGCCCGACCCAAATACCTAAAAAACCCAACCCAAATCACAATTTTTTGACTCAAATTAAAACCCTAACTGCCGATTTTTTCATTAACAAAACAAAACCCTAAGTCCCTAACTCTCCCTCACACTCTCCTCTCCCTCACGCCCCCCCTCTCACCCAAGCCCTCTAACAAGTAATCAAAAAAACCCTAACTAACTCACGATCTCCCTCTCCCTAAGGGCTAAGAGACCTAAGACTAAAACTCTAAGAGGTATGTAAGGTTTTTGTTTTCTTTTTTCTTTTTTATTTTTTTTTTTGGATTGCTGCAGCATGCTGCTGCTGTGTATAGCATGCTGCTGTGTTGTGATATGCACAGCAGCTGCAGACTGCTGTGTGCTCCTGTGAATATCACAGCAGCAGCCTGCTGCTGTGATATTCACAGCAGTCTGCAGCTGCTGCTCCAAAAAAAAAAAAAAATTGTTTAATCATTGATATTATCATTATGGTCCATGGATTGTTGTACTTGTATGTTGATATTGATATGAATTTTTATTATGAAATTCAGGGTCTTATAGACTTATACTATTATCATTATGGATATGAACTTTTATGCTATTGGATATGAACTTTTGTTTTAGATGTGATTATATGAAGATTGGAATCTTGCTTTTGGTTTTGAATATGAACTTGTAATTTATAAATGAAATTTAGGATAAGAACTATAAAAAAAAAGTTAAATATCATTTATGGCTAATTGATAGTGTGAAACAATCTTATACATTGTTTTTCTATATATTTTTACATATTTTGTTATATTTTGCGCCTCACATTCCTCAGGCGCGCGCCTTGCGCCTTAAGGCCCGCGCCTAGGCTCCAGGACCTTTTGCGCCTCGGTGCGCCTTGCGCCTTAAATAACACTGGTATTGTTATATTTTACAGTTCAATTTGGTACTAATATTGAAAACCTACATTGAACATATATAGTAATGGATAAAGTAAATGAATAAATAAGTAAATTATATATATATATGAGCCATGCTTTGGTTATGTTGATTAAAATGTGGGTGTGTAAGTGGGACTACTTATTGTTTTGTTTTGCGAAAACAATAATATTATAAGTTGTAAAGGTAAGTTAAGTTTTTATGAATTAAATGAGGTAGTGAACAAAAGGGTAAATGGTACCTAAAGATATATATGATAATATTGTTAAAGTATGTGTTAGTATGGATTAGTGTAATTTTAGCAGTATGTATCTATTGAGCTTGAGCATGCATGATGAATGCATATAAGGAAATAGAATACATATATCATTAATTTGTGGAATGCATGAATATATGCATGAACATATATGATAGTATGAGATGAGCATATAATAAAATATGGCTGTGATTGGTGAAAGCATAAAAAAAGTATAGGCATGTTGTGCATTATGACTTTCATGATTGAGTTGAAATAAAGAATGGTTTTGGAAATTCAAAAAAGGTTTTTAAAGAAAAGTATTTCAGAAAATGTTTTCACAGTTTTGAAATACAGATTATGAGTTTATGTTTTCGGGGCATGAGGGAAAAACTCACCCCAGTATGTAACTTGACAGTTTGGAATTGACGGATACTATGGAATTGACGGATTCAGAGACATGTGCACATGTTGAGGACTGAGGGGACGCTCTCAGATCCTCCAGATGGGCTAGGGGGACGGCGATACGTAACGCCCCTAGACCCCAGTTTGAGCTCGGGTGGTAGCATATATCCGCACCCCCAGCTCCAGTTTGTGGCTTGGGGGACGGCGATACGTAACGCCCCAAGACCACCAGTTTCAGGGCAGGTATGGCATGCTTTGGGGGACGGCGATACGTAACGCCCCAATGTCATGAGTTTGCATATCTGGCTCTAGGGCGTATGGGGGGACGGCGATACGTAACGCCCCCATGCGTCAACTTTTCAGCAGACATTCAGATATCAGTTTTTCAGAAAAAAAGAGTTTGAAATGTTTTAAAACAGTTTTCAGAGATACAGATTTCAGATAGTGACTTCAGTTTCCAGAAACAGTTTTCAGATGAACAGTTTTCAGAAACAGTTTTTAGAAAACAGTATTTCAGAAAGACAGGTTAAATAAAGAGTTTCAGAAAGCAGTTTTCAGAAAACAGTTTTTCAGAAAAGATTTTCAAAACGTATTTTATAAAAGCATAACATGTTAAGGTAGAACTTAGTTTACAAATCATGCATATAAATCATACATTTTAGGAATCATTTGAGTTATATATATAGCTGATATTAATGCATGATAGCATTATTACATTTATATGCATAAATGATTGATATGGGTATGAATTGTATGTTTGTATAGGAGAATCCTTCTTGAATGGTAGTACATGATAGTATGATTACATATATATATGGATACATGAGTGTTGATAGTGTATTGAATGTTTGAATAGAAAGAATGTTTTATAACAACCGATTTGATGATATTTCAAGAAAATAAAAGAAAGATAGTTATTATAAATACCTCATCCAGATTAGCTTTGAGTTTACAAAAGATAAAGAGAAATTAGAGTAGCGTAGCGGAAGCATGATGGGTTTTGATATAAAAATTTGGTAATATAGAATCTTGATGTATGTTATGAATGTTTGAAAGTGTAAACAAGAATCATGATTTAAAGTATGTATGTGAACAGATAATAAAGATCAGTAATAAAGATTGTGTTTGCTAAATGGTTAGAAGTTAGGTAATTAATTCAGACTTAATATATATATTTGCATGGTCACATAGACAGCCCAAGTAAATACAGAAACTGGATTCAGACTTTGCATGTGTTTGACGCTCAAGGAATGAGCATAGTTACTTACTGAGTCTTATGACTCACACCCCAACAGTGTTTTGAGTTTTGCAGGTTGGTGACCTGATCGGTCGACCACAAATTACAGAACTTGAGAAGCTGGATAGCAGCGTTGCAGTCAGCCAGTCACCAGGTCTTGGGAGTATAAGAGTCAAGTTGTATAAGTTTGGTTGTAAAGTAAATGAGATGTATAGTTTAGTTATAAAGAGTTTAGGTTTGTATGAGTTATATTGTAAAAGTTTTTGTTTATACACATTTTTGGGCATGGAGCCCAGTGGTATCATGTTTGAGTTGATTATTAGATTGTGTTGGGCCCTATAGGTTGTTTTGAGATGCTGGACTTGATCCAGGTTGCATGACTTTTAGCAGAGGTCATGCCGAATTTTCGTCAAGAGTCAGAGGCTTATGGAGGCAGGATTAGCCTGTCTCCTGCCGGTAGCATCCTGGCTTAGGCGGGATGTTACACTAGATGAGTCCATGGACTTGGAAGATATTTAGAGCTATTGGGCCAAAATGAATAGAGTAATGGGCTTGTGGGTTGGAAGGATAATTTTTTTTATTCCTTATTTTCATCATAATGCAGAGGGGTTGGAGAAATAGCCAAATTCGACCTAGTTCTGTTCAACATTTGGAAAAATATTCAACAGCAAAGTTGTAGATCTACGTCTTATATTTCCGAAGATATAAAGTTTATAATAATCGGAGATCCTATGAGAAAGTTAGAGCCCAAATACTAAGGGCTGTCCGAAATAGAATATAAACTAAATTCCATATCGGAATTGTGAGGAATTTATCGAATGTCCAAAAAGTAATTTCACCAGCACAAACACGATTGAACATGATTTATATTATGTATTACACTATCTATAACATAGTAATCGTCGAAATTACCAGGGTGTTATATATATGTAATTATTAAAGTAAAAAAATGGCCAATCTACCTTTCAATGGATTGGCCCATTAAGTTGAAAAATTTGCAATGGAAACTTTTCAAAGATGGAGGTGTTGAGCACCTCTATAAATAGAGGTACTCTGCACCTCATCTCTTCAGCTCGGATTTCATACTTTTTTCTGAAAATTTGTGGAGTTCTAGCTCTTGTGTATTTTATTTTTTTTAAAGCTTTCTTGAAATTTCTTTTTCTTTCAATAATAAAATTATGTGTGTTTTTATTTAAATCATGAGTAGTTAATTCGTCTTGCTATGGTAAAATGTGAAGTTTTTAATATGAAAATATAGATTAATCTCACTTATATTATAATATATAAATTATAATTTAATGATAATATTTAATTTAAATCTGGATTAATTATTGACAAACTTTGTTACCGATTAAATAACTGGTTTTATTTATTTGGCATAATTTAGTACCTAACTGAATTTGTTATAGACAGATGTTATCAACGCCTTTATGGCTGGTTTTGTAACGACCAGAAATTCCGGTTACTGTTACATTATAGGACGAGTGTTATATAAAATAAATTATGTTTGAGCTTACATTCATAGGACGACTTTGGGGATAATCGCTGAATTCCTTGAAATTCCGATACTAAATGGTACGATATTCTAATTCGGACAGCCCATGTTATTTGGGTCATAACTTTCTCATACGGACTTTGATTTTTATGAATTTTATATCTCGGAAAGATGAGATCGAGATCTACAACTTTCACGTTTATTATTTTTCAAAACTCGAACCAGAAATGGGCTAAAAATATAGAATAAAAATTCGGATAAATAGTAATTGGGGGTTATTCTAGAGAAGTCTCAAAGTTTCTACCAATTTCCAAACTTTTCTCAACTTTATCAATTTCAAACAAGCCCTAGTATAAAATGGGGTTACTATTCAATGTTTCTCAAAATTAGAAATAGAAAGAGGAAGAAAGAAAACGTAGAATGAAGGGAAAATAGAAGGAAGAAGAAAGTAGAAAGAAAAAGAAAGAAGACAAAGCAAAGAAGTGAAGCAAATACCAATCTCCAAGAGCTAAAAAGGATTGGCAACAATTGGGGACTTAGAGGATGAAGGAAATCAAGAAGAATAAGGTAAAAAATCTTGACCCAAATGTTAAGTTATGGAGTTTTATGAGTTTGATGTTATGATAGGATTATTGGTATAATAAGAATTGCATATTGGTAATTAATGAATGAAGGAAGTGGTTGTTGAGTTAAGTACCCAAATTTTTGGAAGTTCTTACAGGATTAGTCATAAACAAGGATAATGAGATTAAAGGATTGTTGAGGATGGAAATTTGATGTTGAATATGTGAATTTGAAGTTCAATAAGTTGGCTTGAGCAATAAATTTGTTAGGGAAGTGTTTGTGATACTTTGGGTGTAAGATGGACTTTGAAAAGCAAGCACACAATCCTGGAAAACAGGCCGGCATCGCGACGCAAAATGGCTCGTGTCGCGATGTGTGCTGGGAATTTATGCAGAATTCACTTCTGGTTGGTTCACGTCGCGTCGCGACGCAAAGACTTCTGTCGCGACGCGACCTGTAAAATTTTGGTACTACGTTTCTGGAATTGTATGCATCGCGACGTGCAAGGTGCCGCGTCGCGACGCGAAAGCAGAATTTTCCCCAATTCAATTCTAGTTCATTCTAGAATCACCCTAGCGTGTTAAGGGCCATCCTAATGGACTCGTGTTAGCCCATATACATACACTACATTGTAGTATAGATGTCTTGCATCTTGAAATGGTAATAGTGTTTATATGATTAAATTTAACCTAGTTCTGAAGCATACTCCACGACTTATATTCTAATTGAGTTTCTCAATTGTAGATCATCGCATGAACCACAATTCCCTTCGACGAGTGACATAGCACTAGCCAAATTTCAGACCAGTGAGTGGATACTTTCTTTTATATTGATTTATATTATTTTATTGTACATATCAGACTTATTTTTCGCTCTTAGGGCGTTAGCCGATTTTATTGTCAGTTATATTTTGGTTTAGCATATTTTGAGAATGATTTAGGAAAGAAATGTTTTCCAAAACACGAGTTTTGAGGTTTTTCGAGGCATAGAGGAAAAATCCACCTCGATATGTAACTTTATTCAGATATGGAATTGACGGACATCACATGTGCACATGTAGAGGACTGGGGGGACGGTGATACGTAACGCCCCTAGATCATAGTTCAGGACTAGGGATGGCAGATGGCCCTAGATTCTAGTTTCAGAGCTTGGAGGGTAGCATAAATCCGCACTTTCAGTTCTAGTTCAGTGGCTTGGGGACGACGATTCTTAATGCCCCAAGACCACTAGTTTTATGGACATAAGTGGCCTGCTTTGGGGGACGGCGATATGTAATGCCCCAAAGTCATGGATTTACACTTCTGGCTCTAGTTAGGTGTATTGGGGACGGCGATACGTAACGCCTCCATACGTCAGGTTTTTCAGAGACAGAGACCATTTTTAGAAATAGATTTTCAGATACAGTTTTCTAGAAAAATTCCCGAGAAAGTTTTTCTAGAAATAAAGTTTTCAAAGAAAGCAGTTTAAAAGAGGTTTCCAGAAAAACAGATTTTAGAACAGCTTTTCAAAAAGAAAGAGTTGTTTTCAGTTTATAAAGAGATTTTCAGAAAAAATGAATTTAAGATAAGTTGGATTTCAAAACCATGTATCTTCAAAGGCGTTTTAGTATTTATTTATAAACTGTCCACTCACTTAGATCGTTCAAATGATCTAACCCTTCCCCACTCCCAGTGGTTTGTTTTGCAGGTTCTTGGAGGACGAGCTCGGGAGGACGGATACTGATGCAGTCACTAGGGTTTAGAGTCCACCAGGTTGAGTCAATGATTGAGTTCAGTTCAGTCAGAGTCAGAGAATGTCCTGTAATATTTTTACAGTAATGGTCATATATACATTGCATTATAGAATATATTATTATTATTGAAATGTGAATATAATCAGAGTACCTGATAGTAAGAGTAACATGCATACATGAGTATATATATAAGTGAGATAAGAATAGTAGTTATCAGAAGTCAGAGGCTTTTGGGGATAATACGGTCTATCTCATGCCGATAATATCTCCCAGATCGGGGATGTTACAGGTTTTATATGTTTTGGCATAATTAATTCTGAAATAAATTAATTGGGTAATAATGACAATTTATATATTATAAAAAGTGAGATTTCTAAATTTTAAATATTAAAAGTGGATCCCCCTAACCCCCAGTATTTTTTATTTTATTGTTGCAGTCCAATTTAAAATTTTTCAATCACTTCAAACAACTCAATATTTTTATTTTCACTCAAATTATTATTTTATTTTACTAAATCTATTCCATGTGAATCGACCACGGACTTACCGGGTTATTTTATTACTTCATACTCTTATACTTTGGAGTAAAGAATCATTTTGTGAGTGTGTCAAGTTTTTGGCGCCGTTGTCAGAGAATATAATTTAGTAGATAAAATAATAATTTTTCTTTCTTATTTTTTATTTTTCTTTTCTTTTGTATTTCCTTTCTTTTTTGTTGTATTTTCTGCATCTCATTTTCTTTCTTCTTTGCATTTGTGTAGATCTAAAATATCCTGATTGATCCTAAATGAATCCTGAACCCTAACATCCCACATACAGACAAACCTTGTGCTTAATTCTTCAAAGTTACCAGAGATAGAAAAATCAATTAAAATGGAGCTTGTATTTTGCCAAGGAACTTCTTGAACCATCCTCATCTAGAGATTCTTGCATAATTTTTTGTGATAACCTAATTCGAGAGATTGAGACAACTGAACGAGAAATTCAATTGAGATCTGAATTAACAAGAATCAGAGAACACTCTTAGATCTAATCACTACATTTGTATTTTATTTCTTTGTTTTTCTTTTCTTTGGCATTTTATTTTTATTTTTTTCCGACTTGTTTAGTATTATTATTATTTTTTTTGTAAGTATTGCATTTGCATATTTAAATTTTAGTATATAGTCTATATTTAGGTTGCATGAGACATTGGTCTTGATCATTTAGCGGTAGATTAAATAAAGAGTCTCCATCACCTTCGTCGTCAGTCAAAATGATCGAAAACCAAAATGAAAATCCACATGCCCGAGTTGAAAATCTAGTTTATCAAGAAGATAACGAGTCTCTGCATGAAGATCTTAATCATCCTAGGACACTCAGATAATTCATGAATCTCACTAGGACAGGATCACTATCTTACATTGTATTCCCCCCAGATACATCACGTTTCAATTTTAAATCATGTGTCATCTAACTTTTACCCACATTCCACGGTCTAGAATCAGAAAATCCTTATCAACATTTAAGGGAATTTGAAGAGGTATGTAACACTTGCACAGACCAAAATTTCAGTATGAATATAATTCGACTCAAGTTTTTTCCCTTTTCTTTAAAGGATAAAGATGAAATTTGGTTGCAGAACCTTAGGTCCGGATCCATCAGGACATGGGATGATTTACAATAATAATTTCTGAAAATGTTCTTTCCCCCTCACAAGACAAACTCGTTTAAAAGGAGAATCACAAATTTCACATAAGAGTCTAAGAAAACACTTTACCAATATTGGGAGAGATTTAAAGAGTTATCGAATGTTTGTCCACATCATGGGATTGAAATATGGAGGCTGATTTCCTACTTTTACGAGGATTTAACACCCCAAGGTAGACAAGTAGTGGAAATGATGTGTAATGGCGACTTTATGGACAAAAATCCTGAAGATACACTAGATTACCTAGAACACATAGCAGAGAATGCACAACAATGGGACACAGTTGGAACTTATGAGTCGTCTGTAAAACCACAACGATCTGGTAGAGGTATGTTTAACCTTAGGGAAGACCATGACATTTCCTACTTTTACGAGGGTTTAACACCCCAAGGTATACAAGTAGTGGAAATGATGTGTAATGGCGAGTTTATGGACAAAATTCCCAAAGATGCACTAGATTACCTAGAACACATAGCAGAGAATGCAAATAATGGGACACAGTTGGCACTTATTAGTTATCTGTAAAACCACAGCCATCTGGAAGAGGTATGTGATGAGCGGAAAAATATCAATATTTACCACCACTTTTACTTAATATTTTGTATAGTTTCTCGAGTTTTATGAATGTTTTGATATATTTTTGTTTATTTTGAAGATAAATAAAATATCGGGACTCAATAGAATCAACTCGATGCTAAAACGACAAAAAACCAGACAAAAAAGGCAAAAATGAAAATTTACTGCTCGAGCCGCGACGCGTAATATTCCACGCGTCGCGACGCGTCACTATCATGTACCGAAAGATGGCTTGCCGACACGCATCATCAACTGTTCACTCGTCGCACAAACTGGTCTTTTTTATTGCAGCTTAATCACAAATCACTGCACACTGGCTAGGGTACCCGTAGACTTAATGGAAGAAACGATGTAGCCCACCACTGTATTATCCACAAGAATTATACAACAGCTTCAAGTAGAGATGCCAGCACCGGCCATTTCCTCTTCAGCACCTACAGTACCGCAACAGCAACCTCAACCTGCACGGAGATCATCGCAGCCCCGCTCCCTAACGCAACACATAGATCGGTTGGAATTCGCGTCAATTTCATTGCTCAATTGCTTCAACAAATGGCACGTCATCAGGGAATGAGCGACGATCAGTGACCGGCGTAAACACACACGTATAACGCAAGCGAACGTATCGTTCAAGTAGTATAAAAATATCGATCCCACGAGGACTTAATTCCTACTGTTGTTATTAATTGTTGATACTATTTATTTATAGATATCTAATTATAGGGAGAAAGGAATTGATTGCTTGAAATGATTTGATTTGTAGATTTGCTAAATAAATAAATAAATAAAAAGACAAAAGAAAAATCAAAGGAAAATAAAAGACTCAAAGATCTAGGGTTGTGAATCTTTCTAATATCTTTAAAAAGATGAAGTGATTATTTTATGTTTGTGTAATAAATTAGTTTACTAACCTGGAACACGAATTTATGCGAAAGCATCTGTCGATGGTCAGACACAAATACCCAGTTTAATCCAATTGAATCATATGTCTATGTCAATTAAATTATCTGAATTCATTAAGTTTAAGTTCCAATTATGGCTACACCCGCCCGACAGGTATATTCATATCCTGTAAGGAAATCTATTAAAGGGTTATCTATCCTCAAAGAAGATCGTGGGCTATTAAGTCAAAGGTTGAAACCTAAAATCCCTATGTCTAGTTCATTTTAGATTTACCACATCAATCTTATTGGTGATCAAACAACAAGAAGCATTTAAGACTTAATAAGTAAACTTTTAAATTACCCAAACTATAAAATAACCTTTTATAAACCGGTGATATTAGATTTCATCACAACCCTAGAAAACTAACTTAGTTATAACACATAGTTATGACAAATAAAAAAAAAGACATAAAAATAACTAAAAAGTAAATGCAGAAAAATAAATAAAATGCTAAGGTAAAAGGAATTAACTTCTACTATTTACTATTTAGATATCTCACATAAAATAATATATAATCTTGTGATATTTTAAACCAACCGTCCGGAATGGCGGTATCCTGATTAAGTCAAATTCAAATATACCAGCCATAAGGCGGAACAGAAATATAAACTTAAACCAACCGTCCAGTATGGCGGTATCCTCATTAAGTCAGGTTAACCAGATTAAATTGAATAACCAACCGTCCGGAATGGCGGTATCCTTTATTAATTCAGATTTTTAAATAGTTTATATATTATATTTTAAGGGAGATTAATCTAAATAGCAAAAGTAAAAGAATTACCTTATTACCTCAGCATAGAGAAGTTACCCCCTCATAGATGAATAGAATTACTACTACAAAGCGTAAATAAAACTGAATATAAGAAGAAAATAAGAAGAACTCTCTTTTATTATAAGGATTTCAGAGGATGAGGTACATTTGAAACTAAAAATTCAAAATCTATTTATAGGCAAAAAATCTAATTTTTTATTATTATTTTTCTGATTTTTTTATTATTTTATTATATTTTTTTTTGGATCGCTGAATTTTCGACACGTGGCATGGTGGCTAAAAAAACGGCTCGTTGAATTTTTGACACGTGGCATGCGGTGCAATTACCAAAATACCCTCGGTGTCGGGACACCAAAATTACCAAAATACCCTTTTTGCCAAATTTCACAGTTTTGCTCCAAATCACCTCCAGAATGTCCTGAAACTTTATTTTGGTGTCGGGATGCCCAAAATTACCAAAATACCCTTGTGTCGGGACGCCCAAAATTACCAAAATACCATTTTTGCCTAATTTCACACAAATTTCACAGTTTTGCTTCAAATCACCTCCAGAATGTCCTGAAACTTTATTTATCTACAAAATAACACAAAACACATCAAAATATTCACAAAACTCAAGAAACTATACAAAATATTAAGTTAAATGAGTGGGAAATAGTGATACATTTATCACTCATCAATCAGATTCCTAGAAATCTGTACTTTCCATAGGACGGCAGCGAGGATGACGACGAGGTTGAGGCTTGAATCACCTCAGTAATATTGTTCCCTTCTCTTTATTTTATTTTGTATTGCATTAGGGACAATGATACATTTAGGTTTAGGGGTGGGTGGGGTTGCATGTTTATATTGTTTGCTCTGTTACGTTTTTCCTGCATGTTGTGTTTCCGAATTGTTTTGATTATACATGTTTTAATTTTTGCATGCTAGTCTAATGATGAGATTGTTTGTCTTAGTATAAAGTTTTACGAAACGATAAATGCTAATTATCTTTTATCTTTTACTTTGAGCATAATATCTAGGTCAGACTCATATGCACTAGAAAATAGTTCTGTAGCAGTTAGATAATAAGGAATTGACAAAGTGACTAGTTGAAATAATCGGTGGATGATGAATGACAGTTTGCCTGAATATATGTTTCAGTCTGTATTTATTTATGATGTGAGGTATGATGATGACATAAAAAAATGACCAAGCTTAACCGGATATCTTGCCTGGCCATCAGTGATTGTTCGCGTCAAACGGTACGGCTTGAGTTAGTTAGATAATAAATTAGATTTTACTTAGTAACCGGACATCTTGCCTCAATAAGCAGTGATCGTTCGCGTCAAACAGTAGAGCTTAAAAAAATCTCATACCACATTATGCGCATATAACAGTAGACATAATAATTTTCTAGATAGTCAGGTTGGTTTGACGCATCAATTATTGAGAATTAAGACAAAATCACCTAGTTAAGTTACTTATAATCAAAGTTGTTTACAGATCTATTCACACACACACTTAGAGTCTAATTTAGATACTTTGTTCATAGGAATGGATTTCAGCTGTAGTATGTATTTTGAAAGTTCCTTTAACTTTGTTACTAGACATTCTCTGAGGACATTGTATCTATAGCTATTATGTTTGTTTATTTTGTTTCGTTTTACATTGTGTGATTGCATGTGCATGTAATTGACGTTTTTGGGTATCATCGCTGTAAACTCTCACGAGACTATAACTCATCCACTAGGGACACTTAGGGGTTTAAATACTTGTTACATACGCTAAATGAAACTGTGATCCCTACGAAAATGGCTTAGATTAATTTAGTCTTATTTAGTTATTTCATTTTGTTTTTGTTTGTTTTGGCTGAGGACTAGCAAAATGTTAGGTTTAGAGGTATGATGAGCGGAAAATATATAAATATTTACCGCCCTTTTTACTTAATATTTTGTATAGTTTCTCGAGTTTTATGAAATTTTTGATGTATATTTATTTATTTTACAGATAAATAAAATATCGGGACACAATGGAATCAACTCGGAGCTAAAACGATGAAAAACGGATAAAAATAGCAAAAATGGAAATTTACTGCTCGAGTCACGACGCACAACATTCCACACATCATGACATGTCACTATCATGCTCCTAAAGATGGATTGCCGACATACGTCATCAACTGTTCACGCGTCGCTGTGCAAAAGACACTGCGCGTCACGACGTCCATTTTTGCTACGCCGAAACAAGATTTTTACCTATAAATAGAAGTTTATTTCATTTGAATTCTCATATTTTCCTTTAGATTTCTAATAAGGAATTTAAGGATTGTATCTTGTTTGTATTTAATTTCTGTATTTTAATTATGTATTTTTATTTTTAGTAATATTAGTTTGTGTGTTTTTATTTCCTTTATGTTTAGTTAATTAATTTTCGATGGGGAAATGGTGAAACTTTTAATATGATAATATAGGTAAATCTCACTTGTATTATAATATATGAATTGTCACTGCCTATATGACTGGTTTATATGATAACTTGAATTACCGCCTATATGGCTGGTTTTATTGGACAAAATTGCTTACCGCTTATATGGACGGTTTTATATAACAATTTATATATTATAAAAAGTGAGATTCCTAGATTTGAAATATTAAAAGTGGATCCCCTAACCCCCAGCATTTTATTTTTTTAATCTAGGGAAATGATGAAGCACAATATTCACAAGTTTAATAATTGATTTTCTTATATAATGTGTGATACATAGGCTTGTTTATTGAATCTGTATTTTAATGCTTCTTGTTGACTGATCACCAATAAGATTGATTTGGTAAACATATAATGAACTTGACAAAGGGATTTTATGTTTAGCCTTAGATTCAATAACACACGATCTCACCTTAGGGATTTCCTTCCAGGATAGACATATATCTGTCCGACGTGTGTAGCCATAATTGGAACTTGAACTTAATAAATTTGGAGTTTCTTAATTAATATAAACATATAGTTAATTGAGTTGCTTTGGATGTTTGCATCTAACCATCGACAAAGGCTTTTGTATATCTTCGTGTTCCAAGTTAACAAAATAATATATTGAACATGTATAGGAGAATCAATTCATCATTATAGTAATATTGGGCGGATTCACAACCCTATATGTTTTTCTTTTATAAATTTTTATTTTGTATTTTTAGTTAAATCCACATTCAACCAACAACAATCCCTTCTTACCTCAATTAGATACTTGTAAATAAATAACATCAATAATTAACATCGTGAGAATTAAGTCCTCATGGGATCGATATTTTTATACTATTTGAGCGATACGTGCGCTTGCTTAACGTGTGTGTTTACACCGATCAATATGTTTAACCTTAGGGAAGACCATGAAAATTCTGTTAAATATACATCTCTAGCTAAAAAAGTTGAGGCATTAGAAAATAGGAAGAGTGATCATGTCAAGTCAGTTCAAGAAGTCACATGTCATATCTGTAATTCAAATTAACATGTCACACAAGTTTATCCAACCTTGCCAGCCCTGCATGCATGTCTCCATGACCAAGTCAGTTCCATAAACACCTTCAAGATACCAAATCCAAACTCATACTCTCAAACCTAAAATTATGGTTGGAGAAACCATCCAAACTTCAATTGGAGGAATGATAATCAAGCACAACCATAGCAACAACTGTTGGGTTTCTAAGATGTTCCCAAGATAAATTCAAGCATAAAACATGTGAATACATAAAGGAGAATATCAGAAATAAACTCACTTTGATCAGATATAGGATGCGTTGATAACAAAACTTTAGCTCCTCCAAGCTCCTCTTTGAATGTTGAATCCAAGCTCCAAGCTTTGATCTTGATTCCAAGCTCTTGGGATTGGTTTCCCTATCACCTTATATGATTATTTGATGTGCTACCAATGGAGATTTTGCAAAAAAATCACCAAGTTTCTTCCTAGTGACTCTCGGCCAAGAAGGAAAAACAATTGGGAGAGAAAATTTTTGGCTATTGCCGTGAGGGAGAGAGAAGCAAATGAAGTTGTGTTGACTTGTTTTGATTTCAAAAATCAAGATTTGATATACCAAAAATCCAATATTTGGTATATGTCCATCAAGTCATTATATTGAGTGTTTTACAAGTCTTCAACACATCATCACCAACTTCACCAAATTCCATCACCAAAAAGTGATGAGAAAGATAAATGATGTGACATGTGGGCCCCACTTGAATTCAAAATCCGAGTGGGCCCGCAAACACTCCCGGGCTCGGGTTCGTTAATTCCGAATTAATGAATTTTTCATTGCGACGTAATTAAATCAAATTTAATTAAATAATTATGCCTAGCAAAATTACTATTCACGTTGCTCGCGAATTAATTCTACATTAATTCGTTTGCCCGAATTAAAATCTAATTTTAATTCCGTTATGAAATCTAATTTTATTTAATATATCGAATATATTATTTTATCGATTAATTCCAAATTAATCGTTCTCTCTCTTCAAATAGTATTTTATCCCAGATAAAATCTCTCCGCAATTAATCCTAGATTAATTATGTTCGAATCATACGTCATCGGTGAATCTTCGGGAAGCGACCCATGAGATCCCTGGATATGTTGGCAGTAAATCCGGTCGTCGGACTATCTGAACACGTGCGTACCTCGTACCACGTTTTTACCGATTTACGAGACTTGGTTGGCTTCTAGCAAAACACCGTGCCTACCCAATTCTCCATAAATATTTAAAGGAATATATAATCTATGTCAGGCGTAGTATACGTAGTATTGCGTATTGCGTATTGCGATCTAGAATCGGATGTCACATGCAAGGCTGGGGCTGGAATAGTGTATGCCCCGTACGAAGCATATATCGGATCACAAGTAACTAGTCTCTTTAATCGAATAATCATGACCTTCTCATATTATCCCGATGGTTGCAACCCATTAGAGTAACAGTTATGTATCCGTGCATGATCATCATCTCCATATGACTGAAGTGATACTTCCATCTTGACATCACACCCAATACACTACGATTCTCAATAAACCTAGAAGAGGCGTACACAGAACCTGTTAAAGTCCCGGACGACCAAAACCAAAACGTATTGATTGTCGCAAGTACTAGCGATGCAAGTCTCAGGTTAAGACCAAATACATCTACCCTTATTCGGATTCCCATAGACACATAGTCATACTACCAATGGGATTCCGAGGGGTCTATCCAGAGCGAAGCTATTTCCGTACCATCGATAAACACAACATCCTATCATACTTGCATAAGTATCCAATACTTAAATATATGATAACTATGCTGTTACGCTTCCATAACACGCACAAGTGCAATACTAGTCTATTCCGCATTATCGATGTCCAGTCTCGATAATATTATGACTAGAGATATTTAATGATTAAACCTTTATGGATTGATATTGTCTCATATCTAATAATCCGAAACTAATCATAAGGACTTTTATCATTTATATATATTTAAGTAATCAAATTACAAAATGATAAAATGTAATTTCCATTGTCACATAGTTAATTTGTACAAAAACCATAATTTCTTTTACAAATAGTGACGCTATGGGTTATAATTCTCCAACAACAACCTCACAGGTACACCATAATTTCCAAATTTTTCATAATTATGCATCATATGTCCTATCACCTAGGAAAACCCTTGAGGATATATTGCATGAATTCATTGAGAAACGGGAAGCCATCAATAACCAAAATGTGCAAACATTAATTGATCTGAAATATACTTTCTCCAAAATACATTTGCATTGACCATTAATGAGAAAAGGGAAGTTTCCTGCACAACCACGGCCAAACCCCAAGATTCATCAAAACCCTCACGATGGTAGTTTTGGTGTTCCCAAGATAAATTCAAGCATAAAACATGTGAATACATAAAGGAGAATAACGGAAATAAACTCACTTTGATCGAATATAGGATGCGTTGATAACAAAACTTTTGCTTTGAGAAATTCCTCCAAACTCCTCTTTGAATGTTGAATCCAAGTTCCAAGCTTTGATCTTGATTCCAAGCTCTAGGGATTGGTTTCCTTATCACCTTATTTGATTCTTTGATGTGCTAGCAATGGAGGTTTTGCAACAAAATCATCAAGTTTCTTCCTAGTGACTCCCGGCCAAGAAGGAAAAAAAATTGGGAGAGAAAATTTTTGGCTATTGCTGTGAGGGAGAGAGAAGCAAATGAAGTTGTGTTGACTTGTTTTGATTTCAAAAATCAAGATTTGATATACCAAAAATCTAATATTTGATATATGTCCATCAAGTCATTACATTGAGTGTTTTACAAGTCTTCAACACATCATCACCAACTTCACCAAATTCCATCACCAAAAAGTGATGAGAAAGACAAATGATGTGACATGTGATGTGACATGTGGGCCCCACTTGAATTCAAAATCCGAGTGGGCCCGTAAACACTCCCGGGCTCAGGTTCGTTAATTCCGAATTAACGAATTTTCCGTTGCGACGTAATTAAATCAAATTTAATTAAATAATTATGCCTAGCAAAATTACTATTCACGTCACTCGCGAATTAATTATAAATTAATTTGTTTGCCCGAATTAAAATCTAATTTTAATTCCGTTATGAAATCTAATTTCATTTAATATATCAAATATATTGTTTTATCGATTAATTCCAAATTAATCGTTCTCTCTCTTCAAATAGTATTTTATCCCAGATAAAATCTCTCCGTAATTAATCCTAGATTAATTATGTTCGAATCATACGTCATCGGTGAATCTTCGGGAAGTGACCCATGAGATCCTCAGATATATTGGTAGTAAATCCGGTCGTCGGACTATCCAAACATGTGCGTACCTCGTACCACGTTTTTACCGATTTACGAGACATGGTTGGCTTCTAGCAAAGCACCGTGCCTACCCAATTCTCCAGAATTATTTAAAGGAATATATAATCTATGTCAGACTTAGTATACGTAGTATTGCGTATTGCGATCTAGTATCAGATGTCACATGCAAGGCATGTGGCTGGAATAATGTATGCCCCGTACGAAGCATATATCGGATCACAAGCAACTAGTCTCTTTAATCGGATAATCATGACCTTGTCATATTATCCCGATGGTTACAACCCATTAGAGTATCAGTTCTGTATCCCTACGTGATCATCATCTCCATATGACTGAAGTGATACTTCTATCTTGACATCACACCCAATACACTACGATTCTCAATAAACCTAGAAGAGGCGCACACAGAACATGTTAAAGTCCTGGACGACCAAAACCAAAGCGTATTGATTGTCGCAAGTACTAGCAATGCAAGTCTCAGGTTAAGACCAAATACACCTACCCTGATTCGGATTCCCATAGACACATAGTCATACTACCAATGAGATTCTGAGGGGTCTATCTGTTGGGTTTTCTAGGTCAAACCAAGATCAAATTAAGCAATGAAATGTGCGAATACAACAAAGTAAAGTAGAGGAAATACTCATTTTGATCGGCTTTAGCGATGCGAAGACAACAAAAATTATACTCATTTTCCTGGTTCACACCGGGTGGCGACTCCTTTATTCTCTGGTTTAGTCCCCCGTGGGCTACTCCGTACTCCCAACTAGGCCGCGAGCCTAGAACACCATGCGTCGTCAATTTCTGTGTCCTACAGTCTAGCGACTCCACTGGGGATAGAGAATCGGCCCCGAAATAATGTCTTGTAATGTTTTTGATTTGTGCTTTAGTTAACCGCGTCTATAGTGGGTTGAGGGGGTTTAATCAAAGGCATCATTAGAGCTAAGTAATGGTTTGGTGTCTTCCTTCATTCACTACCTTTCTATAAGGAAAAGCTGTGAAGGCACCTAGATAATCATGTACTCGTAGCTTACTGTGATGTACTAATTTGGAGGACTTGTTGTTTATTCCTGTCACCAAGGCGATAAGAGCCTAAGAGGCTTGGGTATTTAAGAGAGTTCGCTCCGCCCTCCCTCTGGGGAATCTACAACGAGAAATCCATTTGACAGTCAGTCACGCACCATAACTCGTTGGCACGTACCTTAGTATATAAAAAAGGTGAGCTCATTTGGTCGCTCAGACCCTTAAGTGGGGAGACCTAGTTTTGGGCAACCCTTCGTCGATGAGAGCCTTTGTCTATACCCCTATAAACCCGCATGTGAACCATAGTTATATATCATATAGAAGTTGCCCCTTTATGCTTTTAATAACCACACGCATATTATATCTCATACATCGCACGCATCCCATGCATCTCATGCATTCACACTTCATGTTAACCCCGTGTCTTGAAAGCCATCATAGATATCCGTTAGGTTAGGAAAAGAGGGGCTTGTCAAGAAGAGTTTAGCAAACATGGATATCGGGGAAAAGGAAATCGAGAAACAGAAAACCTTACGGCAAGGATAGAAAAACGATTGGGGGGGCCTTCAAAGAAAAAAATAATAATAAAAAAGAGAAAAACAAAGAAGAAAAAAAATTGTTTGTTTTTAGTCGTTGATAGTTAGACATAAGTCCAATGATGAAATTGTTTGCCCTAGGTTGGAACCTTAGAAATGATAAGTGTGAGATGTGCTCTCATCCGGTATTTTGAGTGGTTGATCTCGGCCAAGACTCTCGGGCACTTAATTACAGGATCTTAGCAGTAGAAGCCTGAGTAATCGACAAGATGACTAGTTGAAGAGATGGCGGATCGGTGAATGACCGTTTGCCTAGATGTCCATCCTGGTTTACTGATTCTACGATATGTGATATGGTTGGAAACAAAGAAAAAGTCTTTAAAAATAAAAGAAAAAAAATAGACCACCTATAACCGATAATCGTGAAGCTACCCATGGGCGAGTATTAGGACCACCATGAGGAGAAATGTTACCTTAAAGGGTAGGTGTGTCGAAGAAAAAAAGAAAAAAAGAAAAAAAAGGTTCAAAATAAAATGAAAGAAAAGAAATAGACAAAAGAAAAAAGAAGAAAACCATATCATGTTAAGTACAAGGAAGTAATCACAGAGTATGATCAAGACATCTAGGTTGGTTTGACTCATTGATCCCAATTCTTCGAGACAAAATCATCGAGTTGGCTTACTTAAAGATTAAGCTGCGAAAGAGCCTTGGCATACACACACTAGGAGTCTAGTTCAGATCACTCATTCAGACGAGCAGATCTAAGTGTATTAAGTACTTTGAAGGTTCTCTGGTTTCGACGCGAAGCATCCGTTGAGGATGAAAATATGTTTAGCTATCAGTATTATCTCGTGAGAGGCAGTACAGTATGTTAGAATGAACCACCACATCAGCATCAGCATCAGTTTTGGGGATGAATCCCAGGGTCGAGGCCCACATCAGTACCAGCTTGGGGATGAGTCCCATGGTCGAGGCTCACATTAGTATCAGTTTGGGGGCGAGGCCCGCATCAGCACTCCGGGTATGGAGACACACATCATCAGCACTCGGAGTATGGAGAGACACATCATCAGCACTCCGGGTATGGAGACACACATCATCAGAACTCCGGGTATGGAGACACACATCATCTGCACTCCGGGTATGGAGACACACATCATCAGCACTCCGGGTATGGAGACACACATCATCAGCACTCCGGGTATGGAGACACACATCATCAGCACTCCGGGTATGGAGACACACATCATCAGCACTCCGGGTATGGAGACACACATCATCAGCACTCCGGGTATGGAGACACACATCATCAGCACTCCGGGTATGGAGATGCACATCATCAGCACTCCGGGTATGGAGATGCACATCATCAGCACTCCGGGTATGGCGATACACATCATCAGCACTCCGGGTATGAGGACACACATCATCAGCACTCTGGGTATGAAGACACACATCATCAGCACTCCGGGTACGAAGATACACATCATCAGCACTCCAGGTATAGAGACACACATCATCAGCACTCCGAGTATGGAGATACACATCATCAGCACTCCGGGTATGGAGACACATCAACATCAGTATCAGTTTTACCGGGTATGGCACTCCGGGAATGGAGACACATCAACATCAGTATCAGTTTTGGGGATGCATCCCAGGGTCGAGGCCCACATCGGCACCAGTATCAGTTTGGGATGAGTCCCATGGCTGAGGCCCATATCAGCATCATCATTAGTTTTGGGATCAGTACACGATCTACTTTAACCTAGTGCAAGAAGCGAAGAACAGAAAGCTAAGCCAAGAACCGGGGGCGGCCAGTCTACCACCCCACGAATAAGGGATGTACCGAGAACTTGAGCCGTGAGACAGAAGAGGACTGAACAATCACTCGAAAAGAACCAGCAGAAGGAAACTGTAGTAGACCCAGGGGGCGACCAAAGACAGTTATAGGCGAAGGACACCGAGAGAACTGGCAGGAGACCTAACCCAACGAAATAGGAAATACATGTATGCATACATGCATACACGTCACATACACGCATTGTTTTGTTTTGTTCGCAGGTTTTAAAGAAAGGGAAAAAAGTGGCAAATACGAGCAAGCCGGGAATGGCAACACACACCATCAATAGTTCGGGAACAAAGCCCACAATCAACAGTTCAGGAACAAAGCCCACAACCAATTCAGTTCGGGAATAAAGCCCACAGTCAACACAAATTCGGGAATAAAGCCCACAATCAATAGTTCAGGAAAAAAGCCCACAACCAATTCAGTTCGGGACAAAAGCCCACAGTCAACACAAGTTCGGGAACAAAGCCCGGGGAATAAAGCCCACAATCAATAGTTCAGGAACAAAGCCCACAACCAATTCAGTTCGGGAATAAAGCCCACAGACAACACAAGTTCGAGAACAAAGCCCAAGGAACAAAGCCCACTTTTAACACAGTTCGGGAACAAATGCCACTTTCTACACAATTCAGGGAACAAGACCCTCAACTCAAATCGGGAACAAGACCCACGGGAACAAGACCCACAATTCAGGGAATAAGACCCTCAACACAAACCGGGAACAAGACCCTCAACTCAAATCAGAAACAAGACCCACAATCCAATTTGGGAACAATACCCACTATCGGGAACAAGACCCGTGATTCAATTTAGGAACAAGACCCACAGGAACAAGACCCACAATTCAGGGAACAAAACCCTCAACACAAATCGATAACAAGACCCACAATAGGGAACAAGACCCACAATTCAGGGAACAAGAACCTCAACTCAAATAGGGAATAAAATCCTCAGCTCAAATCGAGAACAAGACCCACAATTCAGAGAACAAAACCCTCAACTCAAAATGGGAACAAGACCCACAATTCAGGGAACAAGACCCTCAACTCAAATCGGGAACAAGACCCAAAATTCAGGGAACAAGACCCAAAATTCAGGGAACAAGACCCTCAACTCAAAATGGGAACAAGACCCACAATTCATGGAACAAGACCCTCAACTCAAATCGGGAACAAGACCCACGGGAACAAGACCCACAATTCAGGGAATAAGACCCTCAACTCAAATCGGGAACAAGACCCACAATTCAGGGAACAAGACCCTCAACTTAAATCGGGAACAAGATCCACAATTCAGGAAACAGACCCTCAACTCAAATCGGGAACAAGACCCACAATTTAGGGAACAAGACCCTCAACTCAAATCGGGAATAAGACCCACGGGAACAAGACCCACAACTAATAAATTCAAATCGGAAATAAAACCCTCATCTCAACTCAGTAATGGTTCAGGAATGGACCACCTCATATCAGAAGTTCGGTAGTGATTCCCAGAGATCGTAGCATCTTGCAGGGATGAACCTTGGGGTCGAAGCACCTCACACCAGATCAATTCAGTTCGAAGCAACAAGCAAGTCAAGTGGCAGCTGGCGAGCCAGATAAGTAAAAATACATTGCATAACTTTGATAGTATTGTCATTGTCACACACTGCACAAGTCCCATCAAAGTGGGGGTGACTGTAGACACTGCATTTTTGCATATAAGTCCCGATGATGAGTCTCATATGGAGGCACTACCGTTTAAGTTGCGGAAGTCGCGGGAAACAGACGTCGGAAGGAAAAAGTCAGAAATTAGTATTTTGTTGGACTTAATTCGTTTTCCTAGCTGCAGGTTCGCTTGTTGGATCTCTGTTTTAACTGTTAGCCTTGGCCCAAAATCCCCGCAACTCACACCAAGCCCATACACCACCTAATTCACGCCCATGCCTCCCAAAATAACAAAAACACACATTAAACACATGCTAAAATCAAGATAAATCACTTTCCCTAATTAAAAGATACAAATCAAATCTCATCAAATGCTTTCCTAATTCAATTAAATCACATTCCCTTATTAAAAAATATCAAATCAAATAAAATCAAATCATATCCCTAATCAAAAGAGAAGAAATCAAATAAAATCAAATCACTTCCCTAATTAAAGAGATCTTTTCCTTATCACACACTAATTAAAAGATATCCCCATAATTACACAAATCCTTTCCCTATTCGCATAAGGTAAACCCCAACCTTTGTCTATAAAAAGAAGCCTAAACCAACACATTCAAGCTAGTGCATCCACGCCCAAGCTCTCCAAAATTCCTAGGATTCACGCCCAACAAAAGAATTGCCCTCCATCACCAAAAAAAAACACAAGCCTCCATTAGCCCTCCATTGCCGCCAAGAACAACACCAACACACCCTCCAATTGCCGTGAATCTTAGACCAAAAAAAGCCCCTATATTGCCCCAAAAACCCCCCTCACTTTCACGCCAAAATCACCCCTCCAAACAGCCTCAAAACAGTCCACAAATCAGCCCCAAAATACCACAAAACAGCAGCCCAAACAGCCCTATAATCACGCCAAAAACAGCCCAAAACAGGCCCATTCACCACAAAACAGCCCCAAACTGCACCCTTACACCACAAAAAACAGCACTCCAAAACACCTCAAAAATCACCCAAAAACTGCACTTTAAATCTCCCTTTATTACCAAAAAAACTTCACTTTAAAACCACCGCAAAAATAGTGAAATGGCAGCAAAAACAGCAGCAAAAATAGTGAAAACAGCAGCCCAAAATAGTAAGACAGCGAAGGAAAATAACGGACCGGTGAACCGGAGGAGTTGCGAAGCATTAACCCTTCCGACGGTCGTGTAACGCACTTCCAAAAGGCAACATAAAAGGTTAGACCTGAGGGCACCTTCCTTATTTATTTTCATTCATCTTTTGATTATTTCATTTATTTTCTTCGCATGAGAGTCGTTTGTTAATGCATGTTGTGGCCTTTGGATGAATGGAATATGTGTTCTCTCTTGCGGTATATCGGATGGAAACTCGGACGTAAATTCCGTAGCCGAATCGAATGGATGGTATTGCGGTTTGCACTCGGGATACAATGCCACGTACCACTTGAGAGACACACGTATTTCGTTTCATCCAACCTTGTATTCTAGCATGATTAGGTCGTTAGTAAGTTATTTATTTTTTAAGCATGATTTAGTCTAGTATGTTATTTATTTTTAAGCATGATTATGATGTTTCTTTATGCATGTTATAGTTAATTTCTTTCGCAATAGGAATTTAATTTACGTTTATATTTAGGTTGTTATCTATTTTTCGTACTTGATAATCCAACATGCTTATGAGATTATTGTGTGATATCGTATGTTTGCCGTTATGATGACTTACTTTTAAAGCATGCAAACTTAGACGTAGGATTTATTTTTATGAATGCGAACTAGATATAGGTTGTTCTTGAGCATATATGTCGTGTAGATTCGGTTAAATCAATGCACAAATTATTTCATTACAAGTGGCATAAGTAATGGATCATTCCGAACCCAACGGTTTGAGGTCTTCCCTTACGAGGGGTGAGTGCGGCCTTAAATCATTTTCCCGGTTCAAATCGGGCGATGACTCCTTTATTCTCTGGTTTATTCCCCCGTGGGCTACTCCGTACTCCCAACTAGGCCGCGAGCCTAGATAAGCATGCGTCGTCAATTTATGTGTCCTACAATTTGGTAATAAACTTCCATCATTACCAACTTGGAGTGTAAAACAAGTTTCCATCATTTCCTACACCAACTTCCATCACCATAAAGGTGAATGAATGACTAGTGTTGTGACTTGATGTGACTTGTGGGTCACACTTGATTCAAAATCTGAGTGGGTCCGCAAACACTCCCGGGCTCGGGTTCGCTAATTTCGAATTAACGAATTTTCCGTTGCTTACTATTCACATAACTAGCGAATTAATTCTAAATTAACTCGTTTGCCCAAATTAAAATCTAATTTTAATTCCGCGTCGAAATCTAATTTCTTATAATATATCGAATATATTATTTTTATCGATTAATTCTAAATTAATCGTTCTCTCTCTTTTAATTAATCCCAGATTAATTATGTGCGAGTCATACGTCATCGGTGAATCTTCGGGAAGCGACCCATGAGATCCCTGGATATGTTGGCAGTAAATCTGGTCATCGGACTATCCGAACACGTACGTAACTAGTATTACATTTTTACCGATTTACAAGACATGGTTGGCTTCTAGCAAAGCACCGTGTCTACCCAATTCTCCAGAAATATTCTTAAAGAAATATGTAATCTGTATCAGGCGTAGTATACATAGTATTGCGTATTGCGATCCAGTATCGGATGTCACGTGCTAGGCCTGGGGCTGGAATTGTGTCTGCCCCGTACGAAGTACATATCGTATCTCTGGTAACTAGTCTCTATAATCGGATAAACATGACCTAATCATATTATCCCGATAGCTGCAGCATACAAGAGTACCAGTTTCGTATCCTACGTGACCATCATCTCCATATGACTGAAGTGATACTTCCATCTTGACATCACACCCAATACACTACGATTCTCAATATACCCAGAAGAGGCGTACACAGAACCTATTAAAGCCCTGGACGACCAAAACAAAAGTATAAAGATTGTCTCAAGTATTAGCGATGTAAGTCTCATGTTAAGACCAAATACACCTACCCTGATTCGGACTTCCATAAACACATAGTCATACTACCAATGGAATTCCGAGGGGTCTATCTAGAGTGAAGCTGTTCCCGTACCATCGGTAAACACAACCTCATATCACACTTGCATAAGTATCCAATACTTAAATATATGAGAACTATGTCGTTATGCTCCCATAACACACACACATGCAATACTAGTCTATTCCGCATTATCGATGTCCAATCTCGATAATACTACGACTAGGGATATTTTAATGATTAAACCTTAATGGATTAATATTGTCTCATATCTTATTAATCTGGTACTAATCATATGGACTTTTATCATTTATGTATCTTGGTAATCCAATTACAAATGATAAAAGAGCAATTTCCTTTGTCACATAGTTAATTTGTACAACAACACCATGTTCTGTACAAATAGTGATGCTATGGGTCATAATTGTCCAACACTATCCAGAGCGAAGCTGTTTCCGTACCATCGGTAAACACAACCTCCTATCACACTTGCATAAGTATCCAATACTTAAATATATGAGAACTATGTTGTTACGCTTCCATAACACGCACAAGTGTAATACTAGTCTATTCCGCATTATCGATGTCCAGTCTCAATAATACTACGACTATGGATATTTAATGATTAAACCTTTATGGATTGATATTGTCTTATATTTAATAATCTGAAACTAATCATAAGGAATTTAGCATTTATATATATTTAAGTAATCAAATTACAAAATAATAAAATGCAATTTCCATTGTCACATAGTTAATTTGTACAAAATTCACAATGTCTTTTACAAATAGTGACGCTATGGGTCATAATTGTCCAACAACAACCTCCCCAGGTACACCATAATATCCAAATTTCTCATAATTATGCATCATATGTCCTATCGCCTAGGAAAACCCTTGAGGATATCTTGCATGAATTCATTGAGAAACATGAAGCCATCAATAACCAAAATGTGCAAACATTAATTGATCTGAAAGATACTTTCTCCAAAATACATTTACATTGACCATTAATGAGAAAGGGAAGTTTCATGCACAACCACAACCAAACCCCAAGATTCATCAAAACCCTCACGATGGTAATTTTGGTAGCCAACACATAGACCAAGTCAAGTATGTTATTACTCTTCGCAGTGGTAAGGTCATCTACATACTTATTCTTGAACCTTGCGAAGTTGAAAATAAATCAGATTCAGAGGGTAAGGAAGAGGTTGATGGATCATTACCTATCGTTGATGATAATAATTTTTTCTCATACACAGTTTAATTTTGGAATAGCCCTGGAGTTAGTTTTCTGCTAAGATCACATATTGATATACTAGCTTATAGTGCCTAGTGTAGACTCAGATAAGCTTTTTGGAAATATGTGTTCTCTAATTTTGAAATGAGTCGGGTTATTTGATTCTATCAAAACGTATATAATACATATATGATCGTAGAGTTAGTGGGAGCGTATAAATTTCTTTCTAGTGTTGTACGTCCTAGAAAGGTTTACATAAGTCTTATTTTCTCCGTGAATGTAGTGGGAGTAGTCTCTATTATATTTGATATACATTTTTATATATGATATAAAACTAAGAGACTTGTGGGATACTCCCATTAATTGTACATTGGATATGATCTAATAAAGGATACACCATGACTATCTGCGTGACTGTTAGTATAATTGTTGGATAGTTGGTGTGTCTCTTAGATATAATATTTATCTTTCGTAAAAGATGATTCCTTAGTTGAAATAGAAATTGATTAGAAAGTCTAGTCAATTTTATGCATCATAGGATGATGGCATAATGAATATTGTATTGTGTACGATTAATGATATCAATTTAATCATAATTTTTATGATCTATTTTGATTAATATTAGTGTAATATTAATTCAATTTTGTCATATGATGAATGGTTGCTATTTTAGAGTGTTATGACCACTCTAATAATACCTAGAATTATTTTTGATTTCTTCATTTACGGTGGCTATTATTAGTGTAGAATTAATTAGATTAATATTGAGAAAATTATATTTAAAATATGAAATATGATTATTTTTATATCCAGATCAGATCTGAAAATTTTGGAAATTTTGTGATGAAAAATATGTTAATTGGATGTGTATTGGTCATTTGAATAATTACCAGAAATTATTTCAGAGTGAAAATAAGTGAAAATGAAGAAAAACATCATTATTGGGTGAGTTTCAAGCTTATCGGGTAACGACTGCCCAAACAGTAAATTGGTCACTACCTGGTTAGCCCATGAACTGCCCAAGTATAATTGGGGCTGACCCGAGCAGCCCCGTGTGGTATTGGTTGGTTGGTTCGGTTGTAAATGTGTTTTATACTATTTTGTGGAAAAATATTTTCTTAAAAATTTTGCGAAGTTTTCTAAATTAATTATGTCGTTATTTGATATCGAATAAAACTTTTAGGTGAAATATGAATGAATTATTTATATTGGATATTGAATAATTTATTCGGTAAGTTTAAAAATTTTAAAGTTATGATTCCGTCTGAACAACACTTCCGCCGCGTAAAATCCCAACTGTCTGTTATTACTAGTTTTGAGTGTAAAATATACATTATTCATAAACCACGATGGACAAGTTAAAATTTTCAACAACTTATTATATTTTCAGATTTTAACTTAACTTTGGTTGGATGGATGATAATTATCCTTTAAATAATTACGTTATAAAAGAGAAAAATATTTTTTATATCAATAAGGTAAGTAACACGAGTAATTCATTAATACGATCGAGGTATGAGTGATGTGGTACCACCAACTAATAAGCATATAACATGTATAGTTATATTAAATATGATTATAATTTATTATTAGATTATTAGATTGTTACATTATTGATGTGGTAATTCTGTTGTATTGTATAATTTTTCCACTCCCACCCCATTTAAAAATGTTCAAATTGAAACGTGGCAAAAATGATTTCTTTATAAGGCTAGAGTCTTAAGTATTGATCTTTTAGGTCTCACAGCCTATATTGATTTTGATATTAACAAACTATGTATTAAAGGCATAATGATAAATGAACATCTTCAAGTATATCATGAACATCAAGCATCAAAACGAAGCTGAAGATCAAGAAAATCAAGTGTTGGAATTCAACAAGTTATAAGATAAGAAGACTAGTATATATTATATTGCTTTTAATCTTATAAAATAATTGAGCTCTTAAATTTAAATATTTTCATACATATTCTCAAAATTATATGTTTTCATCAAGATTTAAAAGGTTGTATTTGAACTTAAAAAATTTATCATTTCAAGCTTTATGAACTTCAAATAAATATTTGATTTTGATGAAAAATACTTGTTTAATTTCAAAATAATTGTGTTTAAGTTGTTATAATTTTTTATTTTGAAATTGGGACTAAAATGTAAAGTTTTCATAATTCTGGCATCATCGGTTGACCAAGGGATCGTCCACAAAGTCGTCCGTACAAATCAGAAAGTTTAAATTCTGAAAACCCAGAATTTGGTTCACCAAATTGGGCAATTCAGTTAACCAAATTATCAACTCCGATGTTCGTAAAATTTGACTGTTATTTTCAAACGGTCATATTGTTGGGATTTATGCCCTAGAGTTTCATGTATTGTAAACAGAATTGATTATTGTAATAATAATAAATGCATTATATATTTATCAAAGTTGTTTGATTTATATCGCATATTGTCCAATTGTCTTGTTTACCTTGATAACTCTTGTATTTTCAGACTTAGTGTATGTTTGATGCGCAAGGGGATTTAAGTCTGAAGTTAGTAATATAAATAGTCCATAGAAAGCAAATAAAGAGGGTACTTTGTTTGTGGTTTATCTATAGTTGAGGTTCATTCTATTCTTTTATGACGACCTTGATCCGGGATCGTTCATGTAGTGACATGGGAATTAAGGCACCTTGTATGATGAGATCATATAAGACTGAACTCAGATAAATATGAATTTATTTTAATATCTGTTAACTGAAGAAATTTATTTTATCTATTAGATGGTCATATATGGATTCGATCTTAATTCTGAGTATACTACAAACTCCTGCATGGTAGACTATGTCCTCTGATTACTATGGTGAGGTCAGTGTTGCATTCCCGGCCAATAACTACGTATTTTGAGGATATGGTTTGGTGTGTAGCTGGGAACATTTTACACAGATATGGAATTCAATCCTTCTTACGAGAAGCAGAAAAATATCTCTTTTAAGAATTGATTTTGGACTTGAACAATTTGAGCACTCAACTCTTCTATTATGAATAGAAAGTTTTATTTTCATAATTGTTATGAATTAATGGTTCATTATAGAATCAATGGTGCTTAAGAGACAAAATATTTAGAGGGGTTTAACGGACTTATGATCCGGCGCTATTTATGAGATATTCGTGAAGGACTATATTCATATATAGTGACTATATCGATAGACATTGAAGTTGTTCGGCTTATATTTTCCATCTATGGTAACGGGAGTTCAACTTCGAGTTTTTAGTGGAATAACGCGGAGTTAATAATTCGTAATATTTAATTAAAGAGTTTAATTAATATTTCGAAATTATTGGAGCTCGGAACCAAAGGTCCATTTGGTCCTCGTGCTAGCTCGATTAACTGTAGCAAACCTAATATAATTAGATTGTCTAATAATATGCTCACATTATATTTATATATTATTAATGAGATTAATAATATTTCTGTCAAAACTATGTTAAATTAGTTTAACTTAATATTTTCTAGAATTCTTTGATTATAAGATAATCAAATCATGATTATGGGATAATCATATTAGTAATAATTATAAGATAATTACTACAACATAATTGAAGGTAATTAATTCATTATTAAGATAATGATTTTTTATTTACCTTGGAGACAAAGCCATATGGTTTACCATGCTCTCCAATTTATTATGTCTATTAGGTAGCATGTATACACCTAATGGCTTTGTCATTATCTAAACAATTATTATGCTTTAGTAGGGCCTTCACATTAATGTGTTTGCCATTGCAAGAAAGTATTAGATGCTTAATGACAAAGTCTTTGTCTTTAGATTAATATTTCTTATGCTTTGGTATGGCATTCACATTAATGTGTTTGCCATTGCAAGAAAGCATTAGATGCTTAATGATAAAGTTAGTTGGTTTTTGTAAGAGAATATAATCTCTACCATCTCTCCTCACTTGCAAGAGTTATCATTTCCATTCATTCACACAAGTACAAAGAAGAAAAAACAGAGAGAGTTCAGACATTCACAATTATTGTGAGAGTGTTTGAAAGAAATTCCAAAAGCCAAACACATTTTGTGACACATTTATTCTCTAAATTTTTTAGAGTTGATCTTTGTGAGTGAAGCCCATACTTCGATTTATTGGTTTCGAGTCATAGTTCGGAAGATCGGGTGGTTGATCCAAGTGTTGGACATCAAAGGAAACTCATCTTACATCAAAGGAGTAAAATTCATTCTCCAAGAGTTGGAGGAATTCAGCACTAACAAAGGGAGTAGGCAAAGAAAATTTTAAAGGTCCATACCAGAGCCGGTGCCCACAATAGAAACTTCTGTTGCGCTAAGGAAAGTTGTTTCCTACAATTGACATGAAGAGCTTAAGGTTGAAAAGTGTTATTAACCCTTCTCCTTTAAAGTTTTTAGTTTTAATAATTTATAGGAGATATAGATTATTAAAATGCATCTTGTAAGTAGGAACAATTAGATTCATGAGATGAATGGTTTTTTAATATTCATGTGATGAATGTTTACTTTGATTCATGTGATGAATGTATTGCGTTGATCGTTAATTTTTCTGGCTCTTATTTTTAGTATTGGGAATATAAGACCATAAGGTCATATTCTTTCAAGTGTTGTAAGTTCATTTCCTTTGTAATAAGTCTATTTTGTAACCTTATTTTTAACGTGGATGAGCCAATGCTGCGAAAGATTTATGATGAAGAAATTCCACGAAGAACTCAATAACACACCATAGAGCAAGATTTGAAGACCAGGAGATGCCTTGGATTTATTGTACTAATTAGATTAGTATAGAAAAATAAAAGCCTGATTAACATAATTTGTAATATGTATGATTTTTGAAATTACTGCCCCTGGAAATCGGTGTGTGTCGCGACGCGCACCTTCATGCATCACGACGCTGCACATTTTGAGCTACTGGATAGCTATTAGTTTCAGCCGCATCGCGACGCGCAACAGTCGCATCGCGACACGCATCAGGCTGCGTCGTGACGGGCCACAGACCTGATACTTTTGAAGTTACTGGTTTGTGGGCGTCGCGATACCCGACGCCCAGCCTGGGTGAATTTATGTGTTTTTAAATTGTTTATTAACATGTCATATAGGTTAGGGTGCATACTCTTACATTTTCACATGCCATAATATGTAGACATGCATGATATTCTAGTCATAAAATATGATTTTATGTAATTTAATAGTTAAATAAGAATATGAGATGCATGTAAACGGATTAATAAGATTAATTGGTTTAAAGGTTTAAAAATTATGAATTCACGTTTAAATATAAATGGACCTTATGAGTATATTATTTTCCTTGGTATATCGGATGGAAACCCGGACGTAAATTCCATAGCCGATTCTGAATGGATGGTAATATGGTCTGTACTCAGGATACAATACCACATACCTTTGGAATAAATAATGTGCTTTTATCAATTAAATAGTTTATTGACATTTGGTCCGTTCGTTGAATTCTAAATTTTAAAACCTAATAGTGGACTAATAACTTAATAGTTAAATTGATTAGATCAATATAGCAACTTGATTAAAATAGTTTAATTAAGTAATTGGTTAGTAGAGACTAATCGGGATTGGTGAATAAAATTTTAAAAGTTAAAATTAGTTAGATCATTGATAATCCACTAGTATTAATAAAGATATATTTTTAGCCGAGCATAATCTTAATACATTAGAAAGTAGTGGGATAGAAACCTTACACTTCAAAATAGTGAGTGGGAGATGGGTATACTATAATATATCTCACAATCTCCATTGTTATCCAGAAACGTGAGATTCAAAAGGCGCTTCGAGACGGATTTGATCTCATCCCCCTACGGATGGTGTCCATTTTGGGTCAATATCAGGTTTGGATTCCGAGAGGATATGGACTCTAGATGTATCTGGTGATTTGACCTACCCTACAGCGGGACTTCACTAGTTAAGTCCAAGGGTTCCAAAATAATGGGTCACACTCACAAAAGAATGATTAAGTTGTTAATCAAAGCTTCCTTGATCAAAATGACGGTAACTGATTGATATAGGAATAAGAGTTATTTCAAATATATTAATCAATTGAGAATGTCTCAATCTATCATACGAATACTTGACCTACCATATGTGGCACTTATTTGTGGTATGATAGATAATTGTGGCATAGTAATTCTTTTAGGTTTCTAATTCATTATACATTGATCATGCATCATGTTTAATTTTATACTTAAATATTTGACAATTTTAATATGCGATGAATGAATGTTGAATGCACGTTTATTATTTTTTCAGCCATGACATCTGCAATTATCTCAATTCTCAAACAACAAGAAAAATTAACTGGGGAAAACTATGTTAAATGGAAAAGTGACATGAATGGTATTTTGGTATGTGAATACCATAAATTTATCCTAATTGAGGAATGTCCTCCTGAGCCAGCACCTAATGCTGGCAGAGCTGCACGTAATGCCTATAATAACTGGATTAAGGCCGATGAGTGTGGATGCTGGAATTCGGCCGAGGTCCACAATCAGAATTTGTAGGTTGGGGGCATTAGCGATCCTGCAAAACAAAGGTAGAGTGAGCGGGAGCAGACTACCCACCGGTGTGGTGGGTGCCGGGGGCACTCCGACGCCCAAGTCAATAGCATGAAATGAGCAGTGAATAAGTAAAATGTGAAAGCAAGATTTGCTATTACCTTAACCTTCTTTGGGTGGCCGCGAGGGCGGAGCAAAGTGTTTAGAAAATGTGAAGCTCTGAGAGTTTGTGTCAGAGAGCAGAGGCTTGTATATGAGAAGTAATGCTTGGATTGAAGAACTCTGACTTCCTCCCTGTATGCTGAGTTACGTATCATTTTATAGATTTGAAAGAGGTAGCTTTACAGCTGTAACAGAAGCTGTATAGGAGACCCACAACGTGCTGTGATTTCTGGCAATGGGGCCTCGCACATGTTTGATGTTTCTGCTTTCGGCGGGGAGGATAAAGTGCATGTGGAAATATATTCATTGTTTGGAAAAGAGAGAAACGATCGGTGAATAATTAATGGGATTTGTCCTTAAACTATTGGATTTGTTTTTATAAATGATTTAACGTTTAATGGGCTGGGTTATTGCTTTGGGCCTCACCCGGTATTGGGTTCGAAGTGAAAGACGGTTTTGCCCTTGGCCCAAATTTGGCACGTACAGTTTGTCCCCTACTCTCTAAGTCAAAAAGTTCTTTGACTTGGAGAGTATTTCTATACATGTCGAATGAAACAAGATATAAGAGTTTCTGTCAAGAATGCATAGTTCATACACGACAGAGAGAATTCAATGTATTTTGGACTAAGAGTAATCCAAGTCTTCAACTTGGCTTGGCATGAGCCAGGGGATATCCTCGGTCGACTGAACCAGATAAAGGCCAGGACAATCAATTGACTCTTTATGAGCCATGGGGGATGTCCTCGGTCGACTGATCCAGATGAAGATCAGGATAATCAATTGACTCTTTATGAGCCATGGGGGATGTCCCCAGTCGACTGAACCAGATGAAGGTCAGGATAATCCCCATACTACGGGTCAAAGGACCAGGGGAATCTACAATGTCGTCTGACTACATGAAGGCCAGGTCTTCAACTTGACTCTACATGAGCCAATGGGGGATGTCCCCAGTCGACTGAACTAGATGAAGGTCAGGATAATCCCCATACTACGGGTCAAAGGACCAGGGGAGTCTTCAAATTTTTCTAGACCTGATGAAGGTCATATGTTGACTCTACATGAGTCATGGGGGATGTCCCCAGTCGACTGATCCAGATGAAGGTCAGGACAATCTCCATACTACTGGTCAAGGACCATGGGAGTCTTCAAATTTTTCTAGACCAGATGAAGGTCATATGTTGACTCTACATGAGTCATGGGGGATGTCCCCAGTCGACTGATCCAGATGAAGGTCAGGACAATCTCCATACTACTGGTCAAGGACCAGGGGAGTCTTCAAATTTTTCTAGACTTGATGAAGGTCATATGTTGACTCTACATGAGTCATTGGGGATGTCCTCAGTCGACTGATCCAGATGAAGGTCAGGACAATCTCCATACTACTGGTCAAGGACCATGGGAGTCTTCAAATTTTTCTAGACCAGATGAAGGTCATATGTTGACTCTACATGAGTCATGGGGGATGTCCCCAGTCGACTGAACCAGATGAAGGTCAGGATAAGAGTATATTGTTGAATGGATTCAACAAGTTCCAAGCTATATGCGTGTAGATGTCGACAGAGATGTTCATCAAGTTTCAAGTCATATATGTGTGGTTTCTTTAACAATTCCCAAGCTATATACTAGATGATGTCGGCTGGGATTCATTTCATGTCTCAAACTACGGACGTGTAGTGTCGACTGGGATCAATATTACGCCCCAAGCTACACGTTGATATGTAAAATAAGACACATATCAAGCATCAAGTCACACGCATAAGATCCACAACAAGTCCCAAGCTACACATGTAGATGTCGATTGGGACAAACATCAAGCATCAAGCCATACAGGCATAAGATCCACAACAAGTCCCAAGCTACACATGTAGATGTCGGTTGGGACAAATATCAAGCAGCAAGTCATACATGCATAAGATCCGGAACAAGTCCCAAGCTACACATGTAGATGTCGATTGGGACAAACATCAAGCAGCAAGTCATACATGCATAAGATCCACAACAAGTCCCAAGCTACACATGTAGATGTCGGTTGGGACAAATATCAAGCAGCAAGTCATACATGCATAAGATCCACAACAAGTCCCAAGCTACACATGTAGATGTCGATTGGGACAAATAGACTTGATGAATGTCTATGACACTATGGTCGAATGGAATTGACAAAGGTCCATTGGGCTCTTCCAATGCTTTCTAGAGTTTATGGAAATCCATCCATGTAGTCTAGAGTGGATGATAATCTCCATACGTAGTATGAAAATAATTATCCTCATATGTAGTATGGAAGAGATGGATGTCTATCAAGACCATTACTAATTATATAAGACCTGAATAAGGTCAATGATAATACAATGGAAAAAAATTTGATGGAAGTCACACATAATTTCCATACTACCTAATATAATAAAGGTTGGTCGATTGGACCTAAAGAAGATCCAATATAGTTCTTCATTCTACTAGGCATGATAAAAGATTCCCTACAAAGTCTGAAGTTGGTGGTATTAAATCATTGTAGCATGGAGATGATGACTAACCTTTGACTTAGTCTGGAGGAGTTGATAATCATTCAAAGTAGTCTATGAGATATGAGAGTTTTTCATGTAGCCTGAAGTTGATAGCCATCCACCTTGTAGTATGGAGAGTATGACAATCATGCAGTTTTGTTGCTGAGCTTTGATTTCATGCTTCAAAAGTGAGATTCAGTTGTGAGTGGTTGATATCATCTTCTTTCATTCTTCTCTCTCTTTTCACCCGGGATCGATCCATGCTACATGCAAACAATTGCCCATGGGATGTTGTGAACGAGATATATTATTTCCTTTGTTCTTGTCTGATTGCCTTCCAAGATTAGAACATCTTGTAGTGTCAAATGGGACCCAATCACCTTATATCAAGTTGGATTCCATGTGACTATATGTGCATGTAGCTTTATCGTATTGTCTATTCCTCATTCGCGTGTGATGTAGTATGGCTTCTTGCTTTTGGTAGTGAGCTCTCAGCTCAACTTTTCAGCCACGTGAAGCTTGATGGAGAATATATTGTAGCAGCTTCAGCTGATTGTCTTTCCTTAATAATAATAAGTCTTTTCCTGATCAAATAAAAGAGACATTGGGGCTGGAATAATAAGTTGTTCTTAGTCTTTCCTCATGAATTGCTAGAGTCAGCTTGCAATTCTCTCTACTACTATTCCAGGGTATATTCTGGATTAAGGGACCTAAGGTTGTTTGTCGTTTGGGATGATATAGTTGACTTTGCTAGGTTTCCTGGGCGACGTGGGAAGTAAGGTCGCTCCTTGGATTTTTTTTTTTTTTTTTTTTTTTTTACTCTTCTCGCAATGGGCGATGTGGGATTCCTTGGATGATTTTCTTGGGATTTCGGTTTGTGTTTGGAGTTTGGGTTTTCCTTGATTCCAGGCTCTCTTTGCTATTTGCGCATGTTTATAGGGCTAGAATTCTGGATCTGGTTTGGTTGAAGGAATTCGCATGTGTTGTGGCTTCTATTGGGCTATATTTGGTTTTGTGGCCTTGCTGTGCGTGGGCCGCACTTTATTTGCGTGGGTGTTGCTCGTTCATTGTGGTCTGGGCTTTCTATGCTTTTGGGCCCAGTTTAGCTAATGGTTGCTTGAGATAATGTCGTATGAGGTAGTTAATGGGTGTCTTTGTCGTGCTTCCAACCGATGTGGGTTTTGCAGGCTTTGATTGTTGTTTGGGGAATCTGTATTCTCGTTTTGTTAGAGGCGCTGGGTGTTGGGCATTCTTCAAGTCCATCATGCGTGTCTCTTTACTGGTTGAGGCGTTCTGTGTTTTGTGAGGAATGAAGGATGAGCTTTGCTTTGAGTTTTCCCAAGCGATGTGGGATTTAGGGAGTTGGCTTTCCTAGGCTTTTTGGCTCTCTTTTTTTTTTTTTTTTTTTTAGCCAAGTATGCTTGTGAAATGAGTCAGTTAGGCATGTGGGCTTCGTTCGTTTATTTTCTTAAATTTTTTATTTATTATTATTTTTTTGGTCGAGTGGGGCTCAGCCTCTGCATGTGACTTTTTTCGAATGGGAAATATAATTGCATTCAATAAGGCCTACGTTTGTTGATGATTACACTAACAATAATCTAATGCACAATATGCCAAACAATAAAGTGTAGGATCCATGTTTGTTGATGAAATATAATATCAAGAATTCAATGCACAAAATTCCAAACAATAAAATTTGTTGAACAAAATTCCAATGCACAACATGCCAAACAATAAAGTGTAGGGTCCATGCTTGTTGATGAAATATAATATCAAGAATTCAATACACAAAATGCAATCTACGTTTGTTGAACATTAACAAAATTCCAATGTACAATATGCCAAATAATAAAGTGTATGGCCCATGTTTGTGTCATTATTTTCTTTGATAGTAATACATTTGTTGTTGTCATTTTGTATGTTACCAGATATGATCACATGCATCATTATTCTAGTATTTGGCTTGGTTTGAGCTTAAGGTTATTTTTTATGTTTGTTGATTATCCATGGGTTGTGATGTAGAACGGGTTATTTTGGATTGTTATTTTCACAAGTTGGCTAAAGTGGGCTTGCTTGATTTTTGAAAAATAAAATAGCGGTAATTGATCATGAAGTATCATCATGGAATATTGAAGAATACTCATACGACAAGCTAGTGCAGTATGCATGGCTTGGAGGAAGCCAAACGGTCACATATAATATGGAACAAGTGCACATGATTCTAGAAGGTGAACAATCATTATGCATGGTTTATTTATAATGATGTAAATGCGTATGATACGGCTGAAGAAATATATATATATTTTTTTTTTATATCGTTGATCAATTTGACTTGCAAATGGCGCACTGGATCATGGTGTATGATGAACCGATTCAATGCAGGTTTTGGGCTTCTAATTAAAATATTATGGGCTAGAATGGGAGCTTCGAGGTATCTTTAGGCGAGAGCCTGAGGCGCCAAATTGAGAATGGTATAAAAGAAAGCTTTCGTGTCGAATGGAAATTCGGCTAATGGCTAACCCTTCTTTCATGTCGTACCGACTGGAACCTTATCCTCTAGTTAAGACCTCTTCCTTGTCGTGTCGAATGGAATCTCAAAATTTAGCTAGGACTTCTTCACTCTTACATCGAACGAGTTCATAGAAAAGTGTCATGCCTTATATGTGGAGTGTCGGTTGTGATTTTTAGTAGGTGACAAGATATATCTAGTAATGTCAATTGCGACATCTACTACAAGTCTCAAACTATGCACTGGCGTCGAATGAAACGTCCCTAACAAGTCCATGTCTAACTTATGTCGACTGAAATATTTTTTTTTTTAAATATGCAAGTTGTACCTGGAAAAGTTGATTGTGAAGTTGAGGAGATTTTTTCCAATTGCTTATGAAGGGTTGTTTTGGAGTTCGCGTGACTTGATTATCTTATTCTGAGGTGTGCAATCGTTCTTGGAGTATGGCTAGCTGTGTGGTCATAAGATCTGATGTTTGCTCACTGCTAGAAACTATGGTTGGCTGTGTTTTAGGAACCGTAGACTGGGAAATCTTTGTCTGCTATGAATCGCTAAGGCCCCACGGTGGGCGCCAAATTGTGGATGCTGGAATTCGGCCGAGGTCCACAATCAGAATTTATAGGTTGGGGCCATTAGCGATCCTGCAAAACAAAGGTAGAGTGAGCGGGAGCAGACTACCCACCGGTGTGGTGGGTGCCGGGGGCACTCCGACGCCCAAGTCAATAGCATGAAATGAGCAGTGAATAAGTAAAATGTGAAAGCAAGATTTGTTATTACCTTAACCTTCTTTGGGTGGCCGCGAGGGCGGAGCAAAGTGTTTAGAAAATGTGAAGCTCTGAGAGTTTGTGTCAGAGAGCAGAGGCTTGTATATGAGAAGTAATGCTTGGATTGAAGAACTCTGACTTCCTCCATGTATGCTGAGTTACGTATCATTTTATAGATTTGAAAGAGGTAGCTTTACAGCTGTAACAGAAGCTGTATAGGAGACCCACAACGTGCTGTGATTTCTGGCAATGGGGCCTCGCACATGTTTGATGTTTCTGCTTTCGGCGGGGAGGATAAAGTGCATGTGGAAATATATTCATTGTTTGGAAAAGAGAGAAACGATCGGTGAATAATTAATGGGATTTGTCCTTAAACTATTGGATTTGTTTTTATAAATGATTTAACGTTTAATGGGCTGGGTTATTGCTTTGGGCCTCACCCGGTATTGGGTTCGAAGTGAAAGACGGTTTTGCCCTTGGCCCAAATTTGGCACGTACAATGAGAAAGCTCATAGATATTTGATAGCATCCATGTCTGAGGTTCTTGCTGCACAGCATTAGCCTATGACGACAACAGCATTGATTATGTAGTCTTTACAGAACATATTTGGGCAGCCTTCGGAGTGGGCACAACATGAGGCTATTGCCTCTATATTGACCGCTAGGATGAAGGAAGGTACATCAGTCCAATACCATGTGTTAAGGATGATATCTCATCTAAATATGGTTGAAAACCATGGTGTACGTATCAATGTGCAAAGCCAAGTGAAAATGATCATGGAAACACTTCCGAAGAGTTTCCTACAGTTTAAAAGCAACTGTTCTATGAACAAATTGACTTTTACGTTGACTGAACTGCTAAATGAGCTCACCAATTACGAGTCCATGATGATGGGTCCTCGTAGGTCCAATGCTGAGGCAAATATTTTCGAATCTTCTAAATCTGCAAAGAAAAGAAGAAAGGCAATTGGAAGGCAAAGGTAAAGCCGATGAAAAAGAAAAACAACAAAGGCTCTATAGGTGCCAATGAAAAAGGAAACTGTTTCCATTGTGAACAACAATGACATTGGAAAAGGAATTGTCTGAAATACCTAGCTGAGCTTAAAGAGAAGAAGAATACACTTAAATACGATTTACTTGTTATTGAGTCTCTTTTGGTGGAGGATGATAAATCCATATGGATTTTTTATTCTGGTGCCACTAACCATGTTTGTTGTTCTTTGCAGCTACTTGATTCATGGAAGGGCCTTGTAGAAGGTAGCTTCATCATGAGAGTTGGGACAGGAGATGCTGTTTCAGCTAGAGCAATGGGAGTTTTTCAAAATTAAACTTTAATAATAGTTATTTATGTTTGAATGATGTGTTTTATATTCCTGGTTTTCTCAGGAATTTTATTTCTGTAATAAAACTCATGGAACATGGTTTTTCTGTTTCATTTAATAATAAATCAGTTATTATTAGTAGAAATTGATTAAAAATATGCACAAGAAACTCTTAGAGTAATCTATATGTATTAAGACCGTTAATGCATGAATTACTGCTTAATACTGAAATATTTAAGATTGAAAGATCTAAAACTAAACGGTAAAAGATTTCTCATGATGACACATATCTATGGCATCTTAGATTAAGTCATATTAACCTTGATCGGATAAATAGACTAATTAAGAACTGAGTTTTAAATCAGTTAAACTTGGTACTTTACCTGTCTGTGAATCCTGTTTAAAAGGAAAAATGACTAAGAGACCTTTTACTAGAAAAAATGATAAGACCAAAAAAAAAATTGAGCTAATACATTCAGACGTTTGCGGACCGATGAATGTAAAAGCTCGAGGTGGTTATAAATACTTTGTCACTTTTATTGATGATTAATCAAGATATATGTATGTTTACCTAATGCAACACAAGTGAGATACATTTGAAAAGTTCAAAGAATATCGTGCTGAGGTTGAGAACCAATTAGGTAAAAGCCTCACAATTCTACGATCTGATCGTGGAGGAGAATACCTTGATAGAGATTTCGAGGAATTATTGGTTGAGCATGGAATTATTTCACAACTCACAGCACCTGGAACACCACAATAAAACGGTGTTACAGAAAGGATAAATCGGACCCTACTAGACATGATGAGATTAATGTTTAGTTATAGCATTCTACCTAGTTCATTGTGGGGGTATGCATTGGAAACAACAATGTATATCATGAATGTAGTTCCTTCTAAGTGTGTTTCTAAGACTCCCTTAGAGTTGTGGAATGGTCATAAATCTAGTTTGTGACATTTTCGCATATGGGGGTGTCCAACACATGTGCTAAAGAACAAAACTACTAAGTTGGAACCACGTTCACAGGTGTGCCTATTTGTAGGTTATCCTAAGGAAACTAGGGGTAGATTCTTTTATAGTCCAGAAGATAATAAAGTATTTATATCAACAAATGTTATATTTCTTGAGGAGGATTATATGAGAGAGTTCAAATCTCGAAGTAAAGTGTTACTTGAGGAGTTACTTGTTGGTACGACCAATACGCCATTGTCAAATATTGATAAAGACATACCACCTTCTACATCTGAAAGTCAGATGCAAATTTATCAGGATACCATACCACATAGACATAGTGGGAGGGTTGTAAGACAACTTGAACGCTATCTAGGAAATGGTGAGGTGCAAGTTGTTGCATCTTGTGATGGTATAGATGATCCATTAACCTATCATAGTGCAATGGAAGATACTGATAAAGAGGAATGACTCAATGTCATGAACCTCGAGATGGAGTCTATGTACTCTAACTTAGTCTGAGAACTTGTAGACCAACCTAATGGAGTAAAACCCATAGGTTGCAAGTGGATCTACAAGAGAAAAAGAGGAATATATGGGAAAATACAAACTTTCAAGGCTAGGCTAATGGAAAATGGTTATACCCAGAAAGAATGAGTTGACTATGAAGAGACTTCATCGCCAGTAGCCATGCTAAAATCCATCCGGATTCTTCTTTCCATTGCCACATATGATGACTATGATATTTGGCAAATGGACGTCAACACTGCATTCTTGAATGGCAATCTTAATGAAAGTATCTATATGATACAACCAGATGGGTTCATAACCCAAGGTCAAGAGCAAAAAGTTTGCAAGTTGCGGAGTCCCATTTATGGGCTTATGCAAGCATCTAGATCTTGGAACATAAGGTTTGATACTACGATCAAGTCTTATAACTTTGAGCAAAACATCGATGAGCCTTGTGTCAACAAAGGCATCATTGATGGTAAGGTGGTTTTCCTTGTGTTATACGTCGATGATATTTTCCTCATTGGGAATGATGTAAAGATATTATCAGACGTGAAAATATGGCTAGCTAACCAATTCCAAATGAAAGATTTGGGAGAGGCAAGTTATGTACTTGTGATCCAGAACATTAGGGATCGCAAGAAATTACTGTTAGCAATATCTCAAGCAACCTATATCCACAAGATTCTTGTGTGATTTGGTATGCAGAATTTCAAGAAAGGTAATTTACCTTTCAAACATGGAATTCATTTGTCTAAGGAATAGTCTCCTTAGACACCTCAATGAGTTGAGGAGATGAGACATATTACATATGTTTCAGCAGTTAGAAGTCTTATGTATGCTACGTTATGCACAAGACATGACATCTGTTTTGCAGTGGGAGTAGTCAGTAGGTTTCAATCCAACCCAAGATTAGATCATTGGGTAGCGGTGAAACATATTCTCAAGTATCTTAGGAGAACAAGAAATTATATGCTTGTATATTCTAGTGAGGATATGATCCTGAGGGGATATACTGACTCTGATTTTCATACGGATGTCTAGGAAATCAACATCTGGATCAGTGTTCACCCTAAGTGGTGGGGCCTTAGTATGGAGGAGCATAAAACAATCTTGTATTGCTGACTCTACCATGGAGGATGAATATGTAGCAGCTTGTGAAGCAGCTAAAGAAGCAGTCTAGCTCCATAAGTTCTTGGCAGATCTGGAAGTTATTCCAGATATGGATAAACCACTCACACTTTATTGCGATAATAGTGGTGCCGTGGAGAATTCTAAAGAACCAAGAAGCCACAAGAGGGGTAAGCATATTGAGAGAAAATATCACCTCATCCGTGAGATAGTGCATAGAGGAGATGTCATTGTCACGTAGATTCCATCGGTAGACAACCTGGCTGATCCGTTTACAAAGACCTTATCGGCTAAAGTTATGAAGGTCACCTAAAGGGTTTAGGATTACATGACATGTCCCATTTACTCTAGTCCAAGTGGGAGATTGTTGGGATTTATGTCCTAGAGCTTCATGTATTGTAAATGGAATTGATTATTGTAATAATAATAAATGCATTATACATTATCAAAGTTATTTGATTTATATCGCATATTGTCCAATTGTCTTGTTTACCTTGACTACTCTTGTATTTTCAGACTTAGTGTATTTTTGATGCACAAGAGGATTTAAGTCTGAAGTTAGTAATCTAAATAGTCCATAGAGAGTAAACATAGATGGTACTTTGTTTGTGGTTTATCTATAACCGCGGTCCATTCTATACTTGTATGACGACCTTGATCCGTGATCGTTCATGTAGTGACATGGGAATGGAGGCACCTTGTATGATGAGATCATATAGGACTGGACTCAGATAAATATAAATTTCTTTTAATATCCATTAACCGAAGAAATTCATTTTATCTATTGGATGATCATATATGGATTCGATCTTAATCCTGAGTGTACTACGAACTTTTGCATGGTTGACTATGTCCTCTGATTTAATATGGTGAGGTTGGTGTTGCATTCCTGGTCAACAACTATTATTTTAGGGATATGATTTGGTGTGTAGCTTTGATCGTTTTACACAGATATGGAATTCACTCATTCTTACGAGAAACAGAATAATATCTATTTTAAGAATTGATTCGGGACTTGAACAATTTGAGCGTTCAACTCTTCTATTATTAATAGAAAGTTTTATATTCATAATTGTTATAAATTAATTGTTCATTATAGAATCAATGGTGCTTAAGAGACAAAATATTTAGAGATGTTTAACGGACTTATGACCCGACTCTATTTATGAGATATTCGTGAAGGACTATATCTATATGTATAGACTATATTCGATGGACACCAAAGTTGTTCGGCTTATATTTTCCATCTACGGTAACGAGAGTTCAACTTTGAGTTTTTAGTGGAATAACGCGGAGTTAATAATTCGTAATATTTAATTAAAGAGTTTAATTAATATTTCGGAATTATTGGAGCTCGGAACCGTATGTCCATTTTGTCTCCGTGCTAGCTCAATTAACTGTAGCAAATCTAATATAATTAGATTGTCTAATAATATGCTCACATTATATTTATATATTATTAATGAGATTAATAATATTTTTGTCACAAATGAAAACTATGTTAAATTAGTTTAACTTAATGTTTTTTAGAATTCTTTGATTATGAGATAATCAAATCATGATTATGAGATAATCATGTTAATAATAATTATGAGATAATTATTACAACATAATTGAAGGTAATTAATTCATTATTAAGATTATGATTTTTTATTTACCTTGGAGACAAAGCCATATGGCTTACCATGCTCTTCAATTTATTATGTCTATTAGGTGGCATGTATACACCTAATGAATTTGTCATTAGCTAAACAATTCTTATGTTTTGGTATGGCCTTCACATTAATGTGTTTTCCATTGCAAGAAAGCATTAGATGCTTAATGACAAAGTCTTTGTCTTTCGCTTAATATTTCTTATGCTTTGGTATGGCATTCACATTAATGTGTTTGCCATTGCAAGAAAGCATTAATGCTTAATGACAAAGTTAGTTGGTTTGTGTAAGAGAATATAATCTGTATCATCTCTCCTCACTTGCAAGAGTTATCATTTTCATTCATTCACACAAGTGCAAAGAAGAAAAAAGAGAGAGAGTTCAAACATTCACAATTGTTGTGAGAGTGTTTGAAAGAAATTCCAAAAGCCAAACACATTTTGTGACACATTTATTCTCTAAATTATTTAGAGTTGATCTTTGTGAGTGAAGCCCACACTTCGATTTGTTGGTTTCGAGTCATAGTTCGGAAGGTCGGGTGGTTGATCCAAGTGTTGGACGTCAAAGGAAACTAATCTACATCAAAGGAGTAAAATCCATTCTCCAAGAGTTGGAGGAATTCGGCAACAACAAAGGGAGAAGGCAAAGAAAATTTTAAATGTCCATACCGGAGCCGGTGCCCAGAATAGCAACTTTCGTTGCGCTAAGGAAAGTCGTTTCCTACACATATGCCACATTATCACTTCAATTGACTGAACCATGTGTCTTAGGTCGACTTGTGAACAACTTGTGAATGATCATCTTATTGATTATAATCAAAATAGACAATCTAGATTTAATTGGATATTATAATTTATCTATAATATTTAGAGTGAAATTTCAAATTTTTAATAGAGTAATCACGAAATTAATAATTAATAAATTAAGTAGATCGATAAAAGTGTTTGTTCGATAAATTTAATTTATGAGACCTAAGTGTTGTATGTAATTTTACCTATTCGGTTTTTGATGAACAATTTGATTGTCAATTATATTAGCATTTATCATATCTAGATTCAATGTATATAAAATGCTATTTCATAGACCTATTAACACGTGAATTAAGTAATTAGATAAGATTTAATTAATTAATTAATTAAAAGACAAAGAATTTGCAAATTAGTTTATTTATTTTTTATTTGATAAATATAAATATAGATAATAAGATTATCTAGATTTTAAATTTTAATAAATGTTGGGATTATCTTCTTTCCACGTATTTTAAATCAAATATAAAATTTAAATTGAAATTATTTCTTTATATTTAAATAGGATTTAAATAAAGATAATGAGTATTAATTCAAACAGATTTTTGAATATCATTATCACTTTACATTTAAATAGAATTTAAATTTAAATAATGAGATTTAATTTAAATAAAATTTTGAATATCATTATCATTTTAATTAAATATGATTTAATTAAAGGATTTTCACTTTTACATAAATAGAAACGTGTGACCTTTTCTATTTTAAGAAGAACGTGAATTGAAAAACAAAAAATACGGAGAGAAAAGAAGAGAAAAATTTTCATTCTCTCATAAATTGAGAATATAAGAAGATTAGATTATGGGGGTGTTCACGGGTCGGATTGGGTCGAGTTTTTTGAAATTTTGTGAGACCTGATCGGGTCGGGTCAAGGAAAAGTCAGGTTGCGGGTCGGGTCAAGCGAAAGTGGAACCCGATCGGGGTCGGGTCGGGTCGGGTCATTTAAAAAATAATAAATTTTTTTAATGAATTAATTATTTTGAAATATAAATATTAGTTATTTTATGTCCCAAAAATTATCATATATATAAAGTTTTAATACAAAAAAAGTAATAAATAAATGAAATAATAGTAAAAACTTTAAAAATTATAATAAAAATTTTAGAAAACTAATAAAAATTTTAGAAAAATAATAAAAATTTTAGAAAAATAATAAAATTTGTATAGGGTTGGGTTGGGTCAGGTCGGGTTTTGGTATCAAACCATTGCCCAACCCGAAAATTTCGGGTCGGGTCAGGTTGAAATTTTGAAATTTTTTTTATAAATCCGCACGGGTCAGGTCGGGTCACCAATCGTCCATTGATGGGAGTCATATCTTCGAAGATATAAAAATATTTCCAAAAATAATTGAGATTCAAGATTTTCCATTACACCAACTCAGAGTGTCAATCCGGATAATATTTATATCCAATTCATAAATACGATCAATTCCTTTTTTCGTAATATTACTTATTTAATGGTAGCACCTCTTGTCTTTTATATACATATTCGATCTAATTGTGATTAGATATCTAATTATTATTAGATTGAAACTAAATCTGATTTAATGATACGTGTATATTAGACAAAGACCCTAGGATTTACAACGTAGTGCGCAGTTACAACGTAGTTTGTAATTGACATTAGGAAGCGTCACTATAAGTTGTATATCCTTAAATAAAGTTCCTGATCAAGATTTACTAACACGGGTCGATTAGTAAAATCCGCTGAGACCAGTACATGTCGTATATCGTGACTTGGTCCGATGGTTTATCCCAATGAACCATGAGTCTCAGGAGACTCGTATAGACATGTAGGTGTTTATTTGATAAACATTGAATGACTCACTGAAGATTTCCTAATAGATGGTACACCAACGTCAATAGGAATCTTCTCGAGTTGAGCGAGCATAGTTCGACTTGAGATACCACAGTGGATATATGAGTTATCTTCCACACTTTGATGGCAGTCACGTCACCGATCTATTTAGATCAGACCTCCGCCTGTTCGTTGGGTATGGATTGATGCTCATGATATCCAGTGCGTATCAAGATTGAATCTGCCAGTCCTGTGTACTGGGCATATGTATCCTGCACGTGTTTGCGATCTAGTAAATCCATGGCCGTGGTATAACATCGGAAGCAAGTTCCGAATGTTATTTAAAGATCGTAAATTTGAAAAGTCGACTATATTATACCATAAGGATTTGATGTTTTTATCTATATCCCAGGTATAATATGGATAGCTTGTGACAGATGGATTATAGATATGCAATGACCTCGACTTGTATAGTTTAGCGAGATTATCCGTGGTCGTCATAATTCATGAATGGGTGAATTATGGACACAAAATTGGATTTCGTGACGGATAAACCTAAACTTAGAGAGTCCCACAATATGAAGTGTACTCGTTGAGCACTTGAGCAACGCTTTATGAATAATACAGATTATTCATAATACTTCATCGGATTAAATGAGTTAATTCGAATCGTTTAAACGGTTGACCGGTGTGTAATCACATGCGTATAACACAAGCGCATGTATCGTTCAAGTAGTATGAAAAGTATCGATCCCATGAGGACTTAATACCTAAACTATTAATTTATAAAGCAAAATATTTACGAGTACCTAACAGATTGATTGTTTTGATTGGATGATGACTTTAAAATTAAAACAAGTAAATGAAAATAGCGTGAAAGTAGATTAAGGAAAATTCAATATTATTAAACTATACAGGGTTGTGAATTCTTCTAATACCTTTTTAAAGATGAAGTGGTAATTTCATGTTTGTGTAATATACTGGTTTACTAACCTGGAACACGAAATTCTGCAAAAGCCTATGTCGATGGTCAGATGCAAATACCCAGTGTAACCCAATTAAACCATATGTCTATGTCAACCAAGTTATCTGAATTCATTAAGATTAAGTTCCAATTGTGGCTACCCCCGCCCAACAGGTATATGTCTATCATGTAAGGAAATCTATTAAAGGGTTATCTATTCTCAATGAAGATCGTGGACTATTAAGTCTAAGGCTGAAACCTAAAATTCATTCGTCAAGTTTATTTTAAGTTTACCCGATCAATCTTATTAGTGGCCAGTTAACAAGAAGCATTAAGCTTAAGACTTAATAAGTAAACAATTATATTACTCAAACTATAAAATAACCTCTTATAAACCGGTGATATTGGATTTCATCACAACCCCAGATAACAGGCTTAGCTACGACACATATTTACAACTACTAAAAGCTTAAAAATAAAAGACATAAAGTAAAGTGCTGAAAAGTAAATGCTGGAAATTAAAAAGGTAAAAGTACAATGAAAGAAAATGATGGGGGTTAAATGATCCACTTATATTACTACTATTTTAGATATCTCCCTTAATATAATATATTAATTTGTGTGATATTACCAACCAGCCATATAGGCTGTAACCTGATTAAGTCAAATTAATAATTAATTACCAACTGACCAACCAGGCAGTATCCATGCTTAGTCAGGTTAAAACCAATTTATAAATAATTATCAATCGGCCAATATAGCGGTATCCTCATTAAGTCAGGTTTTAAATAGTTATTATATTATAATTAAGGGAGATTAATCTAAATAGCAATAATAAAAGCTTTACATTTTACCCGAGCAGGGGGGAGTTACCTCCTCATTACTAAAAAGTAAAAACTGAAAAAGTAAAGAAATGTAAGTACTGTGCGTAAAAGTAAATAAAATTAATTACATAACTGAAATTAAACGAACAATATACAATCTTCTTAGTATTCTTAAGGAATTACAGAGAAGAAGAGAAGAAGGTATGAATATGAAATGGAAAATTCGGCCTGAATTTATAAGAGTCAGTAGGCATCGCGCGTCGCGACGCGCCGTGAATTGCGGCGTGGAATGCGGATCTTGTGACACGTGACAGGCGGCGCTGGCAGCTGAAAGATTACTCAATAATTGTGCTGACGTGGCGATGATGTGGCGATATGGATTGTCGGCAGCATGTGATGGTGACACGTGGCACGGTGCACATTAGCAAGTTTGATGTGATGTTGACACGTGGCAGGCGCATGTTAGCAAGGGCGCATGATAGCAAACTTCTCTGTTTGTGACACGTGTCCGGTGTATTTTAGTAGACTCGGCGCATGTTAGCAGTAACCGGCGCACGTTAGCGGTCGCGACGCCAAAGGATTGCTCGTCGCGACGCTTAAAATTACAATTTTGCCCTTTTATCCGTTTTTCACTGTTGTGGCCCTGATTTGCTTCCAGAGAGTCCTGAAACTTTATTTATCTACAAAATAACACAAAACACATCAAAATATTCACAAAACTCAAGAAACTATATAAAATATTAGGTCAAATGAGTGGGAAATAGTGATACATTTACCACTCATCAACGGTTAAACAAAAACACATGCATATGGGCATTTTTGGTCAATCGTAATTATTATGTATTTGTATTTGATACATAATATGATTAGATATAAATTAATTAATCGTCAAATGAGACTTTGACACATGTCATTAACATATGTATTTGTTATTTAATGTAAGTAAAAATACATATATATAATAATAATTATATTAATTAATTATTTAGATTTTTAAATGTTAAACATTTGAATAATTAAATAATATACTTTTTCATATTTGTTATGAAAAAAATTTGATTATTATTGGTTATAAATGGCATGATTTTATTAAGCTTTAAGTGTGCAAATTTGATTTGTCAAATTAAAGCTTATTATATTTAATTGAATTAAATTGCAAAATTGACAAAAATGCCCTCCTAAAGTCGGTTTTGCTTCTTTTAAATTTGGAAATTTTTGTGTTCTTCATTTAGAAGAAGCCATGGCTGAAACTTCTAAAGGAAAAAGGCTCTCAAATTTGTTTGATGAAACAAAAGAAGAAAGTGAAGAAAATCAAGAAAATCTTAAGGAAACAAGGAGAATTAAAAGTAATTCTTTATATCCCTAAGCTTAGAAAGCATGTTTCTTGTTCTTGATTTACTAGAATTGTTCTATGGTTTACTTACTTTTTAGAAATTGGGCCTTTTTGTTTTGGTGGATGGATTTGAAGGCATGGTGCATGTGTGAAGTGGAATTGAATGATATTAGTGTAATATTGATTCAATTTATCATTTGATGATAAGTTGTCATTCTAGAGTGTTATGACCACTCTTATAATGCCTATAATTTTTCTTAGGTGCTTCATTGGTGGTGACTTGGATTGATGTTGTGATTAATTTGATTAATGTTGAAAAAGTTGATTAAAGCATGAAAAATTGATTATTTTTGTTACAAAATCAGATCTGAAAAAACTGGGTTTATTATCATGAAAATAATGTCATATGAATGTATTGGATGTGTTTTGGGTGTTGGAACAATTTCCGGAAATTGTTTCGGAGTTGAAATATGCGAAAACGACGAAAAACGGCGTTACCGGGTGACTTTTGAGCCAACCGGGTGACGACTGCCTAAATATTGAATTTGTCACTGTTTGGGCAGCCCATGAACTGCCCTAATACTATTGGGGCTGACCTGGGCAGCCCTCAGTGTATTGGGTGGTCGGTTCGGTCAAAAATATGTTTTATGTCATTTTGCGGAAAAACGTTTTCGTAAAAGTTTAGCGATGTTTCTTAATTATTTATGTCGTTATTTGATATCGAATAAATATGTTTATGTGAAATATGGATGAATTATTTATATAGATATTGAATAATTTATTCAGTAATTTAAAAAATTTTAAATTTACGATTTCACTCGAATTGGGAGCTTCCGCTGCGCCCGTGCCAAAACCCCAACATTATTAATATTATTTGTTTGAAAAAAGTTCATGACTTAATAAAATCAATGCGTTAAATTTTTGATTCCAACAATTGGTATCAATAGTCTTGTCTCTATATATTAATTTTATACATTATTTTAAGGTTGCTGTATGCATGATTAGGCATTTTTTTTTAAAGATGTACGGTTTTAATTTTTTTGATTAAAAATACATGATCGTTAGTTATATGGTCTCTTAGACTTTATTTTATTTTTCTTTATAATTGTATAATCAATTTTGACTTAGTAATTATTGTAATTATTTGAAAGAAGTAAGTTCTAATTATAATTTAAAAGAAGTGAGTTCAAGAAAAGAAGAAGATGACAACTGATTACTGGAAGTTGCGTGGGCTCCCAAGACGTGGCCCAGTAGCAGATTGCGTCAATGCTGGGTTTGCAAGCATGGTGGTGCCTAATGCTTGCAGGCCCTTGGCAATTGTGGCAGGACCAGTGGAAGCTGTGACTGCAAGCTAGGCCGTGCTTAAGGCTTGCGGGCCCAGACCCGACCCGTATATTAACCAACCTACTCCAGTCTCCAACAGATCCGAATCTGATCCACCCGCTCTCCTGACCCAGCCCAAGCTTAGGCCCACATGCACACTCTATAAAAATAGAGTGAGAGGTTACAAAATGAAATCACACACAGCCACCAAAGAATATTTTTCAAGAGAAGACCAAAATATATCTTGGATAGTGTAGGAACTGCATTTTTGCATATAAGTCCCGATGATGAGTCTCACATTGAGACACTACCTCTTTAAATTGTGGAAGTCGCAGGAAACGGACGTCGGAAGGGAAGAGTCAGACATTGACATCTTGTTGGATTTAATTTGCTTGTTTAGCTTCGGGTTCGCTTGTTGGACCTCTGTTTTAAAACACATCATTAGCCCAAACTCCCGCAAGTCACACACCAAGCCCACACACCACCAAACCAAGACACCAAGCCCACCAAAATAAACCTAAATACACGCCCAAGAGACCTATACCCACACCCATCACATTCCAAAATAAACAAAATCACACATTAAACACATGCTAAAATCAAGACAAATCACATTCCCTAATTAAAAGATTCAAATCAAATTAAAATCAAACACCTTCCTAATTCAATCAAATCATATCCCTAATCAAAAGAGAAGAAATCAAATCAAATTAAAATGCATCCCTAATTAAAAAGATTTTTCCTTATCACATACTAATTAAAAGATATCTCCATAAATACACATATTCTTTCCCTACCTATACAAGGTAAATCCCAACCTTTGCCTATAAAAAAAAGCCTTCACCAACCTTAGGACTCCTAGCTCATTCATCATACTCACGGAAAACACAAAAAAATAATAAAACATATTCTCCCTCTCGCCCCACTCAGAAAACAAACCAAGCTGAACGCTCCACACTCGTCTTTCTCTCTCAACAAATAAATCATTCACGCAGCCCTTCTTCAACCCAACAAACACACCACGCCTCTCTTCACACAACAAACATACTCACGCCATTACTTGCCAATAACAGCCCTCACACAGTCCTCACTCACGCCACAAATAACAGCCCTCACACTGCCCCCATCCACGCACAAATACTGCCCTCACGAAACAGCCCCTCCTTCACGCAATAAGCCCCTGAAACAGCCCCTGAGACAGCCCCTGTAACCACCGAAAATACCCCTGAAATAACCCCTGAAATAGCCTATGAGACAGCCTCTGTAACCACCGAAAACTGCACACAAAATAGCCCTCTGTGAGCACTGAAAATAGCCCAGAAACTGCCCAAATAACTTCACAAACAGCAGCCCCAATACCCCTTAAAAATGCCAAAACAATCCCTTAATACAGTGAAAACAGTGACCAGAAAATACAGCAAAAATATCAACAAAACGGAGTAAAAACAGCAGCCCAAACAGCGAAAAAGTGAAGGAAAATGTTGAACCAGTGAACTGGAGGAGTTGCAGAGCATCAACCCTTCCGACGGCCGTGTAACGCACTTCTGAAAGACGACCTAAGAGGTTAGACCTGAGGGCACCCATCTTATTTATCCTCATTTATTTTTATTTATTTTCTTACGTTATTTCGCATGAGTATTGTGGATTGGTGTATGATTTGACTTTGGGATGAATGGAATATGTGTTCTCTCTTGTGGTATATCGGATAGAAACCCAGACGTAAATTCCGTAGCCGAATCCGAATGGACGGTAGTGCGGTTTGTACTTGGGAAACAACTCCACGTACCACTTGAGGGACACACATATTTCGTTTCATCGAACCTTATGTTTGAGCATGATTTAGTCGTTAGTATGCTATTTATTTTCCGCATGTTACTTATTTCTGCATTGTAATGAAATGCACATGCGCAAATCAAGTTGGATTAAAGGTCCTCCGTTTTGAGAGATGAAAAGCCTAAGGGCTACCTTTGCCACGACATTTTGCCGCGCCGGATGAAGTATGTTTGATTGAATGTGAGATATGTTCAATCGGACATACGAAGTCCCATATCATTGTCTCATTTATTTGTATGCATTGTAATGTAATGCGCATGGGCTTATTATGTTGGTATAAAGGTACTCTACTTGAGGAAAGAAAAGCCTAAAAGGCTACATTTACCATGACATTTCACCGTGCCTTTTATTATTCCGTTATTTGCTTTCTGTATGCCATCTCATTGTTAAATCAAGCATCATAGTGTAATGCGCATGGGCAAATCAAGTTGGATTAAAGGTCCTCCATCTTGAGGGATGAAAAGCCTAAGGGCTACCTTTGCCACGACGTTTTGCCGCGCCGGACGAAGTACACTCGATTGAATGTGAAATATGTTCAATCGGGCATACGAGGTCCTACATCGTGTATTTGTTTATCCATGTATGTGTTTGTGTCATTTCAGATGCCATTTTGGTAATCTCGTTCGAACGTGTTTCCAAACGCTACATGAACGTAAGCATTCTGCCTCATTCCGTTCGAACGCGTTTACGAATGGTACACGAACGTATGCATTCTGCCTCATTCCATTCGAACACGTTTACGAACGCTACTCGAATGCACATCTATTTTGTTTTATCATGCATCAGGTCTTACCCCATTCGAACGCGTTTCCGAATGCCATACGAACGCGAACCTTCTGTTTACCGTTCGAACGCGTTTTCAAACGCTACACGAACGCACATACAGTGCACATACTTCTTTTCGTCACATTTCATGCATGTTTGCTTCTTTGATCATTTCTTTTGCACTACATGATTAATCATATCATTTCATTATTTACGCTTAGGAAATTATCATATATTTACATTTCCGCATTTATCTATTTAATGTGTTTATGAATTGTGTGCTTGTCGTTATGTCGATTTACTTCTATGCATGCAAACTTAGGAGTAGTATACTCTTGGTAATATATGCCGCGTATACTTGGTTAGATTATTGCACAAATTCTTTCATTACAAGTGGCATAAGTAAGGGACCATTCCGAACCCAACGGTTTGAGGTCTTCCCTTGCGAGGGGTGAGTGCGGCCTTAAATTATTTTCTCGTTTCACACCGGGTGGCGACTCCATTTTTAGTTCTCCGGTTTAGTCCCCCGCGGGCTACTTCGTACTCCCAACCGGGCCGCGAACCCGGGACAGCGTCGCCGATTTCTGTTATCTACAGATAGTTATTTGTAATAATTATTTTTTTCTATTAGGAAAATCTAAGAGACTCGGTCTTGTATCTATTATTTATTATTTTTCATGTGATGATTATTGTTGATGGGGATTTTTGCAACTAAGGTTTTTGAACAGTTCGGCAAGGGCAGAGAGAGAATTTCCTATTTTTGGAGGATCAGATGTATTAGTCAGTTCTCGAACAGTCAGAGAGTCCGAACACTTCCTTCTCAGAACCGGCCGACCAGAGGACACAACATTGGCACAGATTTCAGAGACCGACAACATCAGAATCGAGGCCGACCACAATAGACCAGCGGCTTACCTCATGGAACAAGCAGATAAGCTCGGACATTTCGGGTCAAGACGGGAACAGTTTGGACAGTTCGGCAGATCATTTGGTCGACCTCTTGATGACCGACATGAGATCAGAGTAGTTGGGACTTTTTCCTCCGACACGTGTCATTATTCAAAGGCTCTTTATAGGTTGACATCATTATTATTGCGTGTGGCAGCGGAGAACACATGTTGATGTGACAGGCCGTCAGACGGCATGTTTGCTTTCGGCGACGACAGTCTTGGGGCAGAGAGCCCGTCACTCAGTCGGAGATCACGTGGGTAATGTTGTTGAGGCATGGTAACAGTGTTGTAACTCTTGAGTATATAAAGAAGAGTTAATTTCATTTGTAAAAGAGAAAAATGAGATAGCAAAATATATAGTGAAATTTGTAACGAAAAGGGGTGAGCACCACTTGTAAAACTTGAAAGGCAAACATCTCGGTTTCGTGTTGACCTCTCTTTAAACATGTCGGCCGAGTTAGTTTTGGTAATAAAAACAACCCCCACTTTGTGCCTGTGGACGTAGGCTGGACTTGCTCCGCCGAACCACGCTAAACACTATTTGTCGGTTTTTGTGTTAATTTTGGCTTTCGTTACATTTGCTTTTGGTCTCCCATAACCAAACAAATTCAAGGTTGAAGGAGGATTGTCTCGGGAGGGTTATCTCGAAACTGCCACTGGGACGAAAAATCGCCCGTCAACAATTATAATTGCAATAACATTTGCATGCATGAATATGCCATATAGGATAGAATGCCTACTCATGTGCATTATAATATGCCATGCACGTATTGTATTATTTTATTTATTTAAACTGTTTAAATATTTGTGAATTCTTAAATGTCATTAATTTGTTATAGATTTTAATATAAAATTTTAGAATTAGTAAATTAATTAAGTGGTCAAGGGAAAATTGTTAGATAAGTAAATTAGATGGAAAGGAGATGCGAACATGGCCACTCAAGTTAGAACGATAGCCAAAGAAATCTTTGGAGAATCGAAATGATTGATCTCAAAGAATAAACAATTCTGGTAGTGGAGAGAAGATGTACAACACAAGATCAAGGCTAAAAAAGCTTGTTTCAAAGTTTGCATGAATGTAAAAATTCAATTGGCAAAGCGTGAAGCAAAACGACAGTGAGCGAAGCAAAATCAGCAGCATATGATGAATGATAAGTGCGGTTTATATTGGTTGTATTCGGCCACTCTAAGGGAAGGGCAAAAAAAAAATTCAAGTCTGATCCGGGTGCCTAACGCATTTCCGCTGCTCAAGGAAAGTGGTTCCTACAATTGGCATCAAGAGCAAGGTTGAAAAGTATTCTTAACTCTTCTCTTTTTCATTTAAAGTTACTATTTTTAATATATTTATATGAGTTATAAATATTGATATGCATGTTTAGATGAGTAGACACAAAATAATATTCATATGATGAATGGTTATTGTTTTTCATGTGATGAATGGATTTTGCATTGGTCGAAAATTTTTCCGGCTCTTATTTTTATGTTGGTTTTGATTTTGGGATGTAAGGTCATAAGGCCATTGTTTACAATTGTTGAATTTTTATTTTCCAATGTAAAATTTCAATTGTTGTAATTTGGAGCACCGAAGTCGTAAAATGAGCCAACACCACCTTGGAGCGTGATTTGAAGACCAATGGATGTCTTGGAAATTTTTGTACTAATTAGATTAGTATAGGAAACAATAAGAGTCCGATCAATACAAAATATTTTTTTTGTTATATGTATATTTTAATTCGAAATGTTTGAATAACATGTCATATAGCTTAGGGTGTCTACTCTTGCATTTCACATGCCAAAACATGCATTATCATTATAGACATGAAATATGATTTTATGTGATTTAAAATGATTAAATTGGAATATGATATGCATGGAAAACAATTAATTGGATTAATTGGTTTTAAGGTTTAAAAGTTAAATTCTAATATATCGGGCTTAATAAGTGCAACATAAATTCCATTGGTATTTAGGATGGAAATCCGGATTAGGGGTGTTCACGGGTTGGGTTTTTCAATTTTTTTTATGACCCGAAACCTGAAATTTGAGGAGATGACCCGCGCGGGTCGGGTCAAAAAAACCGCGGGTCGGGTCGGGTCAACATAATTTGCAGTAAGTATAATATATATATTTTTTTGATACAAATTTTTCAAGATATGTGCGTAGCTGAAATGGCAAAGGCTCTGATTGATATGCTGGGAATCTCAGGTTCAATTCCTAGCAATAACATTTCATTTTTAATGAAAGAAAAAAAATTTCGAAATTGTGGATGAAGGGATTCGAACTTGGAACCTCTTGAACACTAAGAACACACTTTGCCATTCCAACTACAAGTACTTCTGGTTAAAATTGTATCATAAAAAATATATATTATAATTATAGTATCATTTACATCGGGTCGGGTCAAACCCGAATTTTCTGAGATAAACCCGTGACCCGACCAGGTCCAATTTGACCCGAAATTTAATTTTAAAATTCATAAACCCGACCGGGTCGGGTCGGGTTAGTGCGGGTCGGGTCGGGTCAGATCACGGGTCGACCCGACCCTATGAACACCCCTAACCCGGATATAAATTCCATAGCCGAATCCGAATGAACGGTAATGTGGTCTGCACTCGGGATACAATTCCACGTACCATTGGATTTTATAACGCACTTAGATTAATTAAATGATTTAATTTAAATCTTGACCTTTTTAGGATTCTAAAATTTTAAACCAATTAGTATTCTAGTATTTTAAGAGTTAAAATATAATAGGTCACTAATAATACTCTTATTAAATTAGTTTAATTGAGTAATATAATTAGTAGAGACTAATGGAAATTAGTTATATAAATTTTAAGAGTTAAAATTGGTTAGGTCACTAATGGTGAACTAGTGTAAATAAGAGTTATGATTTAGCTACCATAAATTTATTCACACTAGTTAGATTAAAATTTTAGATATTTTATAATTAGAAACCTTAAACTCAAAATAGTGAGTGTGAGAGGGATATACGACAGTATATCCCACGATCTTCGTTGTTAGTCCGAAAACGTGAGATTCAAAAGGCACCTCGAGACGGCTTTATTCTCGTCCCCTTACGGATGATGTCCATTTTGGGTCAATATCAAGTTTGGATTCCGAGAGGATAGAGATTTTAGATGTATTTGGTGAACTGACCTACCCTACGGTGACACTTCACTAGTTAAGTCCAAGGGTCCCGAAACGACGGGTCACACTCACAAAGGAATGATTAACTGTTAATCTAAATTTCTTGATCAAATCAAACGGTAGTTGGTTAATATATGAATAAGAGTTATTCCCGCATATATTAATCAATTGAGATTGTCTTGATCTATCATGCAAATACTTGACCTACCCTACAGCGGCACTTATTTGTGGGATGATAGATTTTTGTGGCATAGTAATTCTCTTATGTTTTTAATTCGTTATTCATGGTTCATGCATCATGTTTAATTTTATGCCAAAATTGTTTGATAATTTTGATATGCGATGAATGAATGTTAAATGCATGTTTATTTTATTTTTCAGCCACGGTTTCTCCGATTATTTCCATACTCTCAAATGATAAATTAACGGGAGAAAATTATGTTCAGTGGAAAAGTAACATGAACGATATCCTGATCTGCGAAGACCTAAAGTTTGTCCTGATGGAGGAGTGTCCTCCCGAGCCGACCAGAAATGCTAGCCAAGTCGTGCGGGATGCCTATCAGAAATAGGTCGCAGCTAATGAGAAAGTCTGCTGCTACTTGCTAGCAGGGATGTATGAGGTACTTGCTGCAAAGAATGGACCTATGGCTTCAACATCTCAGATGATGGAGTCATTGCAGGGCATTTTTGAGCAGCCTTCGGAGCGTCAACGTCATGAGGCTATGGTCTCAGTGATGACTGCTAGGATGAAAGAATGGACAACACTCCGAGAGAACATCTTAAGGATGATGACCTATCTCAACACTGCTGAAACCTATGGTGCTCATATTGACGAGCGTAGCCAGGTGACCATGATTATAGAAACTCTTTCGAAGAGTTTCCTACAGTTTAAAAGCAACTATGTTATGAACAAGTTGACTTTTACATTGACCCAACTGCTTAATGAGCTCACCCTCTATGAGTCCATGCTTGTGGATCCTCGTAAGCCCAGTGATGAGGCAAATGTTGCCGAGTCTTCTAAATCTGCAAAGATGAAGAAGAATGGAACTGTGATGGCTAAGGTTAAGGTTAAGACCATGAAGAAGAACAAGAAAAGCTCCAAGGATGCCAAGCCCAAGGGAAAGTGTTTCCACTGCAACAAGAACATGCATTGGAAAAGGAATTGTCATAAATACCTTGCTGAGCTGAAGGAGAAAAATGATACAGGTAAATATGATTTACTCGTTATCGAATCCCTATTAGTTGAGGATGATAAATCCGCTTGGATTGTTGATTCTATAGCCACTAACCATGTTTGTTCCTCTTTGCAGCTACTTGACTCATAGAGGGACCTTGCTGAAGGTGACTACACCATGAGGGTTGGGACAAGGAATGCCGTTTCAGCAAGAGTAGTGAGAGTTTCCAGTTTAAATTTTACAAATAATAGTTATTTAAATTTGAAAATTGTGTTATTCATTCCTGGTTTTTGCAGGAATTTGATTTCTGTTTCTAAACTCTTGGATGATGGGTTTTCAGTTTCTTTTAATAGCAATTTGGTTATTATATTTATTGGTAGAAATGGATTAACCATATGCACAGGAAACTCAGAAAATAACTTGTAGGTCACTGTTCAATGCTGAAATGTTTAAGGTTGAGAAACCTAAAACTAAACGATAAAAGATTTCTCACGATGACGCATATCTGTGGCATCTTAGACATGGTCATATCAACCTTGACCGGATAGATAGGTTGATAAAGAACGGAACCTTAAACCAGTTAAAGCTCAGAACTTTACCAGTCTGCGAATCCTGTTTAGAAGGAAAAATGACCAAGAGACATTTTACTGGAAAATGTATAAAAGCCAGTCAACCACTTGAGCTTATACATTCGGACGTTTGCGGACCAATGAATATAAGAGCCCGAGGTGGTTATGAATACTTCGTCACATTCATTGATGATTATTCCAGATATGGGTATGTTTACCTAATGCAACACAAGTCATATACTTTTGAAAAGTTCAAAAGTATCGTGCTAAGGTTGAGAACCAATTAGGTAAAACAATCAAAACTCTACGATCATATTATGGAGGAGAATACCTTGACAAAGATTTCGAGGAATTCTTGGTTTAGCATGGGATAGTATCCCAACTCACAGCACCTGGAACACCACAATAAAATGGTATTCCAGAAATGAGAAATTGGACCCTACTAGACATGATGAGATATATGTTTAGTTATAGCTCACTACCTAGTTCATTTTGGGGATATGCATGCAGTTTGCAATGCATATCCTTAATGTAGTTCCATTTAAGTTTGTTCTTAAGACCATTGTGCTTATTTGTAGACTATCCTAAGGAGACTATGGGTGGATTCTTCTATAGCCCTGAAGATAACAAAGTGTTAGTATCAACAAATGCTACGTTTCTAGAGGAGGACTATATGAGGGAGTTCAAACCTCGAAGTAAAGTGTTACTCGAAGAGTTACTTGCTGGTTCGACCAGCACATCATCGTCAACCACAATTGACAAATACATAGCACCTTCAACATCTGAGCGTCAGATGCAAGTTCATCAGAATGATCTACCACCTAGACGTAGTGGGAGGATTGTACGACAACTTGATCGCTATCTAGGAATTGGAGAGGCACACTGTAGACACTGCATTTTTGCATGAAGCCCAATGATGAGCCTCGTATGGAGGCATTACCCGATAAGTCACGGAAGTCGCGGGAAACAGACGTCCGAAGGGAAAATTCAAAAATCAATACCTTGCCAGATTTCTTTCGTTTGCTTACTCTCGGGATCTGCTTGATTGGTATATGTTTTAACTGTTAAACTCGGCCCTAAAAAAACCAACTAGCCATCCTACACGCCCATAAGCCTCCAAGCCCATTAAATCACATCAAAAAATATTCAAACACATTAAACACATGTTAAAATCCAATCAAAACTCATTCCTAAATTAAATAAAATCAAATCAAATCCCATAAATCACCTTCATAATTAAATTAAATCTCATTCCTAAACTAAATCAAATCAAATCAAATCCCACAAATTACCTTCCTAAATAAATAAATCACTTTCCTAAACTAAATAAATCACCTTATTAAATTAAAGAAATTTTCCCCATGATCACACAATCTCCATTTCCTACCCATACAAGGACAACCCTAACCCACTCCTATAAAAAGACACACAAACCAAACCTTCCCCGGGAGAGTGCTCATTCACGCCCAAACACAAAAGAAAATAATCTCTCTCTCTAGCCTCCATCGCCCCTCCTCTCTCATTCGGTGAAACAGTAAAGAAAAAACCCTAATTTCCCTAAACATGCAGACACATACGTGAGCAACCCTTCAACCCTACAACCAATCTGACCTAAACCACACTCATGGCCTTACAAACCCTAGACACGAGCAGCCCCTCTTTTGATTCTCACTCTCGGCAACGGACCATGCAGCACCCTTCTCTCTACTCTTCAAGCACTATCATCCTTATTCTCTTAACCGACACAAATCAAAGCCCCTGCTCTCTCCACCGATTCAAACCCAGCAAGCCAAAACACACCGCCACTCAACAGCCCTAAACACGCCCCTTCTTCAACCTAAACACGATGCACACGTAAAAGCTAACAAACCTTATTCCTCTCTCACTCCACGCAGCCTCATCCTCTCTCCACTCTTGGTCTCTCACTCTCCTTGACTCATCACACTTTCAACAAAAAAATCAACAAGCATCAAAGCTCACACCGACGCACATCACCACTCAACCGACAACCCATCCACTCACAGTATCACATTTTCAAACCACCCACACTAACAAACACCTAAGCTACACGTAGTCACTCACAAACAAAGAAACACTCACTCACTTTAGGCACTGCCATGCAAAGCCACACCCACTCACTTTAGGCACTGCCACGCCACTTTACCAATAAAGCCACACACACTCACGGTCCACTGTCACGCACTAAGAAAACACGCACGCACGTTCCACTTGTCACGTTCAACACCACTCACGCCACTCATGCACAAAACTCACACTGACGCACACAAACAAGCCATACAAACTGCACCCCAAAATAGCCCACATAGCCCTCCAAAACCGCACAAACACAGCAGCAAAATTGCACCAAAAACCGATCCTAAAATAGTCCAAAATAGTGACCAAAACAGCAGCTCAAAATAGAGAAAACATCAGCCCAAAATAGAGAGGCGACGAAGGAAAACATTAAACCAGTGAACCGGAAAAGTTACGGAGTATTAACCATTCTGAAGGCTGCGTAACACACTTCCAAGAAACGACTTAAAAGGTAAGACCTGAGGGCACCCTTTGTTATATTTTATTTTGTCGTCCTGGAAACGGCATGCTTGGTTGGACGTGGAATACGTCCAACCGGGTATGTAAAGTCCTATATTGTAAACGGCCAAGTTCTTTGGTCACATATTTATTATTCCGCATTTATTTCGTATTATTAGTCTTTTATTATTTCGCATTTAATTTATGTTTATTGTTGTTTTATTGTTCGTATTTATTTATTTAATATGTTTATAAAATTGTGTGTTTGTCGTTATGTCGATTTACTTTTATGCATGCAAACTTAGATATAGGTTCTACTCCTTTGTGTGCAAACTTAGATATAGGTTGTATGCAAACTTAGATATAGGTTATTCTTGCATGTGTATGTTGCGTAGACTTGGTTATATTATTGCGTAAATCCGTTCATTACAAGTGGCATAAGTAAGGGACCATTCTGAACCCAACGGTTTGAGGTTTTCCCTTGCGAGGGGTGAGTGCGGCCTTAAATCATTTCCCAGTTCACACTGGGTGGCGACTCCATTTTATTTCTCCGGTTTAGTCCCCCGAGGGCTACTCCGTACTCCCGACCAGGCCGCTAGCTTGGAACAGCATCGCCGATTTCTGTGTCCTGTAGTCTGGCGACTCCACTGGGGATAGAGAATCGGCCCCGATATAATGTCTTGTAATGTTTGTGATATGTGCTTTAGTTAATCGTGTCTACCGTGGGTTGAAATGGGTTTAATTAAAGGCATTATTAAAAGCTAGGTAATGGTTTGGTGTCTTCCTTCATTCACTACCTTTCTATGGCTGAAGGGAAAAGCTGTGAAGGCACCTAGATAATCATTTACCCGAAGCTTACCGTGATGGACTAATTTGGAGGATCTATTTTTATTCATGTCACCAAGGCGATAAGAGCCTAAGAGGCTTGGGTATTTAAGAGAGTCTGCTTCACCCTCCATCTGGGGAATCTTCAATAAGAAATCCATTTGACAGTCAGTCATGTATCATCACTCGTTGGCACGTACCTTAGCGTATAAAAAAATTGCGCTCACTTGGTCGCTCGAACCATTGAGTGGGGAGACCCAGTTGTTAGCAATCCTTCGCCACCGAGAGCCTTTGTCTACACTCCCATAAACCCACATGTGAACCGTAGTTGTATGACCAATAGAAACCATCCATTTATGCTTGTGTTTGGGACCATCATCATTTGGATTCAGTTGGACTTCTTGTCGTGAGATGTGAACTTGTTGGGCCACTTAAACTGGGACGAGTTTGTGCCTTATAACAATTGGGCCAAAAGCTTCTAAAATGATGATGGGCCACTTTATGTTTGGGCCCCATATCATTTGAAGTTGTTTAACCACGTTATCGCAAAAGTGTAAACCTGTTGGGCCTTTTTCAACTGGGACAAGTTTGCACCTCGCAATAATGTGATTGAATGCTTTAAAATGATAATGGGCCAACTTGTATGAAAACCTTGATGGGCTTAGAAGATCCAAACATGATCCAAATATGTCAGAATCATGAGTCCGATATCTGTTTTGATAACCACTTGCATCTCATGCATACACTCATCATGCTAACCCCTTGTCTTAAAAGGCATCATAGATATCCGTTGGGTTAGAAAAGAAAGACTTGTCAAGAAGAGTTTAGTAAACCTGGATGTCGGGGAAAAAGAAACCGAGAAACAGAAAACTTTATGGAAAAGATAGAAAGACCATTGGGGGGCCTTAAAAAAAACAAATAATAAAACATTGTTTGTTCTTAGTCCTTAGTAGTTAGGCATAAGTCCAATGATGAAATCATTTGCTTTAGGGAGAAATCTCAGAAACGATAAACTCTTGATGTGCTTTTATCTGATACTTTGAGTGATTGATCTATGTTAGACTCGTAAGCACTTGATTATGGTTCTTAGCAGTGAAAACCTGAGTAGTTAGCAAAGTGACTAGTTGAAGAAATTGTAGGTCGATGAATGATCATTCGCTTAAATGTCTATCCTGATTTGCTTGTGTTATGATGTATGGTATGATTGAAAATAAAAGAAAAGTCTCTAAGGAAAAGAATTAAACCACCTATAACCGATAAGCGTGAAGCTACCCATGGGCGAGTATTAGGACCACCATGAGGAGAAATGCTACCTTAAAGGGTAGGTGTGTTGAAAAAAAAAGAAAAAAAAAGAAAAAAAGAAAAAAAAAAGAAAAAAAAGAAGAAGTTCAAAATGAAAAAAAAAAAAGAAAAAGAGAAAGAAAGCTATACCACATTGAGCACAGAAAAGCAACTGTAGGCATAATTAAGACATCTAGGTTGGTTTGACCCATCGATCCCATTTTTTTGACAAAATCATTGAGTTGGCTTACCTGGGGATGAATTTGTGAAAAGACCTTGGCACACACACACTTTGAGTCTGGCTTAGATCATTTATTCAAAGACTTGGATTTGAGTTGCATTGAATGTTTTGAAGGTTCTCTGGTTTCAATACTGGGCATTCTTTGAGGGCAATAATATGTGTAACTATTGAGACTATTTCGTAGCATATGATATAATATGATGATATGGAATGCCACATCATGTAGTCCACATTGACCTATTGCAAACAGCAGAGAGCGCAAAGCTAAGCCAAGTCTGGGGGCGACCAGTCTGCCACCCCGTGAATAATGAGACTAAAAAGAACTGAGCAATCACCAGAAAAGAACCGGCAGAAGGAAATTATAAGCCGACCCAGGGGGCGATCAAAGACTTTTGTAGGCGAGAAGCACCGAGGAGCATAAAGAAGACCTAACCTATCGGAATAGGAAATACATACATGCATACACGTCACATACACGTATTTTTTGTTTTGTTTTTGTTCGCATGTTTTGAAGAAACGGAAAAAGCGACAAAGACAAGCAGTTTCAGGAATGAATCCTAGGGTCGAGGCCCATATTATCAGCAGTTTCGGGAACGAATCCCAGGGTCGAGTCCCACACTGTCAGCAGTTTCGGGAATGAATCCCAGGGTCGAGGCCCACATTATCAGCAGTTTCGGGAATGAATCCCAGGGTCGAGGCCCAAATTATCAGCAGTTTCAGGAATGAATCCCAAGGTCGAGGCCCACATTATCAGCAGCATCGGGAATGAATCCTAGGGTCGAGGCTCACAGTATCAGCAGTTTCGGGAATGAATCACATGGTCGAGGCCCACATTATCAGTAGTTTTGGGAAAGAATCCCAGGGTCGAGGCCCACACTGTCAGCAGTTTCGGGAATGAATCCCAGGGTCAAGGCCCACATTATCAACAGTTTCGGGAATGAATCCCAGGGTCGAAGCCCACACTACCACAAAACGGGAACAAAGCCCAGGGAACAAAGCCCACATTCAGTACAGTTCGGGAATAAAGCCCACATTCAGTACAGCTCGGGAACAAAGCCCACAGTCAACACAGTTCGGGAACAAAGCCCATATTCAGTACAGCTCGGGAACAAAGCCCACAGTCAACACAGTTTGTGAACAAAGCCCACATTCAGTATAGCTAGGGAACAAAGCCCACAGTCAACACAGTTCGGGAACAAAGCCGAGGAACAAAGCCCACATTTAGTACAACTCGGGAATGAAACCCACAGTCAACACAGTTCAGGAACAAAGCCCACATTCAGTACAACTCGGGAACAAAGCCCACAGTCAACACAGTTCGGGAACAAAGCCCACATTCAGTACAGCTCGGGAACAAAGCCCACAGTCAACACAGTTCAGGAACAAAGCCCACATTCAGTACAGCTCGGGAACAAAGCTCACTCTCTGCACAGCTCGGGAATAAAGCCAATGGAACAAAGCCCACATTCAGTACAGCTCGGGAACAAAGCCCACAGTCAACACAGTTCGGGAATAAAGCCCAGGGAACAAAGCCCACATTCAGTACAGCTCGGGAAAAAAGCCCACAGTCAATACAGTTCGGGAATAAAGCCCAGGGAACAAAGCCCACTCTCTACACAGTTCGGGAATAAAGCCCACATTCAGCACAGTTTGGGAACAAAGCCCACCATCAGTTCAGTTCGGGAATAAAGCCCACTCTCAACACAGTTCGGGAACAAAGCCCACACCAGTTCAGTTCGGGAATAAAACCCACTCTCAGCACTGTTCGGGAACAAAGCCCACCATCAGTTCAGTTCGGGAATAAAGCCCACTCTCATCACAGATCGGGAACAAAGCCCACAATCAGTTCAGGAATAAAGCCTATTTTTAACACAGCTCGGGAACAAAGTCCACTCTCCACACAGTTCGGGAATAAAGCCCACATTCAACACAGTTCGGGAACAAGACCCGCAATTCAGTTCGGGAACAAGACCCGCAATTCAATTTGGGAACAAGACCCACAATCGGGAACAATACCCGTAATTCAATTTGGGAACAAGACCCACAATCGGGAACAAGACCCGCAATTCAATTTGGGAACAAGACCCACAATCGGGAACAAGACCCGCAATTCAATTTGGGAACAAGACCCACAATCGGGAACAAGACCCGCAACTCAATTTGGGAACAAGACCCACAATCGGGAACAAGACCCGCAATTCAATTTGGGAACAAGACCCACAATCGGGAACAAGACCCGCAATTCAATTTGGGAACAAGACCCACAATCAAGAAACAAGACCCGCAACTCAATTTGGGAACAAGACCCACAATCGGGAACAAGACCTGCAATTCAATTTGGGAACAAGACCCACAATCAGGGAACAAGACCCGCAACTCAATTTGGGAACAAGACCCACAATTGGGAACAAGACGTGCAATTCAATTTGGGAACAAGACCCGCAATTCAATTTGGGAACAAGACCCACAATCGGGAACAAGACCCGCAACTCAATTTGGGAACAATACCCACAATCGGGAACAAGACCTGCAATTCAGTTTGGGAACAAGACCCGCAACTCAATTTGGGAACAAGACCCACAATCGGGAACAAGACCCACAACTCAATTTGGGAACAAGACCCTCAGCTCACTTCGGGAACAAAACCCCATCGGTGGTTCGAGAACAAGACCCAGGGGTCACAGCACCTCGCCATCAATCTCAACTCAATTCAGGGAACAAGACCCTAATCTCAATTCGGGAACAAGACCCTCATCACAATTCGGGAACAAGACCCTCATCTTAAATGGTTCGGGAATGGACCACCTCACAGTAACGGTTCAGGAATGGACCACCTCAAGTAACGGTTCGGGAATGAACCACCTCACATCAGCTCAGTTCGATAATAAATCCTAGAGATCACAGCATCTTGCAGGGATGAACCTTAGGGGTCGCAGCACCTCACCACCAGATCAACTCAGCTTGAAACATCTCAGAGTAACAGCAAGTCAGGTAGCAGCTGGCGAGCCAGGTAAGTAAAAACGCATGCATAACTTTGATAGGATTGTCACTGTCACACACTGCACAAGTCCCATCAAAGTGGGGACGACTGTAGACACTGTATTTTTGCATGAAGCCCAATGATGAGCCTCGTATAGAGGCACTACCCGATAAGTCACGGAAGTCGCGGGAAACGGACATCGGAAGGGAAAATTCAAAAATCAATACCTTGCTAGATTTCATTCGTTTGCTTATTCTCGGGATCTGCTCGATTGGTCTATGTTTTAACTGTTAGACTCGGCCCAAAAAAAACCAACTAGCTATCCTACACGCCCATAAGCCTCCAAGCCCATTAAATCACATCCAAAAATATTCAAACATATTAAAAACATGTTAAAATTCAATCAAATCTCATTCCTAAATTAAATAAAATCAAATCAAATTCCATAAATCACCTTCCTAATTAAATTAAATCTCATTCCAAAACTAAATAAAATCAAATCCCACAAATTACCTTCCTAAATAAATAAATCCCTTTCCTAAACTAATTAAATCACCTTCTTAATCTAAAGAAATCTTCCCCATGATCACACAATCTCCATTTCCTACCCATACAAGGACAACCATAACCCACTCCTATAAAAAGGCACACAAACCAAACCTTCCCCGGGAGAGACTTCATTCACGCCCAAATACAAAAGAAAATAATCCTTCTCTCTAGCCTCCATCGCCCCTCCTCTCTCACTCGGTGAAACATCAAAGAAAAAACCCTAATTTCCCTAAACATGCAGACACATACGTGAGCAGCCCTTCAACCCTACAACCAAACTGACCTAAACCACACTCACGGCCTTATAAACCCTAGACACGAGCAGCCCCCCCTTTTGATTCTCACTCTCGGCAACGGACCACGCAGCACCCTTCTCTCTACTCTTCAAGCACTCTCATCCTTCTTCTCTTAACCAACACAAATCAAAGCCCCTACTCTCTCCACCGATTCAAACCCAGCAAGCCAAAACAGACCGCCACTCAACAGCCCTAACCACGCCCCTTCTTCAACCTAAAAACGATGCACACGTAAAAGCTAACAAACCTTATTCCTCTCTCACTCCACACAGCCTTATCATCTCTCCATTCTTGGTCTCTCACTCTCATTGACTCCTCACACCTTCAATAAACAAATCAACAAGCATCAAAGCTCACACCGACGCACATCACCACTCAACTGACAACCCAGCCACTCACAGTATCACATTTTCAAACCACCCACACTAACACACACCTAAGCTACACGTAGTCACTCACAAACAAAGACACACTCACTCACTTTAGGCACTGTCATGCAAAGCCACACCCACTCACTTTAGGCACTGCCACGCCACTTTAGCAACAAAGCCACACACACTCACGGTCCACTGTCACCCACTCACAAAACACGCACGCACGTCCCACTTGTAACGTTCAACACCGCTCACGCCACTCATGCACAAAACACACACTGACGCACACAAACAAGCCATACAAACTGACCCCAAAACAACCCACATAGCCCTCCAAAATCGTACAAATACAGCAGCAGAATTGCACCAAAAATTGATCCTAAAATAGTCCAAAACAGTTACCAAAATAGTAGCTCAAAATAGAGAAAACAGTAGCCCAAAATAGCGAGGCGACGAAGGAAAACATTAAACCAGTGAACCAGAAAAGTTGCAGAGTATTAACCCTTAAGACGACTGCGTAACTCACTTCCAAGAAACGACTTAAAAGCTAAGACCTGAGGGTACCATTTGTTATATTTTATTTTGTCGTCCTGGAAACGGCATGCTTGGTTGGACGTGGAATACGTCCAACCGGGTATGTAAAGTCCTATATTGAAAACGGCCAAGTTCTTTGGTCACATATATATTATTCCGCATTTATTTCGTATTATTAGTCTTTTATTATTTCGCATTTAATTTATGTTTATTGTTGTTTTATTTTTCCGTATTTATTTATTTAATATGTTCATAAAATTGTGTGCTTGTCGTTATGTCGATTTACTTTTATGCATGCAAACTTAGATATATGTTCTACTCCTATGTGTGCAAACTTAGATATAGGTTGTATGCAAACTTAGATATAGGTTATTCTTGCATGTGTATGTTGCGTAGACTTGGTTATATTATTGCGTAAATCCGTTCATTACAAGTGGCATAAGTAAGGGACCATTCCGAACCCAACGGTTTGAGGTTTTCCCTTGCGAGGGGTGAGTGCGGCCTTAAATCATTTCCCAGTTCACACTGGGTGGCGACTCCATTTTATTTCTCCGTTTTAGTCCCCCGCGGGCTACTCCGTACTCCCAATCGGGCCGCGAGCCTGGAACAGCGTCACCGATTTCTGTGTCCTACACACACGTTGTCGCATCCAACGATGGTGTAGATGATCCATTAACTTATCGTAGTGCAATGGATGATTCCGATAAATAGGAATGGCTCAAAGCCTTGATCCTAGAGATGGAGTTTATGTACGCCAACTCAGTCTGGAGCTTGTAGACCAACCTGATAGGGTAAAATCGATAGGTTACAAGTGGATCTATAAGAAAATGTGGGGAGCAGATGGAAAGGTACAGACCTTCAAGGCTAGGCTAGTGGCCAAAGGTTATACCCAAAAAGAGGGAGTTGACTATGAAGAAACTTTCTCGCCAGTAGCCATGCTCAAATCCATCCGCACTCTTCTGTCCATTGCCGCATATTATGACTATGAGATTTGGTAAATGGACGTCAAGACTGCATTCTTGAATGATAATCTTGATGAGTGTATCTAAATGTTTGCAAGTTGCAAAGGTCCATTTATGCAGTCAAGCAAACATCTCGATCTTGGAATATAAAATTTGATACCACAATCAAATCTTATGACTTTGAGCAGAATGTTTATGAGCCTTGTGTATACAAGCGTGTCAATTACGTAAATGAGGTTTTTCTTGTTTTATACGTCGATGATATTTTACTAATTGGGAATGATGTAAAGATATTATCGGACATGAAACCTGGTTAGCTAACCAATTCCAAATGAAAGATTTGGGAGAGTCAGTTATGTTCTTGGGATTCAGATACTTCGGAATCGTAAGAAACGACTGTTACTTATGTCTCAGACATCCTATATCGACAAGGTACTTATGCAATTTGGGATGTAGAATTCCAAGAAAGGCAATTTGCCTTATCGACATGGAATTCACTTGTTAAAGGAACAGTCTCCTAAGAAACCTCAAGATGTTGAGGAAATGAGACATATCTCATATGCCTCAGCAATTGGTAGTCTCATGTATGCTATGTTATGCACGAGACCGAACATCTGTTTTACAGTAGGAGTAGTCAGTAGGTTTCAGTCTAACCCAGGATTGGATCATTGGGTGGCTGTGAAACACATTCTCAAGTATCTTAAGAGAACGATAGATTATATGCTTGTATATTTCGGTGAGGATATGATCATAAGGGGATATACGGACTCTGATTTTCAGACGGATGTCGATTCTAGGAAATCAACATTTGGATCAGTGTTTACCCTAGGTGGTGGGGCTATAGTATGGCGGAGTATAAAGCAATCTTGCATTGCTGACTCCACCATGGAGGCTGATTATATAGCAGCTTGTGAAGCAGCTAAGGAATCGGTCTGGCTCCGTAAATTCTTAAGAGATCTGGAAGTTTTTCCAGATATGGATAAACCACTCACACTTTATTGCGATAATAGTGGTGCGGTGGCAAATTCAAAAGAACCAAGAAGCCACAAGAGGGGAAAACATATAGAGAGGAAATATCATGTCATCAGGGAGATAGTGCAGAGATGAGACGTTTCTGTCACAAAGATTACATCCACAGAGAACCTGGTTGATCCGTTTACAAAGACCTTGTCTGCTAACGTGTTTGAAGGTCACCTAGATGGTCTAGGATTACGTGGCATGTCCCATTTGCTCTAGTGCAAGTGGGAGATTGTTGGGATATATGTCGTAGAGCTTCATGTAATGTAAACGGTTTTATATGTTTTGAAATAAAATGATACATTATTCATCTATCAAAGTGTTTGTTTAAATTTCACATATTGTAAATTTTCTTGGTTACCCTAGATTACACATTCAGACTTAGTGTATGAGTGTCATACACAAGAGGATTTAAGTCTGAAGTTGGTAATCTAAAATAGTCCATAGAGAGCGAACAAAGCGATACTTTGTTTGTGATTTATCTATAACTGCTGTTCATTCTATAATAGTATGGCGACCTTGATCCGGATCGTCCATGTGGAGATATGATAATGGAGGCACCTTGTATGATGTGATCATATAGAACTGGTTCCAGATAGAAATGAGTTTTTTATAATATCCGTTAAATAAATAAATTCATTTCGATCTACTAGATGGTCATAAATGGATTGATCTTAATCCTGAGTGTACTATGAACTCCTGCATGACATACTATGTCCTTTGATTTACAAAGGTGATGTTAGTAGTCCCGACCAATAGCTAGGTACTTTGGGGGCATTGTCTGATGTGTAGCTGGGGACGTTTTACATAGACATGGAGTTCATTCCTTCTTGCGAGAGGTAGAGGAGTATATTCCTTGAGGGTTGATTCAGTACTTGAACGGTTAGAGCGCTCAAGTCTTTCTATTACGAATAGAAAGATTAAAATTCATAATGGTTATGAATAAATCATTCATTAGAGAATCAATGGTACTTAAAGTCAAAATAATTATAGGGGTATAACATATATTATGACCCGGCTCTAATTACGAGATACTCATGAAGGGTTAATCTATATGTAGTGAATATATCGATGGACAGCAACTTGGTTCTGCTTAATATACTATATGCGGCAACGAGAGTGCAGCTTCGAGTTTTTAGTGGAATAACTCGGAGTTAATAATTCAAAATATTTAATTAAGAGCTTAATTAATATTTCGAGATTATTGGAGCTCGAAACCGTAGGTCCATTTGGTCTATGTGCTAGCTCGATATATTATAGCGGATTTAATATAATTGGATAGTCCAAGTATATACTCACAAATATATAAATATTATTAATATGATTAATAATATTATTTTGCCACACTTGAAACTATATGTTAAAATTTTAATATATAGTTTTTGTAATTATATGATAATTAAACACTTGGCGTTTAATTATTTATGATATAATTAAGTAAAAGGTTAATTGTGTAAATTCCAAATTTTGGGTTTTGGAAACCCTTGGACTTTATTTGGAAGTTATAACTCTTTTAATAGGAATTAATCTTTTATTTTTGTAACATTATTTCCATTATGGAAAGTTAATGTTGATGTTATAAAAATTTAATTTTCACATGCCTTGGCCGATTTTTACACTTGGAGAAAAATGAATGTTTCTTTTGTTTTTGGAAACAAAATAAACTAAGTATAAAAGAAAAATTGTTTTTCTTTTTGCCATAATCTCTTATGCAACCCTAGCCTCCATCTTCTTCTTCTCCAATTCTCTCAAAGTGCTGAGAAAATAAAAATAAGAACAATAAGAAAATAAAATAGAAATACAAGTGTGATTCCATCTCTAAAACGTTTAGAGATTTAATATTGTGAGTCTAGCCCACACTAGTTTCCATTGGTAATGAGATATAGCTCGGAAGAATTTATGGTGTCGAACAAATAATCATCTTCATCATTTTTCTTGTTTGGCAGTGAGGCTTATTTTTGCTCACTGCCGCCCTTTATTTGGTAAAACGGAACACAGTTTGGTTTCGTTTTGATCCAGAATTTTTGGGGAACATATAGTGGTGTTTTGGGGCTATGTTGAGGCTGTTTTCAAGTAAAAATCAGAACTAAAACACGGCCACTTTTCACGCATTTCAGGGGCTGTTTCGGCAGTGAGCTGGGCGCGAATTGGGTCTAAAACAGTCCAGTTTTTGTGTGGCTGTTCGGGGCAATTTGGGGACTGTTCCGGGGCTGGAATTTTGTCTAAAACAGAAGTAAAATTTCAGTGGTGGTATTGGTTGTATTCGGCCACTTTAAGGGAAGGGCAGAAAATTTTTTCAAGTCTGATCTGGGTGCTTAACGCCTTTCCACTACGCAAGAAAATTGGTTTCTACAATTTATACTCACTTATTCATGCATTCTTAGCTTACTATTTTGTTAGGTTTCGTATAATTTAATGTATTTTGTAGTTTTTTTATGTTTTATTTGTAGGAAGCATTGGAACATGGATCTTGGGGTAATTTGACTTGTTCTGGGACCTTACAGACGCATCAGAAGCACGCGGGAAGGCTAAAAATGAAGAAATGACCAATCCTGAAATTTTGCCTGGCGTCGCAACGCCCAGACAGCACCAACATACTTTTCCCGAGAGTTCGGCATCACGATGCCACTTTCCAGCGAGGCGACACTGCGACAGTCACCCAGAATCATAAAAAAATCATGGTTTTACATGCACAATGACTTCAGGACTTCCCTATAAATACATAAGCTAGTCCAAAACCCTAAAAAATGAGGCTAATACACAACTCAAGACTCAAAAACACATATTCTTAGAGAGATCCAATGAGGAATATTGAAGAGCGACAAAAGGAGACGAAGACGGTGACGTCCTAAGGTGAATGGATTCGATTCGGGTTTTATTATCTAGTTTCTTTCTTCAAAATCTAATGATTTCTAATATGTTCATGACATTATTTTCATTATTATTATCTTTAGTCAAGAACTAACTCCATAATTCTAGAGGATGATGTAGCCAATGCTTGAACCTATGCATTATTTACCAAATTGAGTTTTATGAAGATTTGATAATGATGTGATCCAGAATGAGCTCGGTTTTTTGGGCCAAGTTAACTTGAATTTGTGGCTGATTGCATGGCTTGATCAGATTGATGTATTTGGGTGGTTTTGGTGGATTTGGTGGATTTGGAAGATTCATTGGGTTCTCGAGTTTGGTGCATGAATGAGACTTTATGTGAAGGCTTTATTATGGCTAAGGAAAGATTGGAATGGGTCTTGGACGTGCATGGGCTGCCTTGATTAATTTTGGGCTTAATTTCCGAATGGTGCATTAGCAGTGGCGGGATTTGTGCAGTCTTCCTATTTTAGCCGTAACTTTCTCATCCGATGTCTGATTTTAGTGATTCAAGTTGCATTGGAAAAAGACCCATGGATCTACAACTTTATAGTTTACGTCAAACTCCTTCATGGTCCAAATACAGATGTAAGTTATCCCTATAGCTTTTATGTTATATATTTTTTAAAGTTATGTAATGGTTAAGTGCTGGGCTAAACTTTAATTAAATTATAAAGCCCATTTACAAAAATTTGAAGGATTTTATATGTTATTGGGTTTATTTTTCTAGGGTTTTATTATGTTTAAGTAGAATTAGGGTTAGCCACCTATTTAAATGGGCATTATTCATCATAATAAAAAACCCATATTTTAATAAAAATTACTATTATCTTGAGACTTGAGTAACCCTCAACTTATTCTCATTGATTTTGGCTTATCAAAGACTTGCTAACACTTTGTGGCGCCCCCTTAGCACTCTAGGTTTCTGTTACTTGCTCTTCATAGGTTTAGAGTTTTGATTCTAATCTGCCTTGGTTTTCTTAGGAACGATTTCAATCTTATGTGGGTTTGCTTGGCTTGTTCCAGGTAGGTTCTCATCAGATTCAGTTTATTTATATTTTTTTATTTAATACTTCTTGTTTGTTGGCCACAAATTGAGATGATGAATGTTTAGAATCTATCGCTCGGGAAAAAGGGATTTTGAATAGGATCTAGAGAATATAACATAGGAGATTTGTAGAGTTCGGGAGAATCTATAATCCATTTGAAGTCGTTAACAAAGAATCACATAGCGTAATGAGTTATTGATTACTAGATTTTTATAGGGATATCGAAGTCGGTAATTAATAATCTTTTCACTATTTCTCGGGAGAGATAGTGGAATACTATATGATTCTTGGCTTATAAACAATGCAACTGAATAAGAATTGATTGGCATAGCAAATACATATGGGATAGATAGGTGAAATCAGACTCTAGTATCTCTCACATATTAATCTTTTTAAATTTAACATTTTCATATTTTGCTTATTTAGTTTTTAGTTTTAGATTAAGATTATTTTAAATTGCTTCTAAATAAAGTTAGGTTTACTAATTATAGTATTTAGTGTGAGTTGCATACAATCTCTGTGGGTTCGACACTCTCTCACTTATCTTTACTAAAACTTGACATTATACACTTGCGGTACGATATAAAATATCGTAACAAGTTTTTGGCGCCGTTGTCAGGGATTGTTAATTTAATTCACATTAATACTATTACCAAGTAACCTTAGCTTTAATTTAGATTTTTTTTTTGGTTTATTTTTTTTGTTTTATTTTTTTTGTTTTTTTATTTTTTATTTTTTCTGTTTTCTTTTTGTGTTTTCGTAGAAGCGAAGATCCACAAGTCTTAACTCGCTCCTGTTTGATCCTGAAATAGAAAGAACAGCGAGGAGACTAATGAAAGAAAATGAACTTGGAAAAGAAGCAATGACAAATACTATTGTTGCACTGACAGCTCAAGTATCGTCCCTCACGACTCATCTAGCAGCATTGACAAATCAAAAGGGCCAACCATCTATTGAAACTGCTTCTGCTAATGGAATGCTCTTACCTAACTGAGGAGCAGGTTTTGAGCAAATACAGTATGTGAACAACTGGAACTTCAACAACTATAGAGGTTGTCATATGCGTAACTATTATCATATGAACTTGTCATATGCTAATATAGAGAACGTCTTGCAACCTCCTCATGGCTTTATTAATCAAAAAGCTGAGCAAAAACCATCATTCGAAGACCTCATGAGCACATTTATAGCTACAACTTCATAGAGGTTTGAGAAGAATGAGTTGAAGATGAACAACATCGAAACACATATGGGTATTGTAGGGGCAACAATGAAATCTTTAGAAGTACAAATTGGGCATCTTGCTTCTTCCATGGCTAATCAACAAAAAAAAGGGCATTCTCGAGTAATACCGAAGTCAATCCCAAATAGCAGTGTCAAGCCATTGCCCTCAGTAATGAGAAAGAGATTAAAGATGCCTCTAAATACCAAAGTAGTCAAGTCAAAGAAGCGAAAATTCAAGAGTATACAAAAATAAAAGAAGAGAACAATACAGCAGATCCTCCATATAAGCCACCACCATCCATATGGGAAAATGACTATGTGTTAGGCCTGTCTCCATGTGTTCTGACCAACACGCAGGGTGAACCCGCAGTTAAGGAACCAATGAGCATAGAGCAGCCAAGTAAAGAAGAACCCTCACATCCATAACTGGAATTGATCTCAAAGAAAAGGGTCAGTGCTCACTTGAAGATGATCCCTGGAAGGTTAAAAAGATGGTCGAGCCAATTCTGCCAAATGTGCAGTCCAGAATTTCAAATTGGGGGAAAATATACAGATCCTGAAGGGCTATCCATGGATACACTGCCACAACCTGCCAAAATATTTTTTTCATGCCATAATCACTGGTGTATACCAAAGAAGAAGGCAGATGAGACTATCCGATTTGCTATATTGAAGCCACAATGATCATTTGGGTGGTTGCGTCTGGCTGAAGACGTTAAACTTAGCGCTAGCGGGGAGGCAACCCTTGCATTTGTTTATTTTTTATTTTTCTTTACTTTATTTTTAGTTTATTGTGTTCTATTTTTTCATTAGTTTGCATGTGTATTTATGCAGGTAGCACGACCTACACAACACCCCAAATTTAAAACTTACATTCTCCTCAATGTAATATAAACATAAAGAAACAAGAGTGAGGAACAACACTACCATGCATGGAGTTGATCAGGCTTCTTCTGGTCATAATTTGGTTGCGCGGGTTGTGTTTAATCCTTGTGCATTGAGTTGATCAAGAAAATGTGTTTTGGGCGTCGCGACGCTAGGCCAAATTTCAGGATTGGTCATTTCTTTGTTTTTAGCCTTTCTGCGTGCTTCCGATGCGTCTGTAAGGTCCCAAAATAAGTCAAATTACCCCAAGATCCATGTTCCAATACTTTCTACAAATAAAACACAAATGAACTACAAAATACATTAAATTATACGAAACCTAACAAAATAGTAAGCTAAGAATGCAGGAATAAGTGAGTATAAACCGCACTTATCAATGACTTTTATAAGAGGTTGGGTACTAAAGAAGAACAACCAAGTATATACAAGCTAGCAAAATAAGAAAAATGAAAATTCAAGATTTAGACAGGGCAAAGTGCATAAAGGATAAGACACAAAACATAATAGTTACCGGTGAAGAGGTTATAAAAAAGATGGAGAATGTATTTTTATCAACTATTTAATGTTAGAAATGAGATGGATATAGATCTTGGGGAGCTAGGATGCTTACAAGAAAATCAAAATTTTGCATTTTATTGTGGAATCTAACAATACAAGGTAAAAGATGCATCAATAAAGATGAAAAATGGAAAAGCAGTTGGGCCTGATCCAATCCAAATAGAAGTGTGGAAATGTATAGGAAAAGAAAGAATAACTTGACTAACTAAGTTATTCAATGTTATATTGAATACTAAAAAAAATGACTGAAGAATTGAGGAAAAGTATTTTGGTGCTTATTTAAAAGAATAAGGGAATATACAAAATTGTGTCAAGTATAGAGGTATTTATGGGAACTAATAATTGAGCGTCAGTTAAGACAAGAAACAAGTATATATGATAACCAATTTGGGATCATATTATAAATATCAACTATGGAAGTAATACACTTGTTAGGGGGCTTAATGGAGCATTATCTAAGTAGGGTAAAGATCTTCATAAGGTATTTATTGACCTAGAAAAAGCATACGATAGAGTGCCAAAAAAAATTCTTATGAGGATATTAGAAAATAAGGGAGTACATATTTCTTATATTCAAGTCATTAAATATATGTATAAAGATGCAAAGACTTGTGTTAAGACTTAAGGAGAAGTAACAAGGCACGTTTCTATTACCATAGGCTTACACTAAGGCTCTTTATTATGCATTTATCACTAAGGATATCCAAGATGAGGTGTTATGGTGTATGATATTTGCTGATGATATAATATTATTGGATGAGTCTAAAGAAGGTATAAAGGCTAAACTTGAGATGTCGAGAAAAATCTTGGAAGATAAAAGCATTCAACTAAGTAGGCTGAAAATTGAACACATTGTATGTGAGTTTAAAAAAGATTGTAGAGGTGATGCGGCAGAAATAAGAATTGGTTATCAACCAATCTCAAGTAGTGAGTTTTTTTTTCCAAAAAGATGGGAAAATCAATAGAGATGTTACGAATAGAAGTCAACCAGACTAGAGGAAATGGAGAAGTGCGTATGTAGTCTTATGCGATCACAATATTCATTTAAAACTTAAAGGCAAATTTTATAGGAACACTGATAAGTCCACGAAAATGTACTTGGCACATCACTTTTACGAGTAATATTGTAATTCATTAGAAGTAATTTAGATGTTTTAATGTATTTATATGCTATATTTTTTATGTCATGAAATTTCAAATTCATAAACCTTTGTATTTTGATGCAGAAATGAAGCTAGTACGAAAGAGACGCTCAAGACCTTACGAAGTGATGAGAGCTGATTAGTGCTAACTAACCTTTGTGCATTCTTTTGAAATTTTTTGAAAATTATAGATTCTATTTATATGCAATTAGTGGCATTGGAAAGTAGACTCAAATACGATTGCGTGCATGTAAAGAACATATGATTTGGCTAAGGGATTAAAAAGTTACAAGTGTACTAAATTATGTCTCAGAACCAGCACGTGCAGAGAGCCAATACTACATCAGTGCAAATATGTATGGATGTTCAGACGTCCCTAAATAGTAGCTGGATGTTCATGTCGCTTGTGTCTGGGCGTTTGAATGTGAATTACAAGATTTGTGTGCAAACTTCTATTTTGAGTGTTTTTCCATTCCTATTTCAATTTTAAAAAGCCCATATTATTATAAATAAGTTATAACATTTTTTCATATAAAAAAAATGGGCTTTAACCCTCATTATAAAGAGGGAAAACTTGGTATCAACCTAGAAAAAATATGATATTTATTTTTTTCACGGAGAACTAAACTCCAAGGCAAATGTTAGAGATGATTTTTTGATATGTAATTCCTATTTTTTCTCTTTGATTCATAAATGAACTTAATGTTAATAAAGTTAGTTTTATTTATTTTCTTCATCTTGTTTGATTTATAATCCAACGATTATATATGATCAATTCCTATATAGGATTAGTAATGTTAATTCTATATGTGTTTTTGGGATATAATCGTGACTGATATGTTATTTTATGAATTAATCTTTTACTATAGTATTGCTTGAAGGTATATTGTCATCCTTAGGTAGATTGTAACAATAGCATGTGACACGATCCCCAACCCAAATCTTATACTCTGGATTACATTAGCATGTATACGTGTTTATCAAAGAAGATGAGAATGCTAATTACCTTAGAAAGTCTATGAGTAGAGTTGAATATCTTTTAATTGTTTGTTTGGGATGTTAAACTTGCAATTGAGTAATAAAAATAATTAAAAGAATAAGAATATGAGTGAAAAACAAGAGGAATTCCTAAAATTTTGCTGAGTTTAATCTATCAATAAATCTAAGTTCTTTTTATATATTCTCATTACAACTCCAATTTAAACTTTCAATTTAAATTAGTTGCTTTTAACATGTTTGCTAAGTTAATTAATTTCTTTTGTAACCATCTTTCTGTGGGATCGATACCTCAGTCTATACTGCGATAGCCGAGTGTATCTTTTGAGCGTAATCAAATTTTGATGTCATTGTTGGAGAGATGGTTTACAAACAAAATGAATAGGTTTACTTTATTAATTAGTTTTAATCTTTATTTTTATTTTTATTTTCAGTTTTTATTTATTTATTTTTAGATTTCTTTGTGTTATTTAATTTTTAGTGTATGCTTAGACTTATGGATTATTTAGGTAGATTTGTGAAAATATAGAAAGAATACCAACAAACCAAAAGTTTATTTGAAAATATTTTTGCTACATTACCTAGATCTAGAACACACAACATGAGTGATTACGAGGAACGGTCCATTATGGCTCTTCAAGAGTATCTCCACCATACTCGTAAATCTACACCTTTATGCATAATGTTTTCCCCTAATGCACCACATATAGACTTTAAGCCTAGACTGATACAGCTTTTCCTTACCTTTTATGGTTTGGAGAATGATAATCTTTATGTGCATATTAGGGAATTTGAAGAGGTAGTTGCAATCTCTCATGCCCAAGTTGGGGTATAGACACAGTTAGACGTAAGATATTCCATTTTGCCCTTAATGATAGACCTAAGATCTGATTATGTTCTTTGAGACATTGTTCAATAAGGTCATGAGGTGAGATGAAACATGCATTCTTTACCAATATGTTCCTTATGTTCTTTGAGACATTGTTCAATCAGGTCATGAGGTGAGATGACACATGCATTCTTCACCAATATGTTCCCTATCATAATACTAATGCCTTAAAAAGACAGATCTATAGTTTCTCCCATAAGGATAACGAGACTTTTATCAAGCTCGAGAGAGATTTAAAGAGATGTTAGTTATTTATCCTCACCATTGGTATGAGAGTTGGCGCATATGAGTTATTTTTATGAATTTCGACCCATAAGGAGATCCAATTTATAGAGATGATATGCAATGGTGAATTTCTGCAAAAAGACCATGAAGAGGCTATAGAGTATTTAAATGACCTAGTTGAAAAATCTCACACATGTACTGGACCTAATGCAATTGATACTATTAATAGGTCACGTTCCACTCCTTCTAGCGGAGGCATACACACCACTTTAGAAGGAGGACAATATTAAAGCATATACTAGGCTATTAACTAGAGAGATATGAGCCTTAAAAGATAAAGATAGCAAAATCATTCATGTAATAGCTCAAATAGAACCCCAAGAGATGTGTTTTGTATGTAGGGGGATTGATCATCTAGCACATGAGTGTCTTATGTATGTGTCGCGTCCATAAACATGGGCTAGTGGAAAATTTGGGAATTTTACTCAAGGAGAAAATTCCATACTGATGTGAATCAAAATGCACATCAAGGAGCAAACACAACCATAATAATCAATGATTCATTACAAGTTCCAATTAGGCAAATCACAAAGCATAGAGTAAATAAGATCAAAGAAGTAATGACAGACCTAGCCCATGTATACATGGCCAAAATTAACAAGAGTGGAAAATGAGAAAAATCACTTCAATAAGACTTTATTAAAGAAGGTTCAAGCTTTATAAGTCAATAGGGTTACCATGCATTAATCATGACTTTATCAATTAATGAAAGTTACATAACCATTGATAAAATGGAAGAAAGAATTCTTCTTGTTCATTGAATTGAACATAAGATTTATCAAAGATTGACGATTTTTGTGGCGTCTCTAAATAATTAGAAAGATTCAACCAAAAAATAAAGAAAGGTTATCAAAAACAAGAATCTTAGGGGTTGGACTTAGAGATGCACATGATTCGATTACAGTTGGAAACCGTAACTGAACTGTATGGTTTGAGGTTCAGTTTTGGCTGAACCGCAACCAAAACATAGGAATACGGTTTGGTCTACAGTTCAATCTACGGTTCGATTGCGGTTCAACCAAGGCTAAATCTGCAACTGTAACCTAAAACCGGACCGAACCACGGTTCAGTCCTGTTTAAGGTTTGAACCGTAATTTTTTTTATGAAATAAAATAATTTATAGTGTTATAGAATAATAAAAATTAAAGATTTACTAAACCAAATATTGATGCTTGATGGAAAATTAGAAAATATAAAATTAATCTATTTATTGTTTTGAAAAAAAAAACATGCATTTAATTAAGTTGCTTATGTATCCTCTTGGAATGTAGAGGAATCAAAGCTCACGTAGTTCTGTTATATATATTTTTAATAATTTACCTTATTTATATTTTATTCATCCACATATGGGGAAGGCGATCCGATCCTTGAGCCTTCGGTATTAGTTTTGTATGTGTTATCACACAAATCTTCAAAAATTTCCGGCTAATTTTCTTATTGACGACGATACGCCCTACACCAGTCGTCATGACACGTTTGAGATTCTAACATCTTCAGTTTCAACCTTGATCATCTGTCATCAAGAATATTATCGCTCGTACTAAAAGTCTTCTTAACAGATACAATTGAGACTGGTGCCGCTAATACCTCCCTTACAATCACTGACAGGACTAGACACTGTAGGGAATGATTTCACCGCGTGGCGGAAGCGTCTTAGGCACCGGGATCGACCTTGAATTTTTTCTACTCTTCCCCTTAATTTCTGAAACTGTACAGGCCTATTAGACTCATTTTGCTTCTATTTGTAATGATTTTAACAGCCCCCGAATAGTAGCTGATCTAGTAGCAAAATCTGGAATATTTTACAAATCGAACACGCGCACAACACACACAAAACCAGCCTCTGTTTTGCGTCAATATGGGCAGCAGTTCTGTTATATTTCTCCTCACTAAAATATCCCCAAAAGAACCCTTAATACATTCCTTAATGTTCTCCAAAAATTGCACAAAACCACAACACAAACGAGTCACAAAGGAAGAATATAAAGTGCAGCAGTGAGCATATTTTTCTACTCACTATCGTGACCAAGTAAAAAAAAGAGTAGGGATTTTCGTTTTGTTTTCCAAAGGATCTTCCATGCTATGACTCCCAACCACAATCATCCCTAAACAATTTAGATATTGGAAAATAGTTACACATAATTTTTTTTTCCGCTACAACTCTTGAGAGAAAACCAAAAGACAATAGTGGCTAGGGTTTCAAAATTGAGAGAGTGCATAAAGAGAAAATCATTTTTCTTTTTATACTTGGGGTTTTTTTAAGTTATCAAAACTTAACATAAACCATTCCCTTAGTGAAATTCAGTCATAAGGCCTTTTTGGTAGCTTCCATATTTACTTAATGTCTTTGATTGAACGTGCAGAATCCATATGAAAAAGAGTACATAACTGACAAGGTCGCACTATCTACCAAAACATCTATGTAAGGTAGAGGAAAATTATCTTTTGGGCAAGCCTTGTTAAGGTCTCTGTAGTCCACACATATTCTAACCCTTCCATCCTTATTTGGAACAGGTACGATGTTGGCAAACCATTCTGGGTATTTGGCCACTTCTAGAAACCTCACTTCTACAGGTTCTGACACCACCTCCTTGATTTTTTCAGCCTCATTCTGGCCTCATTTTGTGAAGCTTTTATTTTACGGGTCTCATGTTCGGTATATTAGTACCACATGTTGTGATATACTTATGTCCACTCCCGACATGTCTTCATAGGACTAGGCAAGCACCTTTGTATATTTAGCAAGTTCTCTAATTCTTTCATCTCTTCAGGAGTAACCTCGCTTGCAATTAATATGTTTTTGGGGTTGTCACAAGTACCAAGATTAAATGCATCCGTTTTAGTGAAATTAATGTCAAATATGCTCATGTCATACATATAATGATGTGTACTAAAAGAAAAAAGATCAGATAAGTAAGCAAAATCATTCATTTTATTAATTTTTCAGTGCAGAATTACAGTCAAATAGTTCAGGTACATACAAGTCTTCATAGTTTTCTTCTCCTTTGATTAATTTAGGTTCTTTTAGTGTCAACCCTTCCAACAAAAGCAGCTCTTCTTCCCACTTAGCTTTGGCTTCAGTCTTTAGCTTTGATTCTGATTTTCCCTTCATCATTAGGCTTCATTCTCAATCTACTACGTCGGTAAAGATCTCAAAATATTGCACATTGATTCCATTGACTTCGCAAGGTTCTGGAGGCTCTAGGTATTGAGCTTTTACAAAAATGTTTGCCAGCTTCATCCAATTTTTCTTGAGCTTAGCCATTTCTTCATCAGAATGGTATCTCAATCCCCTTCGGGTAGTTTGCCCCTTAAAGTTAGGTAGTGAACTCACACCTTGGCCTCGTGCCTCTAATCCAGTATTGGGCTTGTAGTTCATCTTTTCCATGATCCTATCAACTTTAGGATCTACCTACTCCTCAAAGATTGACACCACTTGGAACCATGCGAATGGATGGACTTCCAACATGGCTATAACATTGCTAGTTTCTGCCCCAATGGTGATAACTCTGTCTTCATGCAGAAACTTGATGACTTGATGTAGTATGAAGGGTACCCCTCCAAGCTTGTGAAAAAAGGGTCTCCCTAAAAGTAATGCGAAAGTGGCTGGATTGTTGAGCATTGTGAATTCTACCTCATTTTTTTATTAGGCCAACTTTAACCATGGATATGAAAGTGACTTCAACCCCTCATTTAAAGTCATCGTAAGCCTTGATTGTCATGTCGGCCGGAACCAGTTCTTCCAATTTCATGCCCAGCCTATAAAATACCTTTAGCATACATACATTGATAGAGGACCCATCATCCACCATTACATATTAATTCCTCTTTCATCTAACCTCGACCTTTATGAATAAAGGCCTGTTATGGTTGCATCCCTCCATCGGGAGCTCCTCATCGGAGAAAGTAGTGATCTATTTTTTTTTTTTCGGACTGATCTGACAACCATATTTGGATCAATATCAGATGGCACCATTATTTTTCCAAGGGTTTTAACCATAGCCATTCTATGCTATTGGGAGGAATAAAATAGCTCCCAACTACTGATTTGTGTCATTGTCTTTTTCAACGGGTGGAGCACAATATTTTCTTCTCTCTTCTCCTCATTCCCCCCATTCTCTTCTTATTTGACACTTTCTTTTTGCTAAATGGCTTCATTATAAAATTGGTCACTTCTAGTCATCCTCTTAACTTTTTTTCGTCTTCACTGGAGAAGTCTTCCCAAAATCTGTTGCAATCCCCAATCTCACTATCGCTGATATCTCATATTCCTATAATATTGGCCTGATGATGGAAGGTTTGTAGTATATAATTTTTGGTTAAGCCAGAGTTGATCATGTATGCGGGTGGTGGTATAACATGGTGGTTTGGTAGTGGGTATCTGTCTGTATTGGGTTGGTTCTTTTTTAGGTCTGGGATCTATCGACTGTCGATAAGGTCTTTTATTTCGTGTCTAAGGCTGGTGAAATTATCAGTATCGTGGTCCTTTTGTCAGTGGAAATGATAATATTGGTCTAGGTTGATATGTCGGGGTATAGGGTTTGGTAGCAGTTTAGGTTGTAAATGAATCAACAAGTCTTGTCTTTTCAATATTTCAAATACCCTTGATAGAGGTCTGCCAAAGTTGGAGAATTTTTTGTTTCAGATAGCAACGATCTCAGCAGGGCTGGCTTTGGCTCAAGAAGGTCATCCCACAGTCTTATTGGTTTAGCTGTAGATTTTTCTGTTTTAGCCTCCTCATCTTCTATATCCATGACAGTTTATCTCAACTGCCTAAAATCAAAAATCATTGAGGTCATCCTCATCAACTTATTATAAATGGAGGGTTTGATGTTCTTGATTATCATCATGATTTGGTCCTTCTCTGAGGGCCTTATTTACATTTTCAGAAGCTGGCTTCTCCAGTGATCAACATACACCTTGAAGTTCTCTTATGGCCTCTGCTTAGTGTTCTCTAGGTCATGGAGCGACAATTCTATCTCCATGTTAGTAACGTACTAGTTCAGGAAGGCTTCAGTCAGTGCCCTCTAATCATCCTTTATTTTTTGTTCTAAGTCATGGTACCATACCATCGACACTCCTTCTAGAGACATTATAAACATCTTCTGTACTTGCCATTTGGAAAATCCAATCAAACTCATCAATGTGACATACTGAATTATGAAGGCAATCGTTCCTTGAACGCCATAGCACTATAGTCTAACAGATTTTAGTGTTTGCCTTCATTTTCTGGACGATTGTTTCTATTTGTTCATTCAGTCTTCAGAGCTCAGCATCAGCGTGGGATTTGGCCACTTTGCTCGCAGCGTATTCAGCCATGTCATCATCATCATCTATGAGAGGTATCTCTTTAGGGCTTATGTTTTCGAGCTCCCTATGTTTTCTCTCACTAGTCTCAGCCTCTGTAGCCTGAACTATTATCAAGTTGGCAATATCATTGGTTAAATTATGTAGCTGTTCTACCATTCTGGTCACGGTTTTCTCTAACTGGTCTATGCGGAAACTCTCACTACTAGCCATTTCTGAGATTTTGATTTGCTTTTTGACTGATCTACCTTGCTTTCTAACCCACTGCACCACTATGATGGCTGCAACCAAAAAGGGTCAGTATGATGCATGTTGGCATGCGATGCATGAAATGCATGAGATGCTCAATCATCAGCATATATCCTTCCAATCTTATTTCTCCCCTACACGTGGTAAGTTCAATATCTTCCATAGGTTTGGCTTAGCTTATGCACCAACATGCTCCTCTTTAGTGATATGTTTCCTCAGTTCCGTTCCATTGTTAAAAGACAAATGCCGCTCATTTACAAATGACTAAGCCTAATATGATGATCGTGTCTTTGTATTAAAATAATGAATTAGACCTTCGGTAATCATAGTTAGTTTTGGGATGGGCTTAAAAACGTTTAGGAATATCCAAATGGGCCAAAACACGGTATTCATTTCTAGATGAAAGCCAATACGGGTATTATACTCAAGTTTGGTGCATTTGAATTATAACTAAACATTCTAGGTCCAACAAGATTTTCATACATGGTGGCCCACTGGCATTTCAAAGTCCTCGACCCTATTGGCATGAAGATACAAACTTGTCTCAGTTGAAAAGGCCCAATAAGTTTACACCTCACGATAAAAAGTCAAATGACTTCAAATGGTTAGGGCCCGATCACAGGTATTAAGGAGGCTTTTCCTAAGGACAACATCTACAGGCTCATATATGGGCTTACCAAGGGTTTAGGCTTAGGCTCTCATCGGCAAAAGGCTTGTTCACAACTAGGTCTTCTCATCCAAGGGTTTGAATGATCAGTAAATGTATTTTTTTTATATCTAATGATATGACTTGTCCATAACTAGGTCTCCCCACCCAATGGTTCTATCGACCAAATGAACACAACAATATCCAAGGATACATGACAACAAGTAATGGTTATCATTACATACCAATCCACCGCCTTGAGTGAAGATCATCGGTTAAATGAGATTTGGTCACTATTTATGAATACAATATTCATTAAATGAATAAGGATATGTGGTATGATCATGTATCAGACTATCATTTACCATACGAGATAAGCATCCAATGCTTAAGAGATAAAATCTCATAAACTACCATTATAAATTATCTATATTATCGAATATTATCTTAATATTTATCTCTATATCAATTACACTACTAGTTGTATCAAATATGTAACAATTGTTTATATAAGATAAATAACTAACTAAAATATTATCATAATTGTGTAGACATAAGAAACCATTCCAAATGTGTATACAATAACCTTTTCTAACAAACATAGAATGATACCATTTGTGTTATAAGTCCTGATATCGTATATCAAAACAGCCATTGAATAATATTTTAACAACTAGACGAGAGATCTAATATCCAATACTCATAGCTGTCGTGATTTGTTGAGGGTGAAATTGAAATAACCCATAGAGAGCCTCCAAATGTTACCAAAACTTGATAGTCCAATGACGCCTAGAATTAGCCACTGGGGACACTCAACAAGTTAAAGAATCCAGACGAACCATTAGTTATTAAACACCAGTACATCCTAGTGAATTTGAATTTGCATGGAACCAAAGAATCTTACATCATTTCCCAAATACCCAAGGACCCTCATGATGACATATCAGTATGTCTTGACAAGATAACTCTAGTCCCAGTCTATATAGATTAGTAGGGGACCACTATGGAAAATGACAAACGCAATAGATAAAGTTCTGACGTCCCCGACTATAACCGCAATTCAACAAACCAACCCTAGCACCATGTGGAACGCTCAAGGGAGCACATGATATCATGAAAAAGAGCCAATCATTCCTCGCCATGTGTCCATGCAAAGACTAATAGAATGATTCTTGAATATTTTGAATGTCTCCATGAAATTCCTAAATCACCTCTACTTGGGGATGAAAGAATCTCAACCATATACACTTGTCCAAGGGCATCCTAAACGTTTTCATTAGCACTCATATAAGATCAAATTAGTTTTGCTATGATGGTAAGGTTTTTTGGTTGAAACACATCTCTTATCTTGAGAAAAATCCCATCCTTGAACTTTTCTAACTTGACCGTATGAGTGTCATCGCCGGATTCCTCACCCAACCACAGACTCTAATGGTTCTCTGGGTTATTTTTTAGGTTTCTTTAAAGGTCATCCCATGAATCCCAATTCCATTTTCAGCTTAGAGTCACTCGTCCCTTATTCTCTAAGGCGAATCCCAACCCTTAAGTGTTTGTAAACCACGTATGACCTGACCAAAAATGGACACCCACATGATCTAATAAGATAACCCCCCATGTTAATTAGAATAAAAAATTTATAAATTTATCATCATTGTTTATAGGGGTGGCAATTTTGGGTTAGGATTCATTTAATTGTTTGATTTGCTTTGAAGCGGATATGGATTTGAAAAAATATTATAAATTGATCAATTTGATTTGATTCGTTTAATAAATAATCGAATACAAATTTAAGTTTACTAATTCGTTTATTCGTTTAAAATTTATTTTATTATTTTCCTTTACTAGTTGATATTTTTTTAACTATGATTCGAGAAGTTGTTGCCAAATACCACATAAAAATAATATTATTTATATTTTGTGAGTTATTTTTAGTAAATTTATTAATTGAATATTTAATGTGTATACGTTTATGAAGAATTAATGCAAATAAATTATGGTAATTTATGTCATTGAATAATGTTAGGATTAAATAAATATTCGAATTCGATTCGTTTAATAAACTAATTGAATACAAATCATAATATTAGGATTTATTTAATAAACGAATTGAATACGAATTTATTATATTTTGATTCAATTCATTTATGATTCGATATAAATTCGATTCATTACATAATTGTTGATGAATAGTATGATCAAAACCCAAGACATAACTTTAAAAATGTTTTGATAAAGTTGTCCATGTGCAAACCATATTCGGCCATGTGCCCAGATATGTGCCGGAAATTATGGGCCTTGAATTGATGATGATACATATAGTCGTATAGACCTCATGATATAACAAACACGAAGTTGTCTCGCGCCGCCAAATGATTGTAAAAAAGATAGAAGCAAAAGTAAAAATTGGACCGATTATGGTTAGGTAATCAGTATGAGAATGACAGGTAGGCTTGGCAATTTCAATTTTAATATTTTTAAGATTAATATTTTTGAATAATAATAATAATAATAATAACGAACAACAGAAATGCAGGCTAAGCGTAATCCGATCCTCTCATGGTGGGGTCCTGATCAAATAATGATTTGAATGAACCGAATTTTAATTTTAATATTTCTGATATCAAGTACTACAGACGTGCCCATCAAATAATGGTTGCCTGTAATTGTAGAGCAAATGGTTGCCCCATGAATATGACATGTTTAGAATCAAAGCTTGAAGTGTAAAAAAAATGGATTAGATGACGGTGGCTAGCTTTATTAGATCATCTAAAAGACTAAATCAATTCAAAACCTACTCCCATCCCATCAAATTTCTTTATAATTTGATAAGTTTTAAATCTCAACTTACTATCGATTTCTTTATTAATATGGCTTTCTTAAATAAATAGCTACTTGGTCAGATATTGTCAATTTGGTTAACTTCCAACTGGCTTCAACTTCGTATTTTCTGGCGAGGTGAATGTAGCCAAACTCGAAAGAAAATTGAAAAAGGGAGTAAGAAGTTTATGAATTTAAGAAATACTTGTGTAAACCCACCCCTAGTTGCTTATGTGGTTACAGACGAAGGAGGGTTTGATCAGGTCGGTGGCTTAAGTCGGGGCTGTCGAGCCAGCTTATTCAAGATTTTATCAATTCGTTACGTATGAACTATTCAGTAGGCGTGTGAGTGTCAGATTAGATTTCTCATTTTACAAAAAAAAAAAAAGAATAAGAAAGAAAAAAGAAATGCGGGTAATTTTGGTTTTTCCGCAAGTCAAAGGGTCATAGGGTTAAATTTTAAATAACAAAAAGTTTGTGGCCAAAATGATAATTTCCCAGCCTCTTTAAAACCAAGCCACCATCTCATTCCCAACCAAAAACAAAAAAACCCATTTAGAGAGAGAAAGTGAAATGAAGAGAGAGAAAATTTGAAAACATGGTGTTGACAGATGTTTTTCGTTCCAGGGGTAATTCGGGAAAAACATTCTTTGAACAAACCTTCCTTAAATAGTGGATTTGTTTGGTTTGTTGGGAACCAAATGCAAACTTAGCAGACAGAAAGAAAGCACACAGACAAAACAAAAGGTTTAACGTGGTTCGGCGGAATGGATTCAACCTACGTCCACGGGCACAAGGGAAAATGAAGCCTTTATTACTAGCTCGAGTCTGACCGACCTTTTTTTCTTTCTCTAGCTCGTAATTCTTTTCTCTTTATTATAAGTTACAAGTGCTTGTGAATAAAAATTGATCAATCTTTTATAATGAACTCTCAACCTCTTTATATACTAAGACAAAATACATTGTTTCGCTAACTTCGTGATGTCACCCACGTTACCAAGCCATTATTGGCTAGGCTCTCTTCCTCAATTACCCTAAGGATTATAGCTCAGCCGTCTGACACCTCTACGACCTGCCACCTGACACAGCTACTCTCAGCCACTCAAATCTCATTAAATCATGCTACTTTTGGTAACTGTTACACGTTATACCACATGTTGGAGTTTCTACGGCCCCGAGGATCGATTATAAAGCAAGAAATAAATATGCGAATACATCACGGAGTTGCGGAATACTCACATCGATCGGTTGAGCGACGCGCGAGGCAACAAAAATTTCTTTTCTGCCTACTGCAGCTCACGGCAGTGCACTGCAACTTGGTCCTCCATTTTCGGTTTCATCTTCAAGAATCCAAGCTTCGTCAAATGATTCCAAGCTCATGGGTGGACTTCCCTATCACCTTCGCATGACTTCGTAGTGTGCTAGCACTCCCGATTTTGCCACAAAATCGCGACTTTTGCTTCCCATTTTTCTCCTTGTCTCTCGGCAGTGGGCTGCCAAAAACAGAAGAAAAATGCCACTCCATGGGCGTGAATGAGGAAGAAAGAAAGAGAGAGAGGAGAGTTGTGTGGTTGTTGGCTATTTTGTGTATCTAATACACAAATCAATTTCCAAAATTAATTATTGATTTTCTTTTTCCAAAAAAGTCAAGCCATTAAAAGCTTCAACAACTCCCATCAAGTCACATCACTCAATCAATCAAATCAAGTGACAAGTTGTCACATCACTCAAAGTGACTAACGATTTGACGCTTGATGCGACTAGCGATTTGACGCTTGATTTGACTTGCGTGCCGCACTCAAATTCGAAATGCGAATGCGCTCACAAACAATCCCGGGCTCGGGTTCGCTAATTCCAAATTAACGAATTTTCTGTTGCGACGTAATTAAATGATTATGCCTAGCGAAATCACTATTTACGTCGCTAACGAATTAATTCTAAATTAACTCGTTCGCCCGAATTAAAATCTAATTTTAATTCCGCGTCGAAATCCAATTTCATATAATATATCGAATATATTATTTTATCGATTAATTCCAAATTAATCGTTATCTCTCTTTAATTGATATTTTATCCCAGATAAAATATCTCCGCAATTAATCCCAGATTAATTTTCTCTCTCATCTAATTAATCCCAGATTAATAAAAAGTGCGAGTCATACGTCATCGGTGAATCTTCGAGAAGCGACCCATGAGATCCCTGGATATGTTGGCAGTAAATTCGGTCACCGGACTATCCGAACACGTAAGTACCTAGTACTACGTTTGTACCGATTTACAAGACAAGGTTGGCTTCTAGCAAAGCGCCATGCCTACCCAATTCTCCAGAAATATCCTTACATGAATATAAGGATCTATATCAGGCTTAGTATACGTAGTATTGCGTATTTCGAACCAGTATCGGATGATCACATGCAAGGCCTGGGCTGGTACAGTGTCTGCCCCGTACGGAGCATATATCGGATTACGAGCAACTAGTCTCTTTAATATCGGATAATCATGACCAAGTCATATTATCCCGACGGTTGTAACCTTTTTAGAGAACCAGTTCTGTATCCCTACGCGATCATCATCTCCATATGACTGGAGTGATACTTCCGTCTTGACATCACACCCAACACACTACGATTCTCAATATACCCAGAATGGGCGTACACAGAAACCGGTTAAAGCCCTGGACGACCAAAACCAAAGTATATTGATTGTCGCAAGTATTAGCGGTGCAAGTCTCAGGTTAAGACCAAATACACTTACCCTGATTTCGGACTTCCATGTTAGACAATTATGACCCATAGCGTCACTATTTGTAAAAGACATTGTGTTTTTGTACAAAATTAACTATGTTGTAATGAAATTGCCTTTTACGGTTTTGTAATTTATTTACTTTGATATATAAATAGTAAAAGTCCTTATGATTAGTTCCGGATTGAGATGATATGAGACAATATCAATCCATAAAGGTTTAATCATTAAATATCCCTAGTCGTAGTATTATCGAGATTGGACATCGATAATGCGGAATAGACTAGTACTGCACTTGTGCGCGTTATGAGGGCATAACGACATAGTTCTCATTTATTTAAGTATTGGATACTTATGCAAGTGCGATAGGAGGTTGTGTTTTACCGATGGTACGGAAAACAGCTTCGCTCTGGATAGACCCCGTGGAATCTCATTGGTAGTATGTATATGTGTCTATGGGAGTCCACTTCAGGGTAGGCGTATTTGGTCTTAACTGAGACTTGCATCGCTAGTACTTGCGACAATCAGTAAACTTTGGTTTTGGTCGTCCAGGGCTTTAACAGGTTCTGTGTACGCCTCTATTGGGTTTATTGAGAATCGTAGTGTATTGGATGTGATAGCAAGATGGAAGTATCACTTCAGACATATGGAGATGATGATCACGCAGGGATTCAGAACTAGTCCTCTATTGTGTTGCAACCATCGGGATAATATGACAAGGTCATGGTTATCCGATTCAAAGAGACTAGTTGATTGATATCCGATATGTGCTTCGTACGGGGCAGACACTATTCCAACCCCAGGCCTTGCACGTGACATCCGATACTAGATCGCTATACGCAATACTACGTATACTACGCCTGACATAAAAGTATATTCCAGTAAGAATATTTCTGGAGAATTGGGTAGGCACAGTGCTTTACTAGAAGCCAACCATGTCTTGTAAATCGGTAAGCACGTGGTACGAGGTACTCACTTTAACGGATAGTCCGATAACCGGATTTACTGCCAACATATCAAGAGGTCTCTTAGGTCGCTTCCCAAAGATTCACCGATGACAGTTGACTCGATTAGAATTAATCTGGGATTAATTAAGAGAGATAAAATTAATCTGGGATTAATTGAAGCTTTATTTAATCTGGGATTAAATGTGTTCAGAAGAGAGAGAACGCGATTAATTTGGAATTAATTGGTAAAATAAATTTAATAGTTAAATTTAATTTTTCTATTTAATTTATTCGTATGGGCTAAAATTAATATATCGGATATATTAATATGAATTGGATTTCATTACGAAATTAAAGTCGGACTTTAATACGAACGAACGAATTAATTTAGAATTAATTCGTAAACGATGTTCGTAATATATTTGCGAGGCATCGTTATTTAATTAAATTAGATTTAATTATTTAGCGACGAAAGTTCTTTTAATCGCATTAAACGGATCTGAGCCGCGGTAAATGTTCGTAGAGACATTTGAATTTTGAATTCAAATGTGGGGCCCACTTCACATGTGGTAGTTGGGAGGGTAGTTGGCATTTATGCCAAACCATCTACTTTCCAACCACCTTGGAATGGTTTTGGTGAAACCATTTACCCAACCACCTTGTTTAGGTGAAAAGGGTAAATTGGTTTTTACCAAAAGGCATCTCTCTCTCTCATTTGGTAACACATCTCACAAACACAAACCCTAGCACAAATGGCCATGGGCGTGAGCTTCTCCATCTTCTCTCTTTGATTTTGTGGCAAAATCAAGTTAGCTAGCACTTCAAGGAATCAACAAAGGTGATAGGGAAACAACTCAAAGCTTGGAATCAACACAAATGTTGGATCTTGGAGATCTTCATTCACAACTCAAAACTTGGAATCAACAAAGGAAGCATCTTGGAGATCTTCTTCTCAAAAATTTTAAAAGCTCAAATCCATTCAATGTAAGTAATTCCGCAACTTATAATGAATTTATGAACACCTTTTCTTGCTTATTTGATCATTGGCATGTTCTAGGAACACTAACAATGGTATCAAGAGCCAATTTTAAGCATGAAAATTTTAGGGTTCATGAGACTAAAATTTGGGGCTTTTATGTTTTGAATATGATTTCTTCAAATTGATGCTTTGAGCATGCTTAGATTATGTTAACTTAGAGTTATGCATGATTAGATTTGTGAAATATTGATTGGATCAAAATTTGATAATCCCCTTACCTTGGCCGAAAGTCATGACAGTGGACTGCTACTTTGAAAACTTTTTTTTAACAACATTGGATGTGTTTAAAGCATGATATAAATGTTGATTGTTGGTTTGATTAGATTAGAATCAAAGTCAATATTGTTTATGTTAAATTCAAGAGCATGTTGAGCATGAAATGATGTGTTTTGGCTTCAATTTGTGTTGAGCATAAATTGATGGATTAAGCATGATTAATTAAGTTAATTAGTATTTTGGAAATATTGAGTTTAATTAATTAATCACGGCTAATACACTTAATTAAAATAATTGTGATATTGGAATATTATAATTATGTTAATAAGCCTTTAAATTATGAATTGGGCTAAAAGTGTGTATTTGGGCTTAATGGGCTTGGTTTGACCAAGTTTGGTTTTGGACTTTTGGATTGGATCCAATGGGCCCAAAACCAATTCCATAAAGTCCAAAAAACATCACTTGGCCCTTTAAAGAATATAATTGGGCCTAATGGGCCTAAATTGATTTGTTGGCAATATGGTGATTCCTATTGGGCCTTGGCATTTTGTTTGATCCATTATGCCCAAAGCCCTGCCTTAAGAATCAATTAAAAGCCCATTGGACTTTAATTAAAATGACATTGGATGTTATTGGGCCTTGAGGAGACCCATTAAGATTGGATTTGGAATCCAAGTCTTTAAGGCAAATAAATAAGTGTAAATATTTAATTTGGAATTAAATTGGAATTAGTATTGAATACAAATAAATTGGATTTCAAGTTGTAGTTCAATATAATTCAAGAATACTTACTTTGAGTATTTATTCTTAAACGAGTTTGACTCGCGCAAATCAAATCGTTGTTTGAACATTGGATGATCATTAATTCAAAGATTAATTAATTGGATTAGATTGATTGAATAACATGATTTGTATGAATACATGAATGTGTTGTATGAATAATGTATATCGGATGGATATGAGAAGGACGAGGGCAATTTTGGAAATTGTAATAAATTTAGAATTTATTAAATTGGACCTGCGTGTCCAGCCTTTTATATCCTTATTCTTTGTATTTCTCTTCTCACCAATTCCCCTCAATGTAAATGAGGTTTCTTTATAGTATTATGTTATTGGGTAGAAGTTAGAATAGTTCTAGCCTGAGAGAGGAAATGGAGTGATTTGTTCTAGGAACAATTTGTGACATATCCATCCGCATATCATTATTAATTTACTTTTTGCGCCTTATGATGTTTTAGAAGCATGCTTAAGGGTGTATGATGAGACCTTAACAAAGATAATTAATTAGTTGCCAATTTACGCGAAAAACCCTCAAAACATATTAAGCGTTTTTCCTTCCGTTGAGTGATTCTTACTCAAAATCCAAAGTTGGCATTGGTTTGTTGGCCAAAGTCAAGATCCCTGTCAATTGCGGATGTGTTTGAATCATGAGAGTTTTGTTCCATATCGGTGTCTTGTCCAAGTCGTGATTTGTTGGCCAAAGTCAAGATCATTTCTTGTCCATCGACATTGATTATGAAGCTTTCCATGTGAATGGGTCCCGCTTAACTGGAATCATTAAGCTTGTTGTGCCAAAGCAAGGCTTAGTGATTTAGAGGAAAAAGGTTAGGAAAATATATTGGATATATTGGCATATATATTGTATATATGTTTCGGACTTGGATGTCCACCTACAGGATCTAGGAATTGGATGAGATCCAATTGATCTTCGAGATCTACCTAGTTAAATATCATATAGCTTGTTGGCCAAAGTCAAGTGTGTGTGTTATTTAACGGGATCCTAGCCCACTAGGAAACTGGGTTCCCGAGTACTCGACAGAGGGTTAGAGGCTCGCCGAAAAATAGTGGGAGGCTAGTATTGAATTTGCAATTTCATTCAGATACTTAGCTTTACGCGCTTTCAAATTATTTCGTCAAAATTATTTTATTAGTTGGACTAATACAATGTTTTTTTCTTGTAACAGTTAGACTGTACCCAAATATCGTTGACTAGATAGTTGGACTATCGTAGTTAAGATGACTGGAAAGGGAAATGTCCGAGACATTATCATGGTCGAAAATGTCTTCAAGGGCACGAACTTTGCCGATTGGGAATGAATCTAAGGATAGTCCTTGGAGCCGAGAGGCTGCTATATACTATACAGAGGACCTCTTGGGCCTAAGCCAAACCTGATGAGCTACTTGAACTGGAGCTTTGGAAGACTCACAGCGATGATTGCGATACTGCTCAGTCTATTATGCTTGCTTCCATGACTCAGCATTTCCATCGACAGAACATGGACTTGGATCCCTATAACATGTTGGCGAGGTTGCACGATCTTCACCGATCTAACCGAAGGTCGCAGAGATATGAGTTAGTAAAGAAGCTCTTCTGTTCACGTATGTCAGAAGGCATGTCTGTTGAGTCCCATGTGGCACAGATGATTGCTGACATAGATGAGCTGGCTGAGATGGGGATAGTCTTTGAGGCTGAGATTACCATAGATATGGTCTTGCAATCTCCCCCCGACATTTGGAGACAGTTCATCATAAACTATAATTTGATGAACACTGATGATACTCTTGGAGACTTATTGTCAATTCTCAAGGAAGCCGAGAAAGAGCTGCTTAAGGGCAACAAGCGCGAGGCGTACTTTGCTTCGACATCTCAGACACCGAGGGCTGGGCCCAAGGCGACTGGAGGTGTGAAGAAGAAAAAGCATAAAAGAAAGGGCAAGGCCAAATCGTCAAAGGCTTCTGGGAAGCCTAAAGAAAAATCTCAGGATGTTTGCCTCCAGTGCGGCAAGCGGGGTCACTGGAAGCGTGACTGTCGCGAGTACAAGGCACTCTAGAAGGAGATTAAAGCGGGCAAGACACCGGCTTCAGGTATGTTTGTTATTGAAATAAACATAACTACTTCTAGTTTTAAAAATTAGATTTTTGATTCTGGTTGTGGTACTCACATATGTACTGATGTGCAGGATCTGCAGATTAGCAGGAGACTGACCTCAGAGGAGATTGATCTACGCGTCGGAAATGGGGCACCAGTCGCCGTTTTGGCCGTTGGCACTTTTGTTTTAGAACTGTCTTCGGGGCATGTACTTAAACTTTCAAATTGTTATTATTTACCTAGTTTGACTAGGAATATTATCTATGTATCTTGTTTGACCCAATGTGGGTACACTTTTGTATTCCGAAACACTGGGTGTTTTGTTTATAAAGATGATTTTGAGATATGTTCTGCTGATGCTAATAATGGTCTTTATATTTTGAATATAAATCAATCTCAAACATATAATGTAACAAACAAAAGGCTCAAAACGAGTAACAAAGATGAAACTTATATGTGGCATTGTCATCTGGGACACATAAACAAGACTCACATATCCACACTTTCGAAGAGTGGGTACTTGGACGGATTTGATCCAAATTCATATGATGTCTGCGAATCTTGCTTATTAGGCAAAATGCCTAAATCACCTTTTAGCGGGAAGGGTGAACGCACCACCGAACTGTTAGCCCTGGTTCATAGTGACGTATGTGGGCCCATGTCTAGCCAGGCTAGAGATGGATACGAATACTTCGTAACCTTTATGGATGATGCATCGCGTTATGGTTATGTGTATCTTATGAGACACAAGTCTGAAACTTTTGAGAAATTCAAAAAGTTTCGATACGAAGTTGAAAAACAGACCGACAAGAGTATAAAGACATTATGGTTGGATCGTGGTGGCGAATACTTGAGCAATGAGTTTCTAGATTACTTGAAAGAATATGGTATTCTTTCACAGTGGACTCCTCCTGGAACACCGCAATTAAACGGTGTGTCCAAACGGAGAAACCGAACTTTGTTGGACATGGTAAGGTCTATGATGAGTCGCACAGAGCTACCTATTTCCTTCTAGGGAAACCAAAGGATATTACTTCTATCACCCATGAGAGAACAAAGTATTTGTTGCTCTACATGCGGTTTTCCTTGAGAAGGAATTCCTAAATGCAGTGGTTAGTGGGAGGAAGGTAGAACTAGGGGTGGGCAAAAAAACCGACCGAACCGAATCGAACTGCAAACCGAACCAAACCGAACCAAATTTACGGTTTTTTTCTAACGGTTCGGTTTGCGGTTCGGATTGGCTCACCCCGAACGGTTTACGGTTCGGTTCAGGAGCTAATCCGAACCGCACCTGTTAAACCGAAGTGAACCGTTATAATTAAAAAAATTATATATTTTTATAAAAAAAAATTGTATTTGTATTTGTATTTTTCTTTTAATTTTATTTTATGTTTTCTTTTTATTAGTATGTTAATACTTTTATTCTTAAATTTTTTGTTAATATATTTGTTTGTTAATACTTTTATTCTTCAATTAATTTGTTAATACTTTTATTCTTAAATTTATTTGTTTTATGGTAGCATTATTATTCTTGAAAGTAAGATGTTGGATTTGTCTCTTAATTAGAATGATTGTAATATCATTATTCGAGGTAATTTTTAAAAAATACAATAATTAATTGTGCCTCATTTTTCAATCCTTTATGGAGTGCATGTGTTCCATGGAGTCACAGCTTACACCTAGCACTTCATACTATTTGTTTGATAGACTAGTTTTTTTTTTTTTGTCTTCACTTAAGTGGATGAAAATTTGTTTTAAATATAATAATCTGTAAACCGAACCGAACCAATCCGTAAACCGCTGGTTTAAAAAATTTTCAATCCGAACCAATCCGTTATTTAATGGTTTGGTTTGAGAGGTAAAAAAATCCGAACCATAAAATATGGTTTGGTTCGGTTTTTAGCAAAAACCGAACCAAACCGAACCGCCCACCCCTAGGTAGAACTCGATGAAAATCGGAGTGATACTGTTCCTGACATAGAATCCTCAACGGAACAAGAACAGTCTATCTGGGATGAGACTGTACCACAATCTTCTATTACACAAGGACCGCGAAGGTCGGAGAGAGTCAGGAAACAACCTGAGAGGTATGGGTTTCTGATCTCACCTCATGTAGATATTAATCTCATTGAGGATAACGAACCGGCTACGTATGAGGAAGCGATACAAGATATCGATTCTGCTTTATGGCAAGAGGCCATGAAGTCTGAAATGGATTCCATGTACACCAATCAGGTTTGGACACTGGTTGATGCACCAGAAGGCGTAAAGCCTATTGGATGCAAATGGGTCTTCAAGAAGAAGATCGACATGGATGGCAACGTACAAACGTACAAAGCTAGGCTTGTAGCGAAGGGGTATCGTCAACGACATGGTGACGATTATGATGAAACTTTCTCACCCGTTTCCATGATTAAATCCATTCGGATAATGCTTGTTATTGATGCATATTTCGATTATGAGATATGGCAGATGGACGTTAAAACCGCTTTCCTTAACGGAAACCTTTTGGAGGATGTTTATATGTAATAGCCTGACGGTTTTATCGTGCCTAGACTTGCAAATAAGGTTTGTAAGTTAAATCATTCCATTTATGGACTGAAGCAAGCATCGCAGTCATGGAACCAACATTTTGATGAGATCATAAAAGAATATGATTTCATTCAAAACGAAGATGATCCTTGTGTATATAAGAAGGTTAGTGGGAGAGCAGTGACTTTTATTGTCCTTTATGTTGATGATGTATTGCTTATGGGCAATGACATTCCCATGTTAACATCGGTGAAAGCTTGGCTTTTATTAAAATTATCCATGAAAGATCTGGGAGAATCAGCCTATATTCTAGGAATAAAGATCTACCGGGATAGATCTAGAAAGCTGCTTGGACTCTCCCAGAGCACGTACATTGACAAAATGTTGAAAAGATTCAACATAGATCAGTCCAATAGGGGACTGTTACCAGTGTCACATGGCATCACTCTATCTAAGGATATGTGTCCTAAAACTCAAGATAAGAGAAACAGCATGAGTCGGATACCGTTCGCCTCGGCAGTCGGATCGATCATGTATGTCATGATATGTACGCGACCTGATGTCTCGTATGCTTTGAGCATGTGTAGTCGATATTAGGCCGATCCAGGTGATGGTCACTGGATGGAGGTTAAGAACATCCTTAAGTATCTTAGACGAACTAAGGAGGCTTTCTTAGTTTATGGAGATTGAGAACTTGAGGTAACTGTGTATACCGATGCAAGTTTCCAAACCGATAAAGACGACTCTAAGTCTTAATCCGGGTACATATTTTGTTTGAACAACGGAGCAGTAAGCTGGAAATCTTCCAAGCAAGAGACTGTTGCCGATTCAACAACAGAAGCGGAGTATATTACTGCAACTGAAGCAGCAAAAGAGGCAGTTTGGATCCGTAAATTCCTAATTGGATTAGGAGTAGTCCCGTTAGCAGCTGAGCCCGTTCCATTGTATTGTGACAATAACGGGGCTATAGCGCAGGCTAAGGAACCACGATCTCATCAACGATCCAAGCATGTTCTTCGACATTTCCATCTGATTCGTGAGATCATACATCGTGGCGATGTGAAGATCGAGAAGTTCACATCAGATGACAACATTGCAGATCCGCTGACGAAAGCTATTTCACAGTAAAGGTTTGAGAGACATATACATAGTTCAAGTATTAGATGCTTGAGTGACTGGCTATAGGCCAAGTGGGAGATTGTTAGACAATTATGACCCATAACGTCACTGTTTGTAAAAGACATTGTGTTTTTGTACAAAATTAACTATGTTGTAATGAAATTGCCTTTTACCGTTTTGTAATTATTTACTTTGATATATAAATGGTAAAAGTCTTTATGATTAGTTCCGGATTGAGATGATATGAGACAGTATCAATCCATAAAGGTTTAATCATTAAATATCCTTAGTCGTAGTATTATCGAGATTGGACATCGATAATGCGGAATAGACTAGTATTGCACTTGTGCGTGTTATGAGGGCATAACGGCATAGTTCTCATTTATTTAAGTATTGGATACTTATGCAAGTGCGATATGAGGTTGTGTTTTACCGATGGTACGAAAAACAGCTTCGCTCTGGATAGACCCCGCGGAATCCCATTGGTAGTATGTATATGTGTCTATGGGAGTCCACTTCAGGGTAGGCGTATTTAGTCTTAACATAAGACTTGCATCGCTAGTACTTGCGACAATCAGTAAACTTTAGTTTTGGTCGTCCAGGGCTTTAACAGGTTCTGTGTACGCCTCTGTTGGGTTTATTGAGAATCGTAGTGCATTGGATGTGATGTCAAGATGGAAATATCACTTCAGACATATGGAGATGATGATCACGCAAGGATTCAGAACTAGTTCTCTATTGTGTTGCAACCATCGGGATAATATGACAAGGTCATGGTTATCCGATTCAAAGAGACTAGTTGCTTGATATCCGATATGTGTTTCATACGGGGCAGACACTATTCCAGCCCCAGGCCTTGCACGTGACATCCGATACTGGATCGATATACGCAATACTACGTATACTACGCCTGACATAGATTGTATATTCCAGTAAGAATATTTCTGGAGAATTGGGTAGGCACGATGCTTTGCTAGAAGCCAACCATGTCTTGTAAATCGGTAAGCACGTGGTACGAGGTACTCACTTTATCGAATAGTCCGATAACCGGATTTACTGCCAACATATCCAGAGGTCTCTTGGGTCGCTTCCCAAAGATTCACCGATGACAGTTGACTCGATTAGAATTAATCTTGGATTAATTAAGAGAGATAAAATTAATCTAGTATTAATTGAAGCTTTATTTAATCTGGGATTAAATGTGTTCAGTAGAGAGAGATCGCGATTAATTTGGAATTAATCGGTAAAAAAAATTTAATAGTTAAATTTGATTTTTCTATTTAATTTATTCGTATGGGCTAAAATTAATATATCGGATATATTAATATGAATTGGATTTCATTACGAAATTAAAGTCGGACTTTAATACGAACGAACGAATTAATTTAGAATTAATTCGTAAACGATGTTCGTAATATATTTGCGAGGCATCGTTATTTAATTAAATTAGATTTAATTATTTAGTGACGAAAGTCGTTTAATCGGATTAAACGGATCCGAGCCGCGGTAAATGTTCGTAGAGACATTTGAATTTTGAATTCAAATGTGGGGCCCACTTCACATGTGGTAGTTGGGAGGGTAGTTGGCATTTATGCCAAACCATCTACTTTCCAACCACCTTGGAATAGTTTTGGTGAAACCATTTACCCAACCACCTTGTTTAGGTGTAAAGGGTAAATTGGTTTTTACCAAAAGGCATCTCTCTCTCATTAGGTAACACATCTCACAAACACAAACCCTAGCACACATGGCCATGGGCTTGAGCTTCTCCATCTTCTCTCTTTGATTTTGTGGCAAAATCAAGTTAGCTAACACTTCAAGACTCAAAGCTTGGAATCAACACAAAGGTTGGATCTTGGAGATCTTCATTCATAACTCAAAACTTGGAATCAACAAAGGAAGCATCTTGGAGATCTTCTTCTCAAAAATTTTAAAAGCTCAAATCCATTCAATGTAAGTAATTCCGCAACTTATAATGAATTTATGAACACCTTTTCTTGCTTATTAGATCATTGGCATGTTCTAGGAACACTAACATTCCATAGACACATAGTCATACTACCAATGGAATTTCGATGGGGTCTATCCAGAGCGAAGCTGTTTCCCGTACCATCGGTAAAACATAACCTCATATTACATTTGCATGAGTATCCTATACCCAAATATATGAGAACTATGTCGTTATGCCCTCACAACGCGCACAAGTGTAATACTAGTCTTTTACGCATTTATCGATGTCCAATCTCGACAATACTCTGACTATGGATATTTAATGATTTATCCTTCGTGGATTGATACTGTCTCATATCATTCTCAATCCAGGAACAAATCATAAGGACCTCATATCATTTATACATCTAGGTGATCTAATCACAAATGATAAAAGTGCAATCTCCTTTGTCACATAGTTAATTTGTACAACAACACCATGATCTGTACAAATAGTGTCGCTATGGGTCATAATTGTCCAACAATCTCCCACTTGGCCTATAGCCAGTCACTCGAGTGTCTGACACCCAAACTATGTACGGTTGGCTCAAACTGCTGAGAAAAGGCTTTCGTCAGCGGATTTGCATGATTATGGTCTGATGCGATTTATACGATCATCACATCGCCACGATGTATGATCCGAACGAATCAGATGAATAGTCGAAGTATGTATCTGGATCGTTGATGAGACCATTAATTCTTTAGCCTACGCTGCAGCCTAGCTCAGCTGCTTACAGAACTACATCTAATCTATTTAGATTTATTATCGACCCAAATGACTTCTATTGCTGCCTCAGCTGCAGCAATAACCCGCATTTATTGTTTATTCGGTAATAGTATCTTGCTTGGAAGATTTCCAGCTCATTGTTCCGTTATTCAAACTGTATAGTACCATTTTGCGACTTATAGTCGTTTTATCGGTTAGGAAACTTGCAACAGTGATCCCAGTCACTTTAAGTTCTCATTCTCCATAGATTAAGACAGAATCCTTAGATCTCTAAGATACTAAGTATGTTCTTAACATCAATCCAGTGACTATCACTTGGATTGGCCTGATTGTGACTCCATATGCTCAAAGCGTATGAGACACCAGGTCGCGTACATTTTTCAATGTACGATTTCTCGGAGAGTTTCAACAACTTTTAGATCTATCCCAATAGATCTTTATTCCTAGAATAAAAGTTGTTTCTCACAAGAATTCTATAGAGAATTTTTCTCGAAAGCCAAGCTTTCACCGATAGTTTTATGAGAATATCATTTCCAAGAAATGACATATATTATCATTATTGTATAGGACAGCCACTGTCAGTGCGCTCCCACTAACCCTCTTATATACACAAGAATCATTTCATTTTGAATTAAATCATAAACCATTATGATCACATCAAAACGACAATTCCAAGAACCTAATGCTTGCTTCAATCCAAACATGGATCGAATAACCCGCAAACCTTGTTTGCTAGTTTATGGTACGACAAAACCGATAGGATGTTGTAAACATCCTCCAAAAGGTTTCCTTTTCAGGAAAGTGATTTTCCCGTTAAGCTAACATATTTCATAAATGAAACATGCAGCTTTACCAAGCATTATCCAAATGGATTTACCGTGGCAACAGGTAAAAGGTTGAATCATAATCAACATAATGTTGATAACGATACCTTTCCGCTACAAGCCCAGCTTAGTACGTTGGTATGTTGCCTTCCATGTATGTCTTCCTTGAAGACTGATATAGTACCATTAGGCACAATGCCTTGCGGTACTACAACTAGTGTCCAAACATAGTTGTTATACATGGAATCCATTTCGGATTCATGACACTTTGTCATAATAGGGAGTCGATACCTTGTATCACTTCCTCATACGTAGTCAGTTGGTATACCTCAATAAGATTGACATCTTTATGAGGTGAGATCAGAAACCCATACCCCAGGTTGTTTTCTGACTCTCTCCGACATACGCAGTTCTTGTGTATTCAAAGATTAATAGTATAGTTTCATCCTTGATGAACTATTTATGTGTTCCATTAAGGATCTGTGTCTGGAATAGTATTACTCCGATTTTCATCGAGTTTTACTATACTCCCACTTACCACTGCATATAGGTATTCCTCTTAGGAAAACCGCATGGCGAGCAACAATAGAATTGTTCTCTTGTGAGTTGTATAAGTACTATACTTTGGTATCCCTAGGATAACCTAGAATTGACACTTATCCAATTTGGGTTCTAGTTTGGTATCATCCAAACATATGCCCAGCATTCCCAAATGTACAGGAATGAGAAACCCGGTTTCTATCCTATTCATATCTAATATGATATCTGTCAAACAGATTTTTATGGAACCTTATTCAAAATAAGTTCTTGCACTATTAATGCTTATCCGTTGAAGGAAATGGTAGCTCAGAGCGACTCATGATTAGCCTTATCATGTCTAACATAATTCGGTTTATCTCAGTTCGGACATACCGTCAAATTGACGTGTTCCGGGAGGAGTCCTCATTGAAAGAATACTATACTCTTTCAAGTATGTTAGAAACTTATTGCTTAAGTATTTTCATTACGGTCTTACCGTGACTGTTTAATACTTTAGCCGATCTGTTTGTCTATTTCGTGTCGAAAACTTTAAAAGTTTCCGATTTGTGTTCTTCAAAAGAAACATATAACCATAACGCGATGCCACATCCGTAAAGGTCACGAAATATTCATATCCACATCTAGCCTAGCTAGACATGGGCCCACTTGCTTCACTATGAACTAGGGCTAACAGATCGGTGGCATTTGCACTTTTACCAAGTAAAGGTGTTATATGCATTTTGCCCAATAAACTAGATTCGTAGACTTTATTTGAATAGAATCAAATCAGTCCTAGTACCCACTCTTCGAAAGTGTGGATATACGAGTCTTGTTTAATTGTGTCCCAGACAACAATGCCACAAATTAGTTTCTTCTGATCAAATCAGTTTGAGCTATTTGTTTGTCATTTTTATGTTTGAGATTTATTTATATTCAAAATATAAATGATGTTATTCACATCTAATGTGTTTATCTCAATATCATCTTTATATAATAAAACACTTTAGTGTTCTTGAATATAAAGGTAAATCCGCAATGGATTAAACACTGATATAGAGATAATGTTTCTAGTCAAACTAGTTACATTATAACAGTTTCCTAATTTAAGTACACACCCGAAGGGTGATCCCTAAATTCAGGTATCTACGATCAAAACAGCGACTTTCGTCCCGTTTCCGATTCGCAGATAAAATCTCATCTGAAGTCAGTATCCTGCTCATAGCAGATTCTGAACATCAGTATATATTTATGTATCACACTAAGTATTTAAAATCCAATTTCAATACTAGTAGTGAACATAATTATGACAAACATATTTGAAGTCAGAGCATTGCTCGTCTTCAATTCCTTCATGTCTGCTTTGTCCAAACGGCAGTCACGCTTCCGCGATCCCGTTTGCCACAATTAAGGCAGACATTTTGGGATATGTCATTTATCTTCCTAGAAGATTATAATGATTTTGCCTTTGCCCTTTTCAACACTCAGAAGCGTTCGGCATAGCCTAGGCATTCTGGAATGTCGAAGTAAGGTGCGCCTTGCGCTACTTGCCTTATTGCAAAGTTTGACTTTGTCTCCTTGAGAATAGCCATTAACTCTCCAAGAGTTAACTTTCGCAATTTAGTACTTCTAAGATCTAAAAATAGATCTACGAAGATCCTTCAATTTCAATATCATACTTTCAGGATCTAACCCTTAGTTCTGACAAAGAAATTAAGGAGTCTACTGCGACAAGCTTAATGGATTAAGCACTAAAGTTATCATTACATAAATCTTCCAAAGATTATGCTCTACTATTTGCTTAACTTCGGGCTTAGGCATAATATGTTATTTTATCAAATAAAGTAACTTATTATTTTCCAGGACTATCCTGAAACTTTATTCCAATTTGAAAAATTAAACCATTTAAATACATTTTCCCTATGATTATGTTTTAAATGTCAATCTTTCAATTATATCTTGATTCTAATAGTCCAACTATTTAATCAACGATTTCGGTACTTTTAAATATAATGATTATTATAGTCCAACTATTTAATCAACTATAATTTAATTTGTTTGAATACAGTCCAACTGTTAATAAAAACAACAATTTAAATATTAGTCCAACTAACATTTAATTTATTTGACGAATGATATTTGTTTGAGCGCGTACGACAAGTAATAAACGAATATTGCAAATTCAATTCTTGCCTCCCACTATTTTTCGGCGAGATTCTAACCCTCTGTCGAGTACTCGGGAAACCGTGTTTCCTAGCGGGCTAGGATCCCGTTAAATATCACACAATCTTGACTTTGGCCAATAAATTGTATGATAATTAACTAGGTAGATCTCTAGATCAATTGGATCCAATCCAATTCCTAGATCCAGTAGGGGGACATCCAAGTCCGAAACATATATCTTATATATGCCAATACATCCAATGTATTACCTAACCTTTTTCCTCTGAATCAACTAAGCTTTGGCTTTGGCACAACAAACTTAGTGATCCCAGTTAAGCGCGACCCATTGACCATAGAAAGCTTCGTAATCAATGTCGATGGACAAGAAGTGGTCTTGACTTTGGCCAACAAACCACAACTTGGACAAGACACTGATATGGAACACAGTTCTCGTGATTCAAACACATCCTCAACGGACAAAGGCCTTGACTTTGGCCAACAAGCCAATGCCAGTCTTAGATCACTACAAGAAAAAAAGGCCTTTACTGACACTAAGGTTAGTGACACTAGGCTAAAAGTGTCAGAAACGACGTGTAAATGTGCCTATTTCCGTGTTTTTCACTTAATATCAATAATTACTGACACTATGGTATCAGTGATTTTAGTGTCAGTAATTACTATTACCATAGTATCAGTAAGAAATAAAAAAAAAAAAAAACGCGTAGTCGTCTGGAGTCGAACCAACACCTCACGGAAGTGACGTTTTTCGCATATATTACTGACACTATAGTATCAGTAAATTTAGTGTCAGTAATTAATGATACCTTAGTATCAGTAAAAAAAATTAAAAAAAAAATTATTTCCTTAAAATCAAACCCTCATCTCCACTATCCGCTTCTCAAAACTCTCCCCATTCCTCTCAAAACACCTCATCTCCACCTCCACCAACTCCATAACAACAATCACTTCCCCACACTACAAGAAAAATGATTTTTTGTGGCGAAAATTTAGTGGCGAAATTTATTTCGCCACTAAAAGTTTACACTTAGTGGCGAAATCCTATTTCGCCACTAAAAGTTCACTTTTAGTGGCGAAATCCAATTTCGCCACTAAAATTTACATTTAGTGACGAAAAATTATTTCACCACTAAAAATAGACATATAGTGGCGAATTTATTATTTTTAGGGGAAATTTTTTCCCCTCTAATAGATTAAATAAATAGGCGCCTTCTCCCCATTCATTTCCGCGGCTTTTTCATTTTTCTTCGTTTACAGACCTGGCCGCCTTCTCCAAAATTATTTGTGTGAACCTAAACATTAACAAACCCTAATCCTCCATTTTTTTTCTTTATCAAAACAAAATCCTAACCTATTTCAACTCTTCCCTCAACGAAACCCTAAGGTTTAGGTTTCTCTCTGCCTCTGACTCATCTCTATCGCTCAGTCTCTCTCAAAGACTCAAAACTCTCTACCTCAGACTCGTCTCTCTCACTCTCGCTCTACTTGCTCTCTCACACTCTCACGAATCACGTTGAAACGCCCAGGTTCGAATTTCTCTAATTTACTCATTTTATTTTGTTTTTTTTTTTTTGGGTCGTTAAATTTAAGTGGGTTTCACTTGTTAGGGCTTTGATTTAAATGGGTGATTGTTGTTTATTTCTGATTTTGCTCGTGGGTTTTTGTTAATGTTGGTTTTGATTTGGTTTGCAGATTTTGCCTTTGTGGATTTTGGTTGAAATGGAGTGGGGGGTAAAAATTGGCTCAGGACTTCAATTCTTCCCTAAGACTTCGCCCAAGCTAATTCAGGTTAATTCTCCTTGATTGTTCTCAAATTTTTCTGCTTCGTTAAAATACCATATATTCTCTATTGAATTGCAACATTAGAGGCCTGATATTGATTCAAAGTTCTATAGTTTTTCCCTTTGCGTATTGACTGTATGTATCTTTTAAAAATTTTGTCCGAACAGGGTGATTGGAATGGGGCTGGTACCCCGATTACAGTAAATGAAACCATTTTGCATTTTGCTTTGTGTTAGACTACAAATTTAAATAACTTTTTTTCATGCTAATAAATTTTCATGCTATATTCCACATACTGTTTCTTACCTTTTTTTTTGCTGTGAATCAGGGTACCTCTTGGAGAAAGTTATTTAGTAAATAATCAATGTATAATAGAGATAGAAGTTCTCTCATAAAATATTGACAATGTTTCAGCACCAAATCCATGAGGAATGATGGAGGCTTTGAGGTTATTAAGAAAGCAACTGAGAAGCTTCGACTAAAACACAAGGAACACATTGCTGCTTATGGTGAAGGCAATGAACGGCGTCTCACAAGGAACAAATTGCTTGATTTGGTTTGCAGATTTTGCCTGTGTAGATTTTGGTTGAAAGAGAGTGGGTTCATCAAGTGAAGAAAGTGAGATTCGCAATCCTCCAGGCCAGCTTATTTTTGAATACTTGGAGCATGATCCTCCATTTAGTCGTGAACCTTTAGCTGACAAGGCAAGTTCATTATTTTTTTTAGTGAACCAAGATTGTGGCTCTTATGAGGGAGATTGGTGCTTCTGCTCTTGTTGTTGGTCTCCATGATCACAACTTTCTTTACAAGTGAGTTTTTTTTTTTTTGTATTCATTTTAATCAAAATTGGAGGTAAGCCTTTTGGTTTGAGGGTGTTCGCTATACTTCAACTAGTTGAATATGTATATTAAGTTATGCAAACATTTATGTTAGTTAAGTGGAAATATATGAATATAAGCCATTTGTTGGATTGCTGTAGGCTGTTGATGTTATTAGCCATGAAAGTAAGTCAAGCTTTGATGGTGTAAGTGTGCATGATGCATGCATGGTATTAGTTGTAAGTCAAGCTTTGATTGTATGAGTTGTTTGCTTACTTAGAAAGATCATATTGTAAGAATGCTAGAACATGATGAGATGATAACATATGCATGTATACACGGTTAGTGATAGTGGATTAAATGTTTGGCATGAGTATTATTTTAGTATGACCGATTTGATGATATTTCAAGATAATGAAAGAGAGAAAGTTATAATAAATACCCGTGTATGAGTTTGATGAAATGAGTTTAGATGCAGCTTTTTGGTTTTGATTGATGAGTGTAAAACCTTACAATATAAAATATCATATGGTATATTAAAAATTTAGGATTTATTTTATTTTATTACATTTTTTTAAAAAACAGTATTTTTAGTGGGGAAACAATTTCGCCACTAAAGGTACTAATTTTCGCCACTAAAAATGATCTTCAGTGGCGAAAAAATGGACTTTTAGTGGCGAAATTTTTGCCACTGAAAGTAACCTTCAGTGGCGAAAAAATACACTTTAGTGGCGAAAATATTTCGCCACTAAAGTATACTTTTAGTGGCGAATTAAATTTTCGCCACTAATACCTTTTGTGTCGCACTTTTAGTGGCAATATTATATTTCGCCACTAATAGTTTTAGTGGCGAAAATATTTGGTTTATTTATGAAGATATCGATTTTTTTTGGAAGTCCATCTAATTCTTAACATTTGGTTTATAATTTCAGATTTTGTGCCAGATATCATATTGTTGGGGGATTGTTGCAGGCTTCTCAACAAGTATCATGAATTTTGGTGGGGGCATGACATTTTGGTGGGACTTTAAGAGTAGTTTTTGAAATATATATATGTTAATTAAAGATTGTCTATGGAGTTTTTGTATTCATCATGTGATACTGTTGAATTGATTAATACGATTAATCTATTATATTGCGAATTTTATATAAATGTAATTTTTTAGTTTTTATTTCATTGAGTTGGTATATATATTATATATATATAATATATATATCTTATATATATATATATATATATATATATATATTTTATGATTATTTAATTACAAAACATAAGAAATATAATTGTGAAATAATACGATTTTTAAATTTTAAAAGATATTGACGGATATTGATACTATAGTAACAATAATTACTGACACTAAAAATCAAATATATGCGATATACTGATACTGCAGTAACAAAATTTACTGACACTATAGTATCACTAAATACTGATGTATAGTGTCAATAATTTACTGACACTAAAATAGTGTGAGAGATTACTGATACCATAGTGTCAATAATTTTCTGATACTACAGTATTAACGTTTACTGACACTAGAAACTAGTGTCAGTGATTTTGGCTGCGCGGCAACACTGACACATTTAATTAGTGTCAGTAAAAACCTTTACTGACACTAATTTAGTATCAGTAAAAGCCTTTTTTCTTGTAGTGGATCTTGAGTAAGAATCACTCAATGGAAGGAAAAATGCTTAATATTTTGCGAGGGTTTTTCGCGTGCAAATTGGCAACCATTTATTATCTTTGTTAAGGTCTCATCATCATACACCCTTAAGCATGCAGTCTAAACACATAATAAAGCGCATATGAATAAAATAATAATGATATGCGGATGGATACTTTACACATTGATCCTATATCAAATCTCTCCATTTATCTCTCCCGCTAGCACAAGTATTTACTTCTACCCGTTTCACTACACTTCTAAAGAAACCTCATTTACATTGAGGGGAATAGGTGAGAAGAGAATACAAAGAGTAATGAGGTAATAAGGTTGGACACGCAGGTCCAATTAATAAATTCTACATTTATTACAACAATTTCTAAAATTGCCCCACCCATCTAATATCCATCTGATATACATTATTCATGCATCGCAACCATGTATTCACACAAGCATGCTATCAATCAATCTAATCAAATTAATTAATCTGATAATTAGTGACCATCCAATGTTCAAACAACAATTTGATTTTGCTCGAGTCAAACTCGTTTTGCGAATAAGTACTCAAAGTACGAATTCTAGAATTAAATTAAAATACAAAATTAAATCCAATTCAATTGTATTTAATATTAATTTCTCTATTTAATTCCAAATTAAATACGACACTTTATTTAACGAACCTTTATGACTTAAATTCCAAATTTAATCGTTACGGGTCTCAAAGCCCGATTAACGTCCAACGTCAATTTAATTAAAGTCCAATGGGCTTTTAATTAATTTCTTAAGGCGTGGACTTTTGGTCAACTCAGGTCAAACCGAATAACCAAAGTCCAATCCGGGAGTTACCCCATAAGCCCAGAAATCAATTTAGGCCCATTAGGCCCAATTAAACTTTAAAGGTCCATTAGTCGCATTTGGGCTTTATGGAAGCGGTTTTGGGCCCAATTGGATCCAACCAATTTAACCTAAACCTAACTTGGTACAACCAAGCCCAATTACAACACTTAAGCCCAATTTCACAAAATAGGCCCAAATAATTAAATTACCAAATTCCAAATTCCCAATTTAATTATCAAAGTGTATAGCATTATTAATTACCCAAATCAATATTTCCAAAACACCAAATTTGTACAATTAATCATGCTCATCAACATTAAATCATGTCCAACATAATTTAACAAAAATCAAATCCAATTTCACATGCTTTAGCTCTCGGCAATTTGGGCAATTTGTGTCAGATTCGGTTTCAATCCAATTAAATCACCAATCACATTAAATCAACATTCCCAAATCGTTTCAAGTCATCCAATGATCAACGAAACAAAAATTACCAAGAATTAGGGCACTCAACCATTCGGCCAACACAAGAAATTTGGGGAAAAATGTTCCAAACAATTTTTCAACAAATTGATCCATTCAATCTTCAATTAAAACATATTTAAGAATACTAATTCATCCAATTTCATTAAAACATGCTCAAATACAATTTACCTAAATTTTAAGCCCTAATCAATTTCATGCTTTTCAATCGCTCTGATACCATTGTTGGAGTTTCTACGGCCCCGAGGATCGATTATAAAGCAAGAAATAAATATGCGAATACATCACGGAGTTGCGGAATACTCACATTGATCGGTTGAGCGACGCGCGAGGCAACAAAAATTTCTTTTCTGCCCACTGCAGCTCACGGCAGTGCACTGCAACTTGGTCCTCCATTTTCGGTTTCATCTTCAAGAATCCAATCTCCAAGCTTCGTCAAATGATTCCAAGCTCATGGGTGGACTTCCCTATCACCTTCGCATGACTTCGTAGTGTGCTAGCACTCCCGATTTTGCCACAAAATTGTGACTTTTGCTTCCCATTTTTCTCATTGTCTCTCGGCAGTGGGCTGCCAAAAACAGAAGAAAAATGCCACTCCATGGGCGTGAATGAGGAAGAAAGAAAGAGAGAGAGGAGAGTTGTGTGGTTGTTGGCTATTTTGTGTATCTAATACACAAATCAATTTCCAAAATTAATTATTGATTTTCTTTTTCCAAAAAAGTTAAGCCATTAAAAGCTTCAACAACTCCCATCAAGTCACATCACTCAATCTATAAAATCAAGTGACAAGTTGTCACATCACTCAAAGTGACTAACGATTTGACGCTTGATGCGACTAGCGATTTGACGCTTGATTTGACTTGCGTGCCGCACTCGAATTCGAAATGCGAATGCGCTCGCAAACAATCCCAGGCTCGGGTTCGCTAATTCTAAATTAACGAATTTTCTGTTGCGACGTAATTAAATGATTATGCCTAGCGAAATCACTATTTACGTCACTAACGAATTAATTCTAAATTAACTCGTTCGCCCGAATTAAAATCTAATTTTAATTCCGCGTCGAAATCCAATTTCATATAATATATCGAATATATTATTTTATCGATTAATTCCAAATTAATCGTTATCTCTCTTTAATTGATATTTTATCCCAGATAAAATATCTCTGCAATTAATCCGAGATTAATTTTCTCTCTCATCTAATTAATCCCAGATTAATTAAAAGTGCGAGTCATACGTCATCGGTGAATCTTCGGGAAGCGACCCATGAGATCCCCGGATATGTTGGCAGTAAATTCGGTCGTCGGACTATCTGAACACGTAAGTACCTAGTACTACGTTTGTACCGATTTACAAGACAAGGTTGGCTTCTAGCAAAGCGCCATGCCTACCCAATTCACCAGAAATATCCTTATAGGAATATAAGGATCTATATCAGGCGTAGTATACGTAGTATTGCGTATTTCGATTCAGTATCGGATGATCACATGCAAGGCCTGAGGCTGGTACAGTGTCTGCCCCGTACGAAGCATATATCGGATTACGAGCAACTAGTCTCTTTAATATCGGATAATCATGACCAAGTCATATTATCCCGACGGTTGCAACCTTTTTAGAGAACCAGTTATGTATCCCTACGCGATCATCATCTCCATATGACTGGAGTGATACTTCCGTCTTGACATCACACCCAACACACTACGATTCTCAATATACCCAGAAGAGGGGTACACAGAAACCGGTTAAAGCCCTAGACGACCAAAACCAAAGTATACTGATTGTCGCAAGTATTAGCGGTGCAAGTCTCAAGTTAAGACCAAATACACATACCCTAATTTCGGACTTCCATAGACACATAGTCACATTACCAATGGAATTCCGAGGGGGTCTATCCAGAGCGAAGCTGTTTCCCGTACCATCGGTAAAACACAACCTCCTATTACACTTGCATGAGTATCCTATACCCAAATATATGAGAACTATGTCGTTATGCCCTCACAACGCGCACAAGTGTAATACTAGTCTTTTACGCATTTATCGATGTCCAATCTCGACAATACTCTGACTAGGGATATTTAATGATTTATCCTTCGTGGATTGATACTGTCTCATATCATTCTCAATCCAGGAACAAATTATAAGGACCTCCTATCATTTATACATCTAGGTGATCTAATCACAAATGATAAAAGTGCAATCTCCTTTGTCACATAGTTAATTTGTACAACAACGCCATGATCTGTACAAATAGTGACAATATGGGTCATAATTATCCAACACCACAGTGCCAGCCTGCATCTAACTGCTCTCATGCGATAGCTTGTGTCAGTCGATAAGCTTGCAACCATGTTCCGTCCCATCAGCCGTTAGCCTACTTCTATCTCATCAATCATTGGGAAACCCAAACTTCTGTTTAAGGCTTACGTCGTCCGGACTTGAACATAATACCATCACCCCGACCTACCTCATCGGGCTAGTAAATTGAGATGATCGAATGCAATGATCGACATGTCCCACCATGTAGGGTCGGTGCTTAGACCTTGAATCCCCTCATATTCCCTGTACATCTTTTCAACACGGGTCGGTCATCAGATGCAAACTAATTCTGATCTTCTTGTTGGGTCAGGTGCATATACCTCTTGGGCCTAGACCCCTTGTTCGGGAAATGAAAATCTCTTTTATATCATTCTTCATACTTCAGCTCTTCTCGGGTCGGGAAATCACCATCAACATATGTCTCCTAGTTCTCGGTATCAATGAGTCTGCAAGTTGGTGTCGGGAACTATAATGGTATGGTTCCTTTTTACGATGGTGTTCAACCTTGATTAAATTTGGAATTTAAAAGTCCCCCACCTCAAAGTGAGTTCATCAGATGGAAGCCTTGGTGCTCCCGAAGAAGATCATGTCGGGCCCACAATTCGGATCTAGCATCTATGCTTAGACCCGGCCACGGTTCCGGTTCGGAACCGGAACCGAACCGGAACCGAACCGGTTGGAACCGGAAGGTTCCGGTTCCAACCGGTTCCGGTTCCGGTTCCGGAACCGAACCGGAATGGGACCGGTTCGGTTGGGGTTCCACCCCAACTCGAACCGGTCCGAACCGGTGGAACCGTACGGTTCCACCGGTTCGGACGGTTCCAACCGGAACCGTTCGGTTCCGGTTGGAACCGTCGGGTTCCTGTTGGAACCGTAGGGTTCCAACAGGAACCCTAAGGCCCCCAACGGCTAGTAGCCGTTGGGGGCCTTATTAGTTATTCCCCCAACGGCTACTGCCGTTGGGGGATGCAGGAGCCGTTTGGCTCCCTGCCAAACGGCTCCCTGCCAAAAAAATAAAAATAAATAAAATTATAAAAAAAATTTTATTATATAAAATAAAAATTACTAATGTACCCCTAATAACGGTAATAAAACGGTTATATTTAGGGGCATTTTTGGTATCAAAAAAATTCTAAAATTCTATAAATAGGATTCATTTTTCATAATTTCATCACACACAATTTCTCATTTTCTATAAATCTCTTATTCTCAATCTTACTTCAATACAATTCTCTTATTTTAGTTGTTAATTAATTTGTTATCACATTCGGCATTCGCATCGCAATTATTCAAATGGCAAGCTCATCCGAGAACATAATGTCAAATATGCCGACCCAAGAGAGCGGCCCCAGTGTCAGTGCACAATCACAGAGAAGAGAAGTTAAGGCTCGGTCATCCGATATTTTCAAAATTCATTTTAATTTGGAACGCCTAGACGATGGTTCACAACGAGCAATTTGCAACTATTGTGGGGTTATCTATAAATTTTCTGGTGGATACGGAATATGATCAAGCACATGGAGAAACATCATCCGGTTGAATTTGGCATTGATACGACGCAGACTCAAATGGCCAGGTACGCATCATCTAGTAGAGGTACGAGTAGTGTAGATTTATTTAAATATTCTGATGCAAAAAATAGAGAAGAATTTGCGAAATTAACATGTATGGCACATCTTTCTTTAAGCTTTGGTGAAAAACTTCATTTTACTAATTACGTGCATAATGCTTTAAAACCCTTCTGCATGTAGAATGACTCGAAACACAACAAAACGTCATATTTTTAAATTATACAAAGATGGTAAAATTATTTTAAATGAAATATTTAAAGAGATGAAAGGTCGTATTTCTGTATGTTCTGATATTTGGAGTGATCATTGGCAAACACATTCATACATGGGTGTGACTTGTCATTGGATTGATGCATCATTTACCATGCAAAAACGACTAATTGCATTTAGAGTTTTTGATGACCAACATACTGCACATAATATTTATAGAATGATGAAGGTAATTTTTGATGAATATGGTTTAGGAGAAAAAATTTTAACAATTGGATTTGATAATGCATCTGCAAATACTGCATCCATCAATGATTTAAAAGAAATATGTCAACCAAATTTAGGGGGTCGGTTTTTTCATATTCGTTGTACATGTCATGTCCTCAACTTATGTGTGCAAGACGGTCTAAAATTATTATCACCTTTCCTTGATCCAATTAAAACGGCACTTAACTGTATTTGGTCATATTCTCAAATTAGGAGAGAATGGACCAAGTTTTGTAAAATAATGGTATTAAACCGATTAAATTTTCAAGAGATGTTCCAACACGTTGGAATTCTACTTATTTTCTTTTATGTCAAGCATTTCAATACAAAGATGCATTATGTAGTTTTTTTTTCTCAACATGTTCAAAATATCACACTTTACCCTAGTCAATGGGATATTTGTGAAAAAATTTTAGATATTTTAAAAGTTTTTAATGATGCTACTTTAGTTTTTAGCGGCGTTTATTATCCTACAGCACATTTATTTCTTCTTGAGAGTTTAAATATTGTTGGCACTCTCGATGAGCATGTTGACAGTAGCGATCCTAATGATATTGTTTTGTTAGAAGCCATTACTGTTATGAAGCTAAAATGGTTAAACTATTTTAAAGAAATTCCTTTACTTTATCTTATTGCTGCTGTTTTTGATCCTAGATTTAAATTAGAAGGTTTGAGTGGTGCTTTACAAGCTTATTATGGTTATTTAGGAATATTAGATGAAATTGACATTACTAGATTAATGACGAAATTAAGAAATGATTTAATTGAGTTATTTAATGATTATATTGTAAGATATAACTTAGGAACATTAGGTCAATCTAGTAGTAGCGAACCGGTAATTCAAACAAGACTTAGCGCAGGGGATCGTTGGTTATTGCAACGAAATAAAAAAGCTAGGGATACGACAACTAATAACCCTGAATTAGATAATTATTTATCTACAAATTTTGAGTTTTCTAATGAAAGTTTATGCAGTAAAAATTTTAAAATCCTTGAATGGTGGAACCGGCATCAAAATATATATCCTGTTTTATCTATTATTGCTAAAGAGATATTGGCAGCACCTATTTCCACCGTTGCGGTTGAGCAAGCCTTCAGCTTGGAGGTAATATATTGGAAGCTAGGCGATCTTCATTACATCCAAGCACTCTAGAAGCAACAGCTTGTGTGGATGATTGGACTCGAGCTGATCTGAGACAACAAGAAGATGCCCCCGATGATTGTGAAGATTTGTTCGATAATGCTTCTGCAACAAGTGCAAGCGGAACCGGAGCCGAAGGATCAACCGATAATGATGATTGATAATTGTAAAATTATAATTTACAAAAGGGGATATGTCTAAAAGACTAAAACTTGTAATGGAACTACGTGAGCTTTGATTCCTCTCACCCTTGGAGGATACGTAGGCAACTTAAATATTTAAAAATTAAGCTCAAGCTCTTCAATGTAATAAAATTTTTTTTTTTTTAAATTTAATCTCATTTTTTTTTATTTAAATTAATCAAAAAAAAAAAAAAAATATTTAACCGAACCGAACCGGAACCGAAAGGTTCGTTTCCGGTTCGGTTTTCGGTTCCGGTTCCACTTAAGTGTGGAACCGGAACCGAACCGGATTTAACCGGTTCGGTTCCGGTTCCACACTTGTGGAACCGGAAACCGGCCGGTTCGGTTCGGTTCCGAACCGGAACCGAACCGCCGGCCGGGTCTATCTATGCTTATGATCCATAGCTTGGCCATCTCTTCTACTAGGCCCTCTCTGGCCGAAAATATTGATACGAGCTAACTCTAGTTAATATGTCCACTGATTTCTCTGCATGAACTTGAAGAAACTCATATTATGCCTCATTGGACTGATGCACACTCTTGACATGTTGCGATCCAGGAAGAGAATGATCTGCAAAGACATGTGATACAAATTATAGGTCATGATGGAAAGTTTGACTTGAGCTATTCACACAAAAAAAGGGCATCGACGGGACATAACTCAGACAGAGCCGATATGACAAAGAGAAGCCTTGGGGGAAAGACCGACCCCAAGCCATAAAAGTCACTTGGCCATAAGGGAACGCTCCCTCCTTGCACCAACACACAATAATAGGGATATCGACGAGACGTAACACAGCCCTGAGCCGACGTAATAACTTGGCCACAAGGGAATGCCCCCTCCTTGTGCCACCAATCATGGCCTCGGTGAAACGAATGCAGCCCCGAGCCATCAAACACACTGGCCACAAGGGAATGCTCCCTCATTGTGCCACCAATATGGCCTCGGCGGAACGAATGTAGTCCCGAGCCATCAATTCACACTATGGCCTCGCGCAGAATGAATGCAGCCCCGAGCCATCAATTCACACTATGGCCTCGGCAGAACGAATACAGCTCCGAGTCATCAATTTACATTATGGCCTCGGCGGAACGAATGCAGTCACGAGCGATCAATTCACACTATGGCCTCGGCGGAACAAATGCAGCCTCGAGCCATCAATTCACACTATGGCCTCGGCGGAACGAATGCAGCCTCGAGCCATCAATTTCCACTATGGCCTCGGTAAAATGAATTCAGCCCCGAGCCATCAATTTTCTTTTCGTGACTTAACCGCGAGGGAAGATTTTCAACCTCCGAAAATCACTATGGAGACTAGAAATGACGTCCCACTTCAATTCATTCACTAAGAACAAAACAAGGATAAAAACAAGACAAAACAAAATGAGGGTGATATATCACATACCTCATACAGACCCAAAAGAATTAATAAGGGAGCATGAGACAACGTCTTGCCCCATGCTACCAAAAATAATAATTTTGAACCTCACAGTTCAACGTCCCATAGAATCAAGCTATGAATCAAGGGGCAGCCAACGCCATGAGATTTTTCCTATGCTAGACAGGCCCCGAGTCTGCAAACGCCATGGAGACCCTCAGACCTTCCCTGTGTTATGCTTCTACGGATCTGAAAAAGGATAGCCAATGCCACGGGGGCATTCTCCCACCCCGTACTAAGCATATCTCGAGGCTACAAATGCCACGGAGGCCTGTGGGTCTTCCCCGTGCTATGTACTTCCAATACTGGGCAGCAAATGCCACAGAAGACCGTGGGCCTTCTCAATGCTATGCAAACCCAAAAGTACCATAGTACCGAAGCCACTAGCCATCCATACGTGATATGATTACCTTGAGGAACCAAACATCACGCCGACTCATTCACTGAGCGTGCTATGGATACCCGAGGCACCAAACGCCACACAAGTCTTTACGCTTAAGTTCCTCAAATGTGCAGGTTATTGAGTAGTGACGATCCGCCTCGGGGATTTGATAATGACACTAGGGATTGGCGTGCCATGGGGGGTTCATGTTTTTCCCACATGTCCTTCACCCCTTCATGTATCCCGGACATGGGTATCTCACAATAATATTAAACATGCATTTCCCATTCAAATAATAAACAAGAAAAATGAATAAGTTTTTATTTAAAAGGGAAAAATCTTATTCATATTCAAAGGATCTACTATCATTCTTACAACTCTTTTTAGGGTCATTCTAAGAGAGGCTCTTACTGAAAATATATTCATTAACATCTTCGTACAATTCTTAATAATATCATTTTAAACCGAGCTTTTCCTGAATAATTCTTGATAAGTGTTGCTTACGAGTTTGATCGAGGGCTTCCGACTTGTATCCTCTAGTGACCAATTTTTTCGGATGTATGTGATTATGCTTCGGCTTCGTTGAATAACGAAAGAAATCACCCTCAAGACTTTGGACCACTAGTCTTGTAGCTGATTACTTCTCATTCTATTCCCACTTGTGGATCCACCCTCAGATGTTTCACCCTCTATGCAATAACAAGCCCGGAAAGCCACCACATGTGCATAACAAGCATGAGGCACTATGGAAACTGATCGAGTCACACCTTGTATCTCGGCTCTCCTACTGCTATGTAATGACTGTCATTGTTGGGGATGTTTCGGCCTTCATAGCCGCTTGGTCTATGCACCCATTCAGGTAACTGTTCCTTACCAAGTCCTCCACCTGCTCCTGCAGGTCTCTACATCTTTTTGTAGTATGTACCCTCATATTATGGTGCATACAATAAGCCATGTTATCTCTCTTCCCAATGGGAAACCTCCTCGAGTCGGGCTCAGTCAGTAGATATTTATCCTGGATTTCCCGAACTATTTGGGCCATAGGTCTGTTCAGGGGTGTGTACAATGTTCCTCCGACAATATAGTTTACCTGGATAGGCGGCCTTCTCTCTTGCGTTGGATTATTTTGAGGTATCGGCGTAAACTCCTGCCTCGGGACCGGTCTCCTCAAGTCTCTGCCTAAATCTCACTGGTTTTCCTATCGGGGTGCTCTCGGCTTCTGAACAGTCCCCCTCATGCGATCTTCTCATCTCCCTCCATTAACACAAACTTCCTTGCCTGCTCCAAATCTGCGGCATAGACCGGTATCTCATGGATCCTCAGGTGAGACCATAACCTCCCGACCTTGAAGACCTCATTGAAACTTTACAGCGCCTCCGAGGACTTATATGCCCCGACCTTTAATGTCAGGCCATGGTACTGATCGACAAAGCTTCGCAAAGACTCATCGTCTCATTGTTTTATCAACCTCAACGACCCTATCATCTTCTTTGGTACTCAAGTCCCTTTGAAGTGCCGCACAAAAGATTCCTTCAATTGTGCAAAATTGATGATACTCCCCGCGGTCAAGTTCCTGAACCATAAGCTGGCTGACCCATCCAAGGTTAAAGGGAACACCTTGCAGATGGCCTCTCCGGCCATTCCCTGAATCTCCATCAGCAAAACGAACTTCTCAACATGGGACTTGGGCTTCGTGCTCCCTCTGTAGACATCCATAGAAGGCATGGTGAATCTATTTGGGAATTCCATTTATATAATTTCCTTTGTAAAAGGGGACACCGTCTCCATATCTTGGTTACTCTTTGGTCCGTCTTTCATACTTTCCTCCCATTTTCCCATCTCCTTCTGAAACCAACCATTTATCTGGTTCTCGGAGTTGTCACACTCGCATCCATGAGATTCCTCGCGTTTCCCACTTCAGGCACAATACCTTTCATAACTGGGAGCTTCATACCCTCCTTCAGGCGTCGCTCCATGCCACTGTCCGCAAACCAATGGCTTTTGTTGGAGGATTCCAGAGTTTGTCTGTCTTCCACTTCTTCCCAAAACTCCCCTGTCGGCGCGGCTCTGACAATGATTATCGATCTCATTCTATAGGTACTCATCTTTCCATTTTCGCCGTCTCCTTCTTCTCAAGCGATTTTTTTTCCTCTCGCTATCTCCTCATTTTTTGGCTAGTGCTCGCTCCTCATTTTCTCCCGCATTATTTTCCAACTTCTCAATCATGGCCTTCATGAAGGTTTGAGTTGCCTCCCTTTCCTTTTGAGCACTTTCTCTCTCACTTCGCATGGTTTACTTTATTTTCTCCATCCACTCCGTCGTCGAAGCCTCTGAAGATCTTTGGTTCCCGTCTCCTGCCATCACCTTAGTGTATTTGCTGTTTCTTGTACTGTTCTCTACAGACGGCGCCAATTGTTGATGATTGTTTTTCATTCTAGGGGTAATTCAGGAAAACCACTCCTCGAACAAACCTTCCCCAAGCAGTGAATTTATTTGGTTTGTTGGGAACCAAATGCAAACTTAGCAGACAGAAAGAAAGCACACATACAAAACAAAGGTTTAACGTGGTTCGGCGGAATGGATCCAACCTACGTCCACGGGCACAAGGGAAAATGAAGCTTTTATTACTAGCTCGGGTCTTACCGACCTCTTTTTTTCTCTAGATCAGGATTTTTTTCTCTCTATTACAAGTTACAAGTGCTTGTGAATAAAAATTGATCAATCTTTTACAATGAACTCTCAACCCCTTTATATATTAAGATAAAATACATTGTTTCGCTAACTTCGTGACATCACCCACGTTACATTCGAAATAGTTCTCAGCTCCTTTCAGTTTATTGGAATCCAAGAGTCTAGTTAATGGATTTATGGCAGTCATCTACAAGACAACAATTAAACACTAGCATAATATTTTTCATTTCAAAATAAAAACACTAATTGATTATGAAATTTTAAATCTATTAGTGACATCCCACTACTTTACGTAATTCTGTAATCTCCCTTAATGGGAAAATAGAAATTTGACTATCAAAATTTCATAGCGCGAAGTGGATCCCATGACATTTACTCTAGCCTCACATTATCGACGGTCTTGGCCTTTATAAAATCATTAGGTATACCTCCAAGGTCAATCACATTCATGTGACTCCTAGTTTGGTCCTAAATCGTTTCTTATCCCCACAATAATGACGATATTGGATTAAGACGTATTTCAGGTGTATACTTGTCAATGTGCACTAATGAGCTTCGTATGTATACCCTCATAATAATGACGGTATTGGATGATTGTGTTAACTCATCACGCTATATCTAATGTTTTACCGGAGTGACCGAAGTTCCGAGCACTTATACCCTCACAATAATGACGGTCTTGGTTTTAAGTAGTAAGGACTTATTCATCTCTGTATTGACAATACATACTATCTAATAATGCTCCAACATTATTACTTAAATAATGTAATCACCTAATCACGAGAGATTTATGACAATCAAGTCATTAACATCCTTGGGTAAAAATTACAATTTTAATTTAAAAACATTCAATAGATATCCAATATGACTTATGCATAATTAAATTAAAATTATCGTGTCATAGATTCAAATACATATCAAACATGCAACATGTATTGTGATGAACACTAAAAAATGCATATTTATTAAAAGAAAAAACAATCATTTTACACTTGTAGTTTCATTAATCCCATTAATTTAGCACATTTGTGAAATTTAGGTGAAATAATACTTTGGATTTTGAAAGCTAGAAACTTAAAATGGCGTTCTAACAGTGTACAATTTCAAAAATTCCAACTCTGCACAATTTTCGTATTCTAACCATAATTTGTTACTTTGATATCGGATTGAGGCGATTCAAGTTCCAAATGAAAAAAGACTAAATTATCTACAACTTTTATATTTATAAGATTTTCTAGTTCTAGAGTTTTCAAGACCGAAATTGATGAAAAAATCAAAGTGTATTTGATGTGATCCAATGATGTGATCCAGAATGAGCTCTGTTTGTTGGGTCAAGTTAACTTGAAGTTGTGGCTGATTGCATGGCTTGGTCAAATTGGTGTATTTGGGCCATTTTGGTGGATTTGGAAGATTCCTTGGGTTTTGGAGTTTGGTCCATGCATGAGACATTATGTGAAGGCTTTATTATGTCTAAAGCAATATTGGAATGAGTCTAGGACGTGCATGGGCTGCCTTGATTGATTTTGAGATTTATTTCCGAATGGTGCATAAGCAGTGGCGGGATTTACGCAGTCTTCGTATTTTAGACGTAACTTTCTCGTCCGATATCCGATTTTGGTGATTCAAGTTGCATTGAAAAGAGAACTCGTAGCTCTACAACTTTGAAGTTTTCATCAAAGTCCATTTCGGATTCCTTCATGGTCTAAATGAGGACGCAATGTATCCCTATAGTTTTTATATTTTATATTTTTTTTAAGTTATGTGTTGTTTAAGTGTTGGGCTGAACATTAATTAAATTAAAAAGCCCATGGACGAAATTTTCAAGTATTTTATTAGGGTTATTATATTTTGGTAGAATTAGGGTTAGCCACCTATTTAAAGGGGCATTATTCATTGTAATGGATAATTAACCAATAATATATCTTTTTACAAAACAAATTGACTTGTGTCATCTTGAGAGAGTGGATTCTTCCTTGGTTTTACGGAACAAAAGCTTATCAACGTGTGGCAAGCGTTGTGGCGCTGTATCGCTGTTCAGGTTCTCTCCAGAGAACCAAAGAAATAAAAAAGGTTTTTAAGGGCAATGTTCCTTAAGGGTTGGACTTGATCTTGGAAGGATTTTGTTCTTACAAAATCAAGATTCGCGGTTCTTGGGGCTTAGAACACGTGGAGAGGTTTGCTTGCTTTGTTTCAGGTAGGTTTCTATCATTTGGTATCAGAGCTCAGGGTTCCAAGGTCAAGATTTTCTCTATTTTTATCGTTTTATGGAGTCTTTATATTTCTTTTTTTTTTTCGTCTCTTCTAGTTTCATTTTTTTTTCTTTTGTTTTTCTTGTTTATGACTGCATCTTGGATGTCATTATAATGTTCTTTCATGGTAATAGCATTTAGGATTCAATTCTTGGAGAGTTTTGAGTCAATTCAAGTCGAAATTGTATGTAATTTTCGGATCAGTTCGGTCAGAATTTTTCAGGCGCGCACTGAATTTAAAACGGCTGTAACTTTTGATCTATAAAGAGTTACGAGACCCATAATATATCAATTTATAAGTACTCGAGGAGAAGTATTCATTAGTCACTGGACGTACGCAGTCCGCTTAAGTTTCGAGTCTCAAAATCTCTTTCAAAGTTACGAATTATGTCTAGTTTCAGTTCAGTTTGTCTTCTTATTTACTTTTGGTTTTTTTTTTTAGTCAGTTTTTTTGTGTTTGTTTTCATATTTTCTTAGTGATTCTTTGAGTCTTTCCTCATTATTGGCGTCTTTCCAGTAAGGGTTGATTTATATAAATAATTTGATGGATAAAAGGGTATTTATCTTTCGCACGAGATGCTCTATCAATAGTAAAATGTGTAGTATGATTATTAATAGAGGGAATCACATAAATTTAGCTAGCACTACCCTTGTGGAAAAATTGGGATTACCATTGATACCTCTTGATAGACCTTATAAGTGGATGAGTGATTTTGGAGAGTTCAGGTTGCTAAGCAGGTTGTGGTAAATTTTGCAATTGGGCAGTATGTTGACCAAGTAGTTTGTGACGTGGTTCCTATATGTCATACGCATATTTTATTGGGTAAGCCTTGGTATAAATTCAATAAAGTAGTTTATGATATGGATAGGAATATGTACAAATTTAGGTATGGTGGAAAAATTATCAAGCTTGCTCCTTTAACCCTACAAGAGGTCAATGAGGACGAGTTGTACATGCAGAGGAGTGAAGAAGAGTGGGCTAAAAAGAAAAGTGCGATTGCTTTTGGAATGTTACTAGGAGAGCTTCCAGAGTTGATAGAGAAAAAGACATTAGTAAAATGTGAAGTAGAGAAGGATATAAACGTAGCCTTGAGTAATGAAATGAAACATGTTGATGTTTCAATAAATAAGAGTGATGTGGTTGATGGTGTTGATGATAGTGATGATATTGATGTGAGCAATAACATTAGTGATCATGATTTGGTTGTTCATGATTCCAATGAGGTGTTTGACATTACTGTTAAGGGTGACTATCATATGGAGCAATCTGATGTTGGTTGTGAGGACATGAGTTATGGTGTGCAAAAAGTACATGTGGCTGAATATATAGAGTGTGGTCAGATCGTGAATGGGAGTGTTGATTGTTTGAGAAAGCGACATGGGCATGTTGAGTTTGTTTTAAATGAGATTTCAAATGTGAATCCATGTGGGAATCTCTTTTTTGTTGCAAGTGGCGTTAAGAATGAGAGTAGCAATGGAGAGATTGAGAGTGGAAAAGTATTGCCAAAAATTCATTCATTCGCCTTATTGACTTTTACTCACCTTAACCATCTTTTTCCATGTGATTTTCTTTTATTCCAGGATTCTCGTCCCATTGATCTTGTCATTTTTATCTATGACCCGGGTTCGGATTCGAGGTCGAATCCTTTTCAAGAGAGGGAGAATGATGTGATCCAGAATGAGCTCTGTTTGTTGGGCCAAGTTAACTTGAAGTTGTGGCTGATTGCATGGCTTGGTCAAATGGTGTATTTGGGCCATTTTGGTGGATTTGGAAGATTCCTTGGGTTCTGGAGTTTGGTCCATGCATGAGACATTATGTGAAGGCTTTATTATGTCTAAAGCAATATTGGAATGAGTCTAGGACGTGCATGGGCTGCCTTGATTGATTTTGAGATTTATTTCCGAATGGTGCATAAGCAGTGGCGGGATTTACGCAGTCTTCGTATTTTGGACGTAACTTTCTCGTCCGATATCCGATTTTGGTGATTCAAGTTGCATTGAAAAGAGAACTCGTAGCTCTACAACTTTGAAGTTTTCATCAAAGTCCATTTCGGATTCCTTCATGGTCTAAATGAGGACGCAATGTATCCCTATAGTTTTTATATTTTATATTTTTTTTTAAGTTATGTGTTGTTTAAGTGTTGGGCTGAACATTAATTAAATTAAAAAGCCCATGGACGAAATTTTCAAGTATTTTATTAGGGTTTTATTATATTTTGGTAGAATTAGGGTTAGCCACCTATTTAAATAAAAACCTGCCTGGAACAAAGCCAAGCAAACCTCTCCACGTGTTCTAAGCCCCAAGAACCGCGAATCTTGATTTTGTAAGAACAAAATCCTTCCAAGATCAAGTCCAACCCTTAAGGAACATTGCCCTTAAAAACCTTTCTTTATTTCTTTGGAGAATCCTGAACAGCGATACAGCGCCACAACGCTTGCCACACGTTGATAAGCTTTTGTTCCGTAAAACCAAGGAAGAATCCACTCCCTCAAGATGACACAAGTCAATTTGTTTTGTAAAAAGATATATTATTGGTTAATTATCCATTACAATGAATAATGCCCCTTTAAATAGGTGGCTAACCATAATTCTACCAAAATATAATAAAACCCTAATAAAATACTTGAAAATTTCGTCCATGCGATTTTTAATTTAATTAATGTTCAGCCCAACACTTAAACAACACATAACTTAAAAAAATATAAAATATAAAAGCTATAGGGATACATTGCGTCCTCATTTAGACCATGAAGGAATCCGAACTGGACTTTGATGCAAACTTCAAAGTTGTAGAGCTACGAGTTCTCTTTTCAATGAAACTTGAATCATCAAAATCGGACATCGGACGAGAAAGTTACGTCCAAAATACGAAGACTGCATAAATCCCGCCACTGCTAATGCACCATTCGGAAATAAAGCCCAAAATCAATCAAGGCAGCACATGCACGTCCTAGACCCATTCCAATATTGCTTTAGACATAATAAAGCCTTCACATAATGTCTCATGCATGGAACAAACTCCATAACCCAAGGAATCTTCCAAATCCACCAAAATGGCCCAAATACACCAATTTGACCAAGCCATGCAATCAGCCACAACTTCAAGTTAACTTGACCCAACAAACAGAGCTCATTCTGGATCACATCATTCTCCCTCTCTTGAAAAGGATTCGACCTCGAATCCGAACCCGGGTCATAGATAAAAATGACAAGATCAATGGGACGAGAATCCTGGAATAAAAGAAAATCACATGGAAAAAAATGGTTAAGGTGAGCAAAAGTCAATAAGGCGAATGAATGACTTTTTGGCAATACTTTTCCACTCTCAATCTCTCCATTGCTACTCACATTCTTAACACCACTTGCAATAGAAAAAAGATTCCCACATGAATTCACATTTGAAATCTCATTTAAAACAAACTCAACATGCCCATGTCGCTTTCTCAAACAATCAACACTTTCATCCACGATCTGACCACACTCTACATATTCAGCCACATGTACTTTTTGCACACCATAACTCATGTCCTCACAACCAACATCAGATTGCTCCATATGATAGTCACCCTTAACAGTAACGTCAAGCACCTCATTGGAATCATGAACAACCAAATCATGATCACTAATGTTATCGCTCATATCAATATCATCACTATCATCAACACCATCAACCACCTCACTCTTATTAATTGAAACATCAACATGTTTCATTTCATTACTCAAGGCTACGCTTATATCCTTCTCTACTTCACATTTTACTAATGTCTTTTTCTCTATCAACTCTGGAATCTCTCCTAGTAACATTCCAAAAGCAATCGCACTTTTCTTTTTAGCCCACTCTTCTTCACTCCTCTGCATGTACAACTCGTCCTCATTGACCTCTTGTAGGGTTAAAGGAGCAAGCTTGATAATTTTTCCACCATACCTAAATTTGTACATATTCCTATCCATATCATAAACTACTTTATTGAATTTATACCAAGGCTTACCCAATAAAATATGCGTATGACATATAGGAACCACGTCACAAACTACTTGGTGAACATACTGCCCAATTGCAAAATTTACCACAACCTGCTTAGCAACCTGGAACTCTCCAAAATCACTCATCCACTTATAAGGTCTATCAAGAGGTATCAATGGTAATCCCAATTTTTCCACAAGGGTAGTGCTAGCTAAATTTATCTGATTCCCTCTATTAATAATCATACTACACATTTTACTATTGATAGAGCATCTCGTGCGAAAGATAAATACCCTTTTATCCATCAAATTATTTATATAAATCAACCCTTACTGGAAAGACGCCAATAATGAGGAAAGACTCAAAGAATCACTAAGAAAATATGAAAACAAACACAAAGAAAATAAATAAAAAAAAACCAAAAAAATAAAAAACAAATAAAATAAATAAATAAACCGAAGTAAAATAAGAAGACAAACTAACTTGAAACTGGACAGAATTCGTAACTTTGAAAGGTATTTTGAGACTCGAAACTTAAGCGGATTGAGTACGGACAATGACTAATGAATTTGTCTCCTTGAGTACTTATAAATCGATATATTATAGGTCCCGTAACTCTTTCTAGATCAAAATTTACAGCAGTTTGAAAATCAGTGCGCGGCTGAAAAATTCTGACCGAACTGATCCGAAAATTAAAGATAAATTCGACTTTAATTGACTCAAAACTCTAAGAACTGAATCCTATATGCTATTACCATGAAAGATCATTATAATAACATCCAAGAATCGGTCATAAACATGAAAAACACAAAGGAAATAAGAAAAAAAAATTGAGATGAGAATAGACAAAAAAAAAACATGAGAAAAAAAAAAGGAATATTAAAAGTTCATAAAACGATAAAGATAGAGAAAATCTTGACCTTGGAACCCTGAGCTCCTGATACCAAATGATAAAAACCTGCTTGGAACAAAGCCAAGCAAACCTCTCCACGTGTTCTAAGCCCCAAGAACCGCGAATCTTGATTTTGTAAGAACAAAATCCTTCCAAGATCAAGTCCAACCCTTAAGGAACATTGCCCTTAAAAACCTTTCTTTATTTCTTTGGAGAATCCTGAACAGCGATACAGCGCCACAACGCTTGCCACATGTTGATAAGCTTTTGTTCCGTAAAACCAAGGAAGAATCCACTCCCTCAAGATGACACAAGTCAATTTGTTTTGTAAAAAGATTATTATTGGTTAATTATCCATTACAATGAATAATGCCCCTTTAAATAGGTGGCTAACCATAATTCTACCAAAATATAATAAAACCCTAATAAAATACTTGAAAATTTCGTCCATGCGATTTTTAATTTAATTAATGTCAGCCCAACACTTAAACAACACATAACTTAAAAAAATATAAAATATAAAAGCTATAGGGATACATTGCATCCTCATTTAGACCATGAAGGAATCCGAAATGGACTTTGATGCAAACTTCAAAGTTGTAGAGCTACGAGTTCTCTTTTCAATGAAACTTGAATCATCAAAATCGGACATCGGACGAGAAAGTTACGTCCAAAATACGAAGACTGCATAAATCCGCCACTGCTAATGCACCATTCGGAAATAAAGCCCAAAATCAATCAAGGCAGCACATGCACGTCCTAGACCCATTCCAATATTGCTTTAGACATAATAAAGCCTTCACATAATGTCTCATGCATGGAACAAACTCCATAACCCAAGGAATCTTCCAAATCCACCAAAATGGCTCAAATACACCAATTTGACCAAGCCATGCAATCAGCCACAACTTCAAGTTAACTTGACCCAACAAACAGAGCTCATTCTGGATCACATCAATACTCATGCAAGTGTAATAGGAGGTTATGTTTTACCGATGACCCACCCAACAATACATGACAATCAATCATAGGCACCACATCACATAATACTTCATCATGAAACCTCATAGTAGTAAAGGCAACCATGACTTGATACTCCACCTTAACCTCATCACAATTAGGCAAACCTCGTAACATATAAGGCTTAGGATGATTTCGCAATGACAACCTCAATTTCTCCACGAGACTGGTACTAACTAAATTAGCCCAATGTTCCCCATCAATAATCACACTGCACACCTCATCTTTCACAAATACTCTAGTACGAAATATATTATCTCTTGGTTGCCCCATAATATCAACCAACGCATTTGGCATCTTGACAAAAATAAACTCAAGAAGGAAGAAAAGACTAAAAAAATGACAAAGATAAAGACAAGACTAAAAATAAGACTAAAAAAATCACATGAGTCTCAAAACAAAACACAAAAAAAATCAGATTCAAAATTCAGTGACAAATTCAACCAAAAATTTTCTTTTCGATTAAGGAACACTAAGGCAATCCCTAGCACAACTTAACACACAAGATAATTGATAAAACTTTACTGACCAGATCTGATTTTTTTTTTTAACAACAGCAACAGCCTATTAACAAAGTTCTCATGCAATAAGGTCAAAAAGCAAACAAACCCTACTGCCTACTGATCTGCACTAGCCAATGAAGGAAATTTTTTTTTGACTGACAAACGCAATTCCATAAAACTTTTTTTTTTGGGTTCACAGCCTCACAGGCGTGAACTTACTTAACTTTTTTTTTTTTTTTTTGTTCACAGGAGTGAACTTTCTCCTTTTGTTTTTTTTTTGCTAGACAGTAACCCTACTCTTTTAGTGAAGACACACGAACACGACACAAGGCAGGAACAAAGAGATTTTTTTTTTTAACTGACAGACACAAATATAAAAGTAAGAAATAGTTTTTTTTTTTTTTTGATTGACAGCAGGAGAAGGCTATCAATGACTCAATGAATATGACAGCAAAAATAAGACTTCAAAGACCGAATTAACAGGAAAAAAATAAGAAACAAAAATAAATAAAAGTCAGACCTGAAATCTGGCTCTGATAACCAATTGATACGAAATAGGATGTGAAACAGACGAAACCCGATCCAAGATCCCGTAGACCCTCAAAGAACCTGTCCTTAAAAACCCTTGGAGATAGCCTCAGATGAATTTTGCCAGCAAATAGGACGCCACAAAGGATGCCAACCCTTTGATAAGTCTTTGTTCAATCACTGAACGATGATAAAATTTTCTCAATCTCAAGAAAATAAGTTACTATTCACGCACAAAAAATAGGGTCCTTCATTAAGAGTTGTTTTTGAGTTTAAATGGTAACATACTCAAACCCTAAGAGAGCTAAAAAGACTAATATAGCCCTAAACTACCCATTATCAACTAAAAGCTCATAATTCCTAATTTCTAGCCCATTTTGAACCCATAATTAAATAAAATAAACTAACCCAAATAATAAATAAAAACAAACATCCATGTTGGTTCCATATATAAAAATAAATAATAAATAAGCCTAAACAAACGAAATCGATCTATGCTGCTAGGATCACATCAGTATTATTTGTAATTATTAGAAAACAAAAAACTAAAACAAAAGGACAAAATAATAAAAACAAACAGAAAATGACAAAATATTAAAAAAAAAAAAAACAGCTTGGAATTTGCATAAGATGTGCTCAACTTTTCATTTTCCTCAGCAAAAATTTCTACAAGTTCTCTGAGACTTTATGGGATGAGCTCTTATATGTATGTTTTTATTTTGTAATTTATTTTTCTTTTATTAATAAAAATATGAGTGTTTTTATTTACATATTGTTCTGCTAATTTTTATCATGCTGGGGTAAGTGATAAAGCTAGTGGTGTGAAAATATAGGTGATTTTTATTTATATTATATTATATAAATTGTGATAATTTCCCAAATAAAATTCATAATCTTTACAGTTTATTTAGGACTATTGACTAGCTGTAGACAATCCCCGATTGGCACAAATAATACTTGAATCCCATAAATGGGAGATAGTGGACTATTAATGATCTGGATTAATTATAGCGATATAGTACCGCCTATAAGACTTGTTTTATATATTTGGCATAATTGAGTACCTAACTGGACTTATTATAGACAAATGTAATCACCGTCTTTATGACTGGTTTTTATAAATTTTGGCATATTTAGTACCTTGGCAGAACTAATTATCGACATGATGAATTACATATGTTGACATAATTAATACCTGATAATTATGAAATAAATTGATTTAGAAATAATTATAATTTATATTTTATAAAAAGTAAAAATTATTTTATATTTGAATATCAAAAGTGAATCCCCTAACCCTAGTATTTTATTTTATTATTTTTTATTTTATTAGTTGAATTATTATTTTATCCTATTAAATCTATTCTCTGTGGATCGACCCCAGACTTACCGGGTTATTTTATTACTTCAATAATCTTATACTTGGGAGTAAAGAACCACTTTGTGAGTGTGTCAAGTTTTTGACGCCGTTGCTGGGGAATAAAATTTAATAGATAGAGTAATAATTTAACATTATTGTATTTTTTTTCCACTTTTATGTTGTTTTGTGTGTTTTTTTTTTTTAAAAAAAAATCATTTATATTTTTTTTATTGTTTTGTGTATTTTGTAAAAAAACAACAACAACAACAACACTTTGTTAAATTATAGTCTCGGGAATCTGACTTTAAAAAATCATGTTTGCCAATTTATAAGAAATTTGGATGGGAAGCATATCCCGTTCAAGCCATTACTGGACGTAAAATTAGAGGAAGATGTGAGCCACAATCACAACATCTAAACTCTAATTCTTCTTATTCAAACATTGGGGAACATGTTTCAATTTGATTGAGAGATGGGATAGTTGACTGAAATGTTTTTATTTTATTTATTTTTTATTTTCTTAAAAAAAAATATTTTATTTTGTGTGAAAAAATAAAAAAAAAATATTTTTATTTTTAAGTTATTTCTTAACAGGTTATTTTTGTTCATTTCCTTTTGAATTATTTAAATTTGTGAATTCTCCATGAAATTATTTAAATTTGATTTTCACATGCTCATTTGACAAGTATTATCAACATACATGGTAACATATGATCATGAGTTGAAAGTGAAAATTTTATAATATTCAGTTCTCTAGTTTGTTGGGGGCATCACCTAAAAGCGATGGAGTTTGTGTTTTTATTTAAAAAAAAAAGCAAAAAAAAAAAAAACCAAACTTCTACTTAGTAACCGGACATCTTACCTCAGCAAGTAGTGATTGTTCGCGTAAAATGATAGAGCTTGAGTTTAAAAAAAACAGGAAAAAAAGACAAAAAAATAGTGTGAATAAGTTCGATTTCGTAGTCTCTTTAGTTGAGCAATTAAGTCCGTAGGGGTGTATTAACACTTAGTGCCCTAAGACCAACTGGTCTGGGAGTCACTGGCCCAAAGCTCGTTAAATAGGTTAAGGAGAAAGCTTAAGAAAATCATACACTTTTCTTTTTATCATTTGAGATCCGAGCAATTAAGTCTATAGGGGTGTCTTAACACCTAGTGCCCTAAAGCCAATTGGTTCGGGAGTCACTGGCCTAAAACTTATTATAAGGGTTAAAGATGTATTATTATAAAAAAAAAAATATTTTGTATATAAATAATCTGTCATTGCCAAAAGGTGTGAATTATGATATAACTTTAGAACAAAAATATTACTCTCTTTTCAACAAGACCTGTGAATATTGTGGGCACAATGAATTGATTGATACTTTGTCTCATGTGTGTATGGAAAAATGGTAAAATGTACAGGAGGATTTACTTATTTGATAATTTAGAAAGAAATAAAACAATTACTAACTTGAATAAGAATTTTTTTTCCTTTTAGTTTTCGCTTAATTACTATGGATAAGTAATAAGCTGGTTGTGGGGTGTGATGAACACTAAAAAATACACATTTATTAAAAGCAAAATTTATCATTTTACACATGTAGTTTCATTAATCCCATTAATTTAGCACATTTGTGAAATAACAAATAAATTTATATTTTATATTTTTTATTGTGATTTTTTATTTCTTATGTAGGTGAAATAATACTTTGGATTTTGAAGGCTATAAACTTAAAAGAGAGTTCTAACAATATACAATTTCAGAAATTCCAATTATACACAATGTTCGTATTTTGGAAAAAGTTTTTTACTCCGATATCGGATTGAGGCGATTCATATTCCAGATGAAAGAATACTAAATTATCTACAACTTTGATGTTTACAAGATTTTCCAGTTCTAGAGTTTTCAAGATCGAAATTGATGAAAATTCCAAAGTGTGTTATATGTAATTATTAGGAAACAAAAATAAAAGCAAAAAGACAAAAGAATAAAAACAAACAGAAAATGACAAAACTTAAAAAAATAAAAAATAAATAAACAAATAATCAAAAAATAAATTCAATTCAATTTCTTTCCACATTTCGGTGGAAAGAAATTGCAATTGCAAGCTATGCTAGTGGGATGAACTCTTGTATGTAATTTTTTTCTTGCAATAGAGGTGCTGCATTTCATTTTCCTCAACAAAAATTTTCACAGGTCTCTTTGAGACTTTGTGGGATGAACTCTTGTATGTATTTTTTTCTTGTGTAATTTATTTTTCTTTTATTAATAAAAATATGAGTGTTTTTATTTATATATTGTTCTACTAATTTTTATCATGTTAGGATAAATGGTGTAGCTACTGGTATGAAAATATAGATGATTTTTATTTTTATTATATTTTATAAATTGTGATAATTTCTCAAATCAAAATCATACTTTTTTCAGTTTATTTAGGACTCTTGACTAGCTGTATACAATTCTCGATTGACACAGATAATACTGGAATCCCATAAATGAGAGAAAGCGAACTATTAAAGCTCTGGATTAATTATAGACAATACGGTACCGCCTATATGGCTGATTTTATATATTTGGCATAATTGAGTGCCTAATTGCACTTATTATAGAAAAATATTATCACCGTCTTTATGACTGGTTTTATATATTTTGGCATATTTAGCACCTTGACATGACTAATTATCGACATGACGAATTACATATGTTCGCATAATTAATACCTGATAATTATGAAATAAATTGATTGAAAAATAATTATAATTCATATTTTATAAAAATTAAAAATTATTTTATATTTGAAATATCAAGAGTGGATCCCCTAACCATAGTATTTTATTTTATTAGTTGAATTATTATTTTATCCTATTAAATCTATTACCTGTGGATCGACCCCAGAATTACCGGGTTATTTTATTATTTCGACACTCTTATACTTGGTAGTAAAGAACCACTTTTGTGAGTGTGTCATGTTGTGTGGTTAAGACCTACGCTAATACCATTATGTTGGGGCGGTTGTGGAACCCCTAGGGTCGGATCGGTGCCCCCACGCAGCGGAAGTGGATCTAACCCAAGGATATCAGTGATAGATGTATTTTAAAATATTTTAATGAAAACTACATTCTGATACGAGTCCGTAAGAAAAAATGGGGACCAAATCGGAGTCCGGAAACTCCGGAACGGAAAAATGAAATTTTAGTGTTCATCAGTTCTCGGTGTCGCAATACGGAGGCTTGGGAGTCACGACGCCTAAATCTGCGAGAGCAATTTGCGGGAGCTCAATGTACCGGAGTCGCGATGCTCAAGGGTGAGAGTTGCGACGCCCGGATGTATGATGCTCAGTGTCGCGATGCTGCCCTGAGTAAAATATTGGCAGATAGTATTTTAACCTTCAAATCAATCTTAAACACTTCTAATTTCTCCTATCATTTCAATACACATTGAAACCAATTTTAACATCAAAATCAACCACAACACATGTTATACAACTAACATACATGTATTCTAAATACATCTATGCATTTGTTTGAATCAAAATACATACCAAAATAGAAACCTACAATGAAATTACTCGTGAACAATTATAGGTCACTCAAAGGTGGTCAAGTAATTCTAGAATGGTAGCCTTAGCTCTAAGCTTTAATTTAGAGTTTCAAACTCTTTTTAATTATTCAATGTCCAACATGAATATATTTGACCCAATTACAAGCATATTACGCGTTTATACTTCTAAAACATATATACATAATTCATTAGCCTAATTTCAATTTTAAGCTAATGAATCCAATACATAATTCATCACTATATGTCTCATTAATGATAAGTCACTAATGCAGAACATAACTTATGAGAAGGTAAAATATACCTAACAAGTTTGGTACAAAGATACAATCTCATTCTCCTTGTTGAAATGGTTGGAGAACATTCATGGTTTAGCAAACTTGACTCCAAGATCCAATCTTGATTCCAATGTAGGAAACGTTTTCCTCGCGCAGCGGAAGCGATTAGGCACACAGATCGACCTTGAAAATTTTTTATGTCTACCCTTCCTTAAAGCCGAATGGAACCAGCACTTATACTGAAGTTTTGCTTCTGTTTCGGACAAGATCTCAGCCCCGTAATGCACGTGAAACAATCCCCGAATAGCCCCCGAACTGCAGTGAATTATTGGACTGTTTTACACACGTTACACACGCGAACTGCACCCAAACCAACCCCTGATTTGTGTGACCTGTTGTAGCGTTTTAGGTCTGATTTTTCCACTAAAAAACAATCCTAACTCAGCCCCAAAAAGTCCCCAAGGTGTTTCCCAAAACCCGAATTAAAACGAAACAAATTGAGTCCCGAATCAACCAAGTGATTCACGGCAATGGGCAGTAAAATTGTCACAATGCCGTAAGATGGAGATGAAAAGAATAATATGTTTTATTCAACGCCACAAGATCTTCCGAGCTATATCTCGTTACCAACGGAAAGTAGTGTGGGCTACACACACAAACAAATCCATAAACGTTTTAGAGATTAAATCACACACTAATAAGATTTTTCTTATTCTTGTTCTTCAAAATTGTTTCTCAACTTTTGAGAGAATTGTGAAGAAGAAGAAGGTGGCTAGGGTTTGGAATGAGAGCACTACTCAAAAGAAAATCAAGTTTTCCTTTTATACTTAGGTCAATTTTGTTTCACTCAAAAACAACAACCAATCCCCTCCCTAAGGTAGAATTCGGCCAAGGCTAGGATTTTTGGATTAAATTTTGTTTCCAAAATAAACAAATCATATTCCTTATACACCAAGGAACTCGGCCAGGGCTAGGATTTTTGATTAAATTTTGTTTCCAAAATAAACAAATCATATTCCTTATACATCAAGGAATTCGGCCATGCCCTTTATTTCTTCATTAATTTTGTAACAATATTATTTACTTTCCATAAAGTCAATATATGTTACAAATTAAATATATGATTAATATTTTGAAAGTCATTACTTCCAAAATTAAATCAATGGTTTCCAAAACCCATAATATAGAAATTACAATCTTAACCTTATTAAATTATATCATATATATAATTCAATATTTTATATTTAATAATTATCATATAATTATTAATACCATACATTAACTTTTAATGTATAGTTTCAAGTGTGACATAATTAATATTATTAATCATATTAATAATATTTATTCTTTTGTGAGTATATAATTAGACTATCCAATTATATTAAATACGCTATAGTAAATCGAGCTAGCACGGGGACCAAATGGACCCACGGTTCCGAGCTCCAACAATCTCGAAATATTAATTAAGCTCTTAATTAGATATTCCAAATTATTAACTCCGGGTTATTCCACTAAAAACTCGAAGTTGCACTCTCGTTGCCGCATATGAAATATTAAGTCGAACTAAGTCGTTGTCCATCGATATAGTCATTACATACAAATTGATCCTTCATGAGTATCTTGTAATTAGAGCCGGGTCATAATGTCCGTTATACCCCTCTAATTATTTTTACCTTAAGTACCATTGATTCTCTAATGAACGATTTATTCATAAGTATTATGAATATTAATCTTTTTGTTCGTAATAGAAAGACTTGAGCGCTCAAATCGTTCAAGTACCGAATCAACCATTAAGAAAGATACTCATCTACTTCTCGCAAGAAGGAGTGAACTCCATGTTTATGTAAAACGTTCCCAGCTACAAAACAAACTGTGCCCCCAAAGTACGTAGCTATTGGTCTGGACTGCTACACCAACCTCACCTTTGTAAATCAAAGGACACAGCCTGCCAAGCAGGAGTTCGTAGTACACTCAGGATTAAGATCAATCTATATATGACCATCAAGTAGATTGAAATGACTTTCTTTGCTTAACGGATATTATAAGAATGTCATTTCTATCTGGGTCCAGTCCTATATGATCGCATCATACAAGGTGCCTTCATTCTCATGTCTCTACATGGACGATCCGGATTAAGATCGCCATACAAATATAGAATGGACCGCAGCTATAGATAAACCACAAACAAAGTACCCGCTTTGTTTGCTCTCTATGGACTATTTAAGATTACTAACTTCAGACTTAAATCCTCTGGTGTATGACACTCATACACTAAGTCTGAAGGTACATAAGTAATCTACGGTATTTACGAAGATATATAATATGCGAAAAATAAACAAACAATTTGATAAATGAATAATGCATCGTTTTATTTCAAAACACATGAAACCGTTTACATCACATGTAGCTCTATGGCATACATCCCAACAATCTCCCACTTGCACTAGAGCAAATGGGACATGTCACGTAATCCTAGACCATCTAGGTGACCTTCAAAAACTTTAGCCGGTAAGGTCTTTGTAAACGGATCAACAAGGTTCTCTGCGGATGCAATCTTTGTGACGGTAACGTCTCCTCTCTGCACTATCTCCCTGATGAGATGATATTTCTCTCTATATGCTTTCCTCTCTGTGGCTTCTTGGTTCTTTGGAATTTGCCACCGCTCCACTATTATCGCAATAGAGGGTGAGAGGTCTATCCATATCTGGAACAACTTCCAGATCTCCCAAGAATTTACGGAGCCAGACTGTTTCCTTAGCCGCTTCACAAGCCGCTACATATTCAGCCTCCATGGTGGTGTCAGCAATACAAGATTGCTTTATACTCTGCCATACAATAGCCCCACCATCTAGGGTGAACACTGATCCAGATGTAAATTTCCTGGAATCAACATCTGTCTGAAAATCAGAGTCTGTATATCCCATAAGGATCATATCCTCACCGGAATATACAAGCATATAATCTCTCGTTCTCTTAAGATACTTGAGAATGTGTTTCACAACCACCCAGTGATCCAATCCTGGGTTTGACTGAAACCTACTGACTACTCCCACTGCAAAACAGATGTTCGGTCTCGTGCATAACATGGCATACATGAGACTACCAACTGCTGAGGCATATGGGATATGTCTCATTTCCTCAACATCCTGAGGTGTCTTAGGAGACTGTTCATTCGACAAATAAATTCCATGCCGATAAGACAGATTGTCTTTCTTGGAATTCTGCATCCCAAATCGCACAAGGATCTTGTCGATATAGGATGTCTGAGACATAGCTAACAGTCGTTTCTTGCGATCCCGAAGTATCTGGATCCCAAGAACATAACTGGCATCTCCCAAATCTTTCATTTGGAATTGGTCAGCTAGCCAGTTTTTCACGTCTAATAATATCCTTACATCATTCCCAATGAGTAAAATATCATCAACGTATAAAACAAGAAAAACCACATTCCCGTCAATGACGCGCTTGTATACACAAGGCTCATCAACATTCTGCTCAAAATTATAAGGCTTGATTGTTGAGTCAAATCTTATATTCCAAGATCGAGATGCCTGCTTGAGTCCATAAATGGACCTTTGCAGTTTGCAAACCTTTTGCTCTTGACCTTGGGCGATGAACCCTTCTGGTTGTATCATATAAATACTTTCATCAAGATTTCCATTCAAGAATGCAGTCTTGACATCCATTTGCCAAATTTCATAGTCATAATATGCGGCAATGGATAGAAGAGTGCGGATGGATTTAAGCATAGCTACTGGCGAGAAAGTTTCCTCATAGTCAACTCCATCTTTCTGGGTATAACCCTTGGCCACTAGTCTAGCCTTGAAGGTTTGTACCTTCCCATCTGATCCCTTCTTCCTCTTGTAGATCCACTTGCAACCTATGGGTTTCACCCCATCAGGTTGGTCTACAAGTTCCCAGACCGAGTTGGAGTACGTGGACTCCATCTCTAGGTTCATGGCTTTGAGCCATTCCTTTTTGTCAGAATCATCCATTGCACTACTATAGGTCAATGGATCATCTATGCCATCGCTGGAGGTGACAACTTGTGCCTCTCCAACCCCTAGGTAGCGATCAGGTTGTCGTACAACCCTCACACTGCGTCTAGGTGGTAGATCATTCTAACTGGGTAGCATCTGACTATCAGATGTTAAAGGTGCTATGTATTTGTCAACTTTCATTGACGATGGCGTGCTGGTCGAACCAGTAAGTAACTCCTCGAGTAATATTTTACTACGAGACTTGAACTCCCTCATATAGTCCTCCTCTAGAAACGTAGCATTTGTCGATACAAATACTTTGTTATCATCAAGACTGTAGAAGAAGCCACCCCTAGTCTCCTTAGGGTAGCCTACAAATAAGCACACCTGAGAACGTGGCTCCAACTTTGTAGTCTTATTCTTCAGCACATGTGCTGGACACCCCAATATGCGGAAATGTCGTAAACTAGTTTTACGACCATTCCACAACTCTAAGGGAGTCTTAGGAACAGACTTAGATGGAACTACATTAAGGATATGCATTGCGGTTTGCAGTGCATATCCCCATAATGAACTAGGTAGTGAGCTATAACTAAACATAGATCTCATCATGTCTAGTAGGGTTCGATTTCTCCTTTCTGCAACACCATTTTATTGTGGTGTTCCAGGTGTTGTGAGCTGGGATACTATCCCATACTCAACTAAGAATTCCTCGAAATCTCTGTTGAGGTATTCCCCTCCACGATCTGATCGCAGAGTTTTGATTGTCTTACCTAATTGGTTCTCAACCTCAGCACGATACTCCTTAAACTTTTCAAAGGTATCTGATTTGTGATGCATTAGGTAGACATACCCATATCTTGAATAATCGTCAATGAATATGACGAAGTATTCATAACCACCTCGGGCTTTTACATTCATCGGTCCGCAAACGTCCGAATGTATTAGCTCTAGTGGTTGACTGGCTCTTATACCTTTTCCAGTAAAAGGTCTCTTGGTCATTTTTCCTTCTAAACAGGATTCACAAACTGGTAAAGTCCCGAGCTTTAACTGGTTTAAGGCTCCATAGATATGTGTCATCGTGAGAAATCTTTGGCCGTTTTGTTTTAAGTTTTTCAACCTTAAACATTTCAGTGTTGAGCAGTGACCTATGTGTTAACGATCTTAACACATACAAGTTATTTTCTGAGTTTCCTGTGCATATAGTTAATCCATTTCTACCAATAATAACCAAATTGCTAGTAAAAGAAACTGAATAACCATCATCCAATTGTCTAGAAACAGAAATCAGATTCCTACGAAAACCAGGAATGAATAACACATTTTTCAAATTTAAATAACTATTATTAATAAAATTTAAACTGGAAACTCCCACTGCTCTTGCTGAAATGACATCCCATGTCCCGACCCTCATGGTGTAATCACCTTCAGCAAGGTCCCTCCATGAATCAAGTAGCTGCAAAGAAGAACAAACATGGTTAGTGGCTCCAGAATCAACAATCCAAGCGGATTTATCATCCTCCACTAATAGAGATTCAATAACGAGTAAATCATATTTACCTGTTTCCTTTTTCTCCTTCAGCTCAGCAAGGTATTTAGGACAGTTCCTTTTCCAATGCTCATTCTTGTCGCAGTGGAAACATTTTCCTTTAGGCTTGGCATCCTTGGAGCCTTTCTTATTCTTCTTTTTCATGGGCTTTCCCTTAGCATTTCCAGTGCTTTTCTTCTTCTTCTTTGCAGATTTAGAAGACTCGGTAATATTTGCCTCTGCACTGGACTTACGAGGATCCACAAGCATGGACTCGTAATGGGTGAGCTCATTAAGCAGTTGGGTCAAAGTAAAAGACAACTTGTTCATAACATAGTTGCTTTTAAACTGCAGGAAACTCTTCGGAAGAGTTTCCATAATCATGGTCACCTGGCTACGCTCGTCAATACGAGCTCCATGGGTTTCAGGGTGTTGAGATAAGTCATCATCCTTAAGACGTGCTCTCGGACTGATGTCACATCCTTCATCCTAGCAGTCATTGCTGAGACCATGGCCTCATGGAGTTGACGCTCCGAAGGCTACCCAAACATGCCCTGCAATGACTCCATCATCTGAGATGCTAGAGCCATAGGTTCATACTTTGCAGCAAGAACCTCAGACATCCCTGCTAGCAAGTAGCATCGGGCTTTCTCATTTGCTGCGACCCATTTTTGGTAGGTATCGCGCACAGCTTGGCCAGCATTTCTGGTCAGCTCGGGAGGACGTTCCTCCGTCAGGACAAACTTTAGGTCTTCACAGACCAGGATAGCGTTCATGTTACTTTTCCACTTAACATAGTTTTCCCCGGTTAATTTATCGTTTGAGAGTATGGAAATAATTGGAGAAACCATGGCTGAAAAATAAAATAAACATGCATTTAACATTCATTCAACGCATATTAAAATCATCAAAGAATTTTGGCATAAAATTAAACATGATGCATGAACCATGAGTAATGAATTAGAAACCTAAGAGAATTACAATGCCACTGAAATCTATCATCCCACAAGTAAGTGCCGCCGTAGGGTAGGTCAAGTACTCGCATGATAGATCGAGACAATCTCAATCAATTTAATATATGCAGGAATAACTCTTATTCCTATATTAAACAACTACCGTTTTATTTTATCAAGGAATTTCATTAACAGTTAATTACTCCTTTGTGAGTGTAACCCGCCGTTTCAGGATTCTTTGACTTAACGAGTGAAGTGCCGCCGTAGGGTAGGTCAGTTCACAAGATACATCTAGAACATAAACACGGTTAACTAAAGCACAAATCATAAACATCACAAGACATGATTTCGGGGCCAATTCTCTATCCACAGTGGAGTCGCCAGACTGTAGACAACATAACTTGACGACGCTGTTCTAGGCTCGCGACCTAGTTGGTAGTACGAAATAACATGGAGTCGCCACCCGGTGTGAACCGGGACAAAGATTTAAGGCCGCACTCACCCCCCGCAAGGGAATACCTCAAACCGTTGGGTTCGGAATGGTCCCTTACTTATGTCACTTGTGATGATATAATTTGTGCAATGAACTAACCAAGTCTACTCAATAATCATGCTCAAGGGTACTTAGATCTAATATGCTTTCATCCAAATAATTTCACGCAATGTAACACAACGAGCATATTGAACCATTAAATCAAAATGTATAAATCATTATCCTAACACATCATAAACTAATAATATGCATAAGGAACAACCTAAATATGCTTTAACAAATAAATAACAACTAAATTATATCATGCTTTAAATAATAAACGAATAACCTAAAGACTATAACATGCTCAAATACAAATTTGGATGAGACGAGATATGTGTATCTTAAGTGGTACGTGGCATTGTATCCCGAGTGCAGACCATACTACCGTCCATTCGGAATCGGCTATGGAATTTATGTCCGGGTTTCCATCCGATATACCACAAAAGGGAAAAATAAAGAAGATAAGTAAAAAGGGTTCCCTCAGGTCTAACCTCTTTTGTCGTCTAAGAAAGGGCGTTACACGTCCGTTGGAAGGGAGATTGATCCGATGCTTTTCCGATTTGTCTACTCAATGTTTTTCCCCGCTGTTTTGCTGTTTGGGCTGCTGTTTTAAGTCCGTTTCGCTACTGTTTTGCTGTTACGTTTCGGGTCACTGTTTTGGTTATTTTGTGTACTGTTTTGGGTGATTTGGGGGACCAAAGGGGTACGGTTTTAGGGCTGTTTGGCTTACTGTTTTTGGGTGGTTAAGGTTCAGTTTTACGGGCTGTTTTTGGTAGCAGTTTGAGGGTTATTTCTCGGCAGTAAATTGGGCAATGAGAGGGGTGCGTGAGGGTTAGGGGCTGTTGAAGGTGGCTAGGCGTGAAGTTGTTGGCTAATTAAGGGGGGCAGTTTGTTTGTGATGGCGTGATGAAGGCAGTGGCGTGTGAGGGGGCTGGTGAAGGCTAGGGGCAGTGGCATGAGTGGTGTGAGGGCTTTGAGTCTGGGCTGTGGCGTGTGTGCAGGTGTCAACGTGCGTGAGTGGCGTGAGTGGTCTGTAGGGTGAGTGTGCGTGAGTGTTTTTGGTGGGTGCGCTGGCAGTGTGGCTAGGCGAGAGTGTTAGGTGGCAGTGTCTTTGTGCGCTGAACGTGTGGCCTGAGTTAGGAGGGGCAGTGAGACTTTAAATGGTCGATTAGTGCGTGGAGATGGCTAGGTGGCTGATTGAGTGGGTGAAGTAGGGTTGTTGCGTGAATTGATGTTGAGGCTGGTGAGGGTTTCGTGATCAGGCAGGGGGAGTTTTAGGGTTTATTGTTTGGCTATGTATGAAGGTTCATGGCTGCTGGGTTTTGTAGGTGGCGAGAGCTGAAGGCTGGTGGCTTACGGGTTTGAAAGGGCTAGGTGGCGAGTGTTGGCTTGTAATGGGCAGTAAGTGCGCAGGTCAAAAGGGGACTGGCTGAGTGTAGGTCGTGTGTGAAAGTTGGCAGGTGTGAAGGCAGGTGTGGTGTGGCGAGAGGGCTGTTGATGGGATGAAGCGGTAAGGTCAGGGTTTTCTTTAGATTTTTGTGAGAAAGGTGAGAGAAGGTTGATGAGAGAGGATCGGCCGAATGAGCTGAGGGTTATTTTCTTTTGTGTTTTTGGGAGGATTAGCCAGCCAGCCAAGGTTTGGTAAGGGGGTGAATGGTTCTTTTTATAGGCTAAGGGAGGGGATTTACCTTGTTTGGGTAGGAGAAGGATTTGTGTGTTAATTGGAGATATCTTTTAATTTAGTATGTGATAGGGAAAATCTTTTAATTAAGGGAAGTGATTCGATTTATTCTTTTTAGTTAAAGATATGATTTATTTAATTTAGGAAGGTGATTTAATTTAATTTAGGAATGTGTTTTATTTAAATTAGGAATTTAATTTAACTTAATTTCAAGTTCAATTTAATTGGTGAATGTGATTTAATTTAATTTAAGTTTAATTTTAATTGGTTTTAATTATTTAATTTGTGAGATGTGTTTTAAATATTTTAATTATTTAATTTGTGAGATGTGTTTTAATGGGTTTGGTGTGTTTTAAAACAGAGGTCCAACAAGCGAACCCGAAGCGAAACAAGCGAGTTAACTCTGACAAAATGCTAATTTCCAACTTTACCCTTCCAACGTCCGTTTCCCGCGGCTTTCACAACTAAAGAGGTAGTGTCTCCATACGAGACTCATCATCGGGCTGATATGCAAAAATGCAATGCCTACACATACATATAACAAAAAAATTATTTTTGCATTGACCGGGCTCTTATTTTTCCTATATTAATCTAATTAGTACAAGAGATTCACCAAAGCATTCATTGGTCTTCAAATCCCGCTCCAAAGTGGTGTTGGCTCCCTTTGCGACTTCGGTGCTCCAAATTACAAAAAAAAAATGAAACTTTACATTGAAAATTAAAATTACAACAAATGTAAACAATGGTCTTATGGCCTTACATCCCAAAAACAAAACCAACTACAAAAATAAGAGCCGGAAAAATTTACGACCAATGCAAAATCCATTCATCACATGAAATAACAAAACCATTCATCATATGAATATCACAATGTGCCCACTCATCTAAACATGCATATCATATTTATAACTCATATAAATATATTAAAAAACAGAAACTTTAAATGAAAAAGTGAAGGGTTAAGAACACTTTTCAACCTCGCTCTGATACCAATTGTAGGAAACGCTTTCCTGCGCAGCGGAAGCGATTAGGCACACGGATCGACCTTGAAAAAATTTTCTGTCTTCCCTTCCTTAAACCCGAATGGAACCAACACTTATACTGAAGTTTTGCTTCTGTTTCGGACAAGATCTCAGCCCCGGAATGCGCGTGAAACAGTCCCCGAACAGCCCCCAAACTGCAGTGAATTATTGGACTGTTTTACACACGTTACACACGCGAACTGCACCCAAACCAACCCCTGATTTGCGTGACCTGCTGTAGCGTTTTAGGTCTTATTTTTCCACAAAAAAACAATCCTAACTCAGCCCCAAAAAGTCCCCAAGGTGTTTCCCAAAACCCGAATTAAAACGAAACAAATTGAGTCCCGAATCAACTAAGTGATTCACGGCAATGGGCAGTAAAATTATCCCAATGCCGTGAGATGGAGATGAAAAGAATAATATGTTTTGTTCAATGCCACAAGATCTTCCGAGCTATATCTCGTTACCAACGGAAAGTAGTGTGGACTACACACACAAACAAATCCCTAAACGTTTTAGAGATTAAATCACACACTAATAATATTTTTCTTATTCTTGTTCTTCAAAATTGTTTCTCAACTTTTGAGAGAATTGTGAAGAAGAAGAATGTGGCTAGGGTTTGGAATGAGAGCACTACTCAAAAGAAAATCAAGTTTTCCTTTTATACTTAGGTCAATTTTGTTTCACTCAAACAAAACAATCAATCCCCTCCCTAAGGTAGAATTCGGCCAAGGCTAGTATTTTTGGATTAAATTTTGTTTTCAAAATAAACAAATCATATTCCTTATACACCAAGGAATTCGGCCAGGGCTAGGATTTTTGATTAAATTTTGTTTCCAAAATAAACAAATCATATTCCTTATACATCAAGGAATTCGGCCATGCCCTTTATTTCTTCATTAATTTTGTAACAATATTATTTTACTTTCTATAAAGTCAATATATGTTACAAATTAAATATATGATTAATATTTTGAAAGTCATTACTTCCAAAATTAAATCAATGGTTTCCAAAACCCATAATATAGAAATTACAATCTTAGCCTTATTAAATTATATCATATATATAATTTAATATTTAATATTTAATAATTATCATATAATTATTAATACCATACATTAACTTTTAATGTATAGTTTCAAGTGTGACATAATTAATATTATTAATGATATTAATAATATTTATTCTTTTGTGAGTATATAATTAGACTATCCAATTATATTAAATCTGCTATAGTAAATCGAGCTAGCACGGGGACCAAATGGACCCACGGTTTCGAGCTTCAATAATCTCGAAATATTAATTAAGCTCTTAATTAGATATTCCAAATTATTAACTCCGGGTTATTCCACTAAAAACCCGAAGTTGCACTCTTGTTGCCGCATATGAAATATTAAGTCGAACTAAGTCGTTGTCCATCGATATAGTCATTACATACAAATTGATCCTTCACGAGTATCTTGTAATTAGAGCTGGGTCATAATGTCTGTTATACCCCTCTAATTATTTTTACCTTAAGTACCATTGATTCTCTAATGAACGATTTATTCATAACTATTATGAATATTAATCTTTCTGTTCGTAATAGAAAGACTTGAGCGCTCAAATCGTTCAAGTACCGAATCAACCATTAAGAAAGATACTCATCTACTTCTCGCAAGAAGGAGTGAACTCCATGTCTATATAAAACGTTCCCAGCTACAAAACAAACTATGCCCCCAAAGTACGTAACTATTGGTCGGGACTGCTACACCAACCTCACCTTTGTAAATCAAAGGACACAGCCTGCCATGCAGGAGTTCGTAGTACACTCAGGATTAAAATCAATCCATATATGGCCATCAAGTAGATTGAAATGACTTTCTTTGCTTAATAGATATTATAATAATGTCATTTCTATTTGGGTCCAGTCCTATATGATCGCATCATACAAGGTGCCTCCATTCTCATGTCTCTACATGGACGATCCGGATTAAGATCGCCATACAAATATAGAATGGACCACAGCTATAGATAAACCACAAACAAAGTACTTGCTTTGTTTGCTCTCTATGGACTATTTAAGATTACTAACTTCAGACTTAAATCATCTGGTGTATGACACTCATACACTAAGTCTGAAGTTACATAAGTAATCTACGGTATTTATGAAGATATATAATATGCGAAAAACAAACAAACAATTTGATAAATGAATAATGCATCGTTTTATTTCAAAACACATGAAACCGTTTACATCACATGTAGCTCTAGGGCATACATCCCAACATCCAATGCTAGCAAACTTCACTCCAAGATCCAATCTTGATTTCTCCTTATTGAAATATTGTAGAGATCTTCCAAAGCTTCTCTAAACATTTCTCTAACTTATGCTAATTTCTCTAACACTTGCTTGTTTTAGTTTTCTTAAGCTTGATTAAAACATTTGCTCAAACTTGTTATTTATAGCAAAACTTAGACAATTTTTAATTAATAAAAGTCCTAATCAACTTTTATGTTGGCTTGATCTCATTTGTCCAAATATGTATAATTAGGTGTGAATAATCACATTTGTCTACCACTCTGATTTAATTCAATTAAATCAAGACAAAATTTAATTAATGGATTAGTTACATGTCTACCACTTTGATTTAATCCAATTAAATCAAGCCAAATACACCTATAATTACATATTTACAATTACCAAAATATCCCCAAATGGTAAAGATATTTATGAATTTACAATTAAGCCCTTGTATAATTTTGATTAATCCAATTAGGTCAAAATAAATAATCAATGTTATCCAATAACACTTGATTATCTTGGTTGATAATTATAATATCAAATATAATTTATTATCAAAAATTATCAGCTACCCAAGTGTTCAACGAGTAAACTTCATATTTTGGGACTCTCTTAGTTCAGACACATTTGTCATATAAGCCTAGTTAATATGTATGTAATTCGGCCATCTCCAAATCGCGAAGAACACGAATGACCTTTTTGAATTATACAAGTCGAGGTCATCACATATGTTTAATAATCCATTCGTCGTAGGTTATCCGAGTTGTGCTTAAGAAACATAGAATACACCGTCAAGTTTCCGAGACGCACATCTCATGTCGACATGTCTACGATTCTTTACAACTAATGCAATCCACCTTAGGTGATCGACTTTGGCCAAAGTCCTTAAGAATCGTGACTTACTCACATGAATACCTAAACCCCTTATGGTACATATACAGGCCGATGGATCATATCTTGATACGTATTTGATTAACGAGTGCATCGGTCCGCACCCAACGAACATCTAGAGGGCAGACCATGAAAGGCTTCTGACATACATGACATCAAAATGTGAAGGATCTCACATAAAATCAATGTTATCATATAGTCAAAGGATCACATATGCTACTCGACTCGAGGAGATTCCTATTGACGATGATGTGTACTTACAATTATTATGAATCACCTGTGAGTTATTCAGTATTCGGTCCAACCAATACTCACACGTCTATACGAGCTTCCAAAGCTCATGGTACATCGGGTTAAACCATTGGAACTCCAATTCCAATATACGATATGTGCTAGTCTTATAGGTTATAGGAATTTGACAATATTCTAAAATTAATGACTATGAATATTTACTTTAAGAATAATTTATAATATTAATATTATCCCAATGTCGGACCACTTAGTGTCGAGTATTACTACAAGACTATTCTAAGGTCGATGTCATTCTTAGCATATTTATACATTAATCTAAATGCATAATGACATTATCATTAATAAGATTTGAAATGAAAATGTAGTTATTTTATTAATAAATAATAAAATGTACAATACATTATTCAGATTGGCGCTCCAAGCACCAACTCCAACAGTAGGTTCAGTTCATGTAGCAGGTCAGGTTTCAGAAACCAGTTTTCAGTACATAAAACTCAGATCATAATCAGTCATATTCGGATCATGTCAGAAATCGAGTTAGATAAATTTACTCAGAAATCGAGTTAGATAAATTTACTTCCCATTTAGACTTTTCCCAACTTCTATAAAATTTAAGAGATTTAATTTTTTTTCCATTAACAAGTAAAAAAAGTAAATGTTTAATTTTCAAACAGCTAAAATTCTCAAAATATCTAAAATAAATAAATTAAAAACTTCAATTAACAAATAAACAAGCCCCATGGATAAGATTAGAGGTTTAATACAGATTAGTTAAGATTTCATTAATAAAGTCATTATAAAGAGCTCCACTGCCTTAATGCATTTTAACGTATAAAACTGGAAATTATCTCAAAGGAGCATTAACTACTAGAATTAATCTAGACGGTTCAAAATATGTTATTATAGAATATTTATTATTAAACGATAGTTGAATTTATTTTATTAAATATTATTTTGACTTTAAATATTTATTAGCATACGACATATACTTTGTGCAGGTTGAGCATATATTTTAGATATTAATATTGTAAATGTTTCAGATCTTGTTGATTTTATAGTCTAAATAAGACAATTGATTTACTTACACGTAATATTTATGCCTCAATCCCTACGCTATACTCCCGCTTGCTTTCATGTAAACGTGTTACCTCTTCCCTACAACCCATGACGTGCCCTGCTTTCTATGCCATGCTTCCTCCAATACTGGAACTGGGCCCTTACCGTCTTTGACCGACTTCTGTAGCTGTCCATCATTTCTTTCTCCCCCCACCAGATCCATTAAAGGAAAAAAGAGGGATTCTAGTTGTAAGATATCTAATGAAACAGTCTCTGGAATTGAGATCTCATTCAAAGAGAAAGATATCAAATATCTGGAGTTTCTTTTTGTATATTATATGGATGATCCGATCCGCCGGAGAGTCATGTGACTCAAGTACAGAGAACAAAAGGACTGTCAATGAGCATCTTGTTTCACCAAGAAATTGGTACCATTCTCCTATATTATATAATGACGACACCTTATTTTACGAATCAAAGTGACGAATCCAACTCTGATTATTCATAAACCCACCTCTGGACAGTACGACTCAAACTGTACTGAACCTATATCACTTAGCTCTTATTGCCACATTCCTTGATATGGCACTCATTTCCATAAAAGGAAACCGTCACTTGAGCAGCGACCCAACAACAAACGAACAACTGTGATATCGAAAGCTGGGGATTCGAGACGAACCGGAATAACGTACAATCTTGTTTCTGGATTGAGTGGAAAAGAGATATATGAAGTTTGTTCTGTTCCTCTGTGCATCTCTGTGATGGGTAAATCCCCATGAAAATGGGCAACTTTCGTGTAGTTTGTGATTGGATGTAACTGTTAAGATTTTCTCTCGTATAAATCTTTCTCTTAATAGATCCATTCTTCTTCCTCAATCTTCGGAGAATGCGGCGTTGTATTATTGTAATTTCTCTCTTCCGAACATTTCCTGAAAGTAGACGACATGAAGCTTTTTAGTGCCACGTTCAAGCAAGTCAAGCAGTGCCAGATGCTGATGAAATAGCGGCTTAAACGGATCCATCTTCTTGAATTGAACTCCTACCCGGAGGTGACATCGCTAGCCGTTCAGACTGATTTCTTCCTGCCTTGGTCACATAGACTTGACCTGCTCCTGGGCAACAGAGAGAGACAAGAGCTTCCTCTATAATAAGAGAATTTCTTCCTATTCTTTCTCACCCGAAGGAACTGAACTCCCTTTCGCCTCATCTCTTGAACTCTGCTCTGGTTAAATGAAAATGCCACTTTGCGGTAAGACATTGAATTGGATGGTTGGTTCCTGCTTTCTTTAGCGGCGCATAAACGATGTTCTAAAACCAAGTTTGTTCGGTGGTCGTAACATTGAGACTTTCTTATGAAATGGAAGAAGAAAGGATCATTGCAGGTCGTAGTTCCGTAACTTAATGAAAGTCGTAGTTTTTCATACATAGGCAACCCCGGTGTCCTTATTGCATCAGCACTCTGCTAATGGCTCCTCTGTCAGAAGCATTCGTTTGCACCTCAACCTGCTTCTCAAACTCGGGCAACTTCCGCACCAGCTCTGTTGCCACCGAAACCTACCACTTTTAAAAAGCAACCTGACAATCAAAAGGTAAACAAGATCATATCATCTTCGGAATAAACAAGATCATCATTTTCATCAGATTCAGGATCAAGAGAAGCCCATGAAGGGGTTTGTCTATCGGTTCTCAAATAATATTTATAATTCACTGTGTAAGAGTTAATAGTTAGAGTCCACATCATGAGCACAGTAAATAATAAAAATTCATGAAATTAAAAAACTTATCGAAATAATTCAAAATAAAATAACAAATAATAATAGACCCAAAATCCAAAAAATTGGATAAGTTTTGTGGGCGGCTACTATTTAGTTTTCTTATTTTAACATGAGATTATATTTTTATATTGTAATAGGTTTTTTATTTTTATTTTATAATTTAATAATAAAAACATTAATTTAGATATTATGTGCCACATATTTTTTTTAAAAAAAATTTAATAGAAGATTATAATATATATTCTTATTATAATAGGTAATAAAAACTTAATTGTATAGATTAAGTGTCATGTGATGCGATGAGAAAACTTAAAAATGTTATATATATATATATATATATTTTGTCGGATTATCTGTGATATTATTAAAAAATTAATCGGATAGTATAATATGTTTTCTTATTATAATATGTGTTCTTATTTAATAGATTTATTAATTTAATTTTATAATTTAATAGTATTTTTTAATTATAATATGATAGTTTAATATGTTTTCTTATTATAAAAGCGTTTTTATAAAACTATAATATGTATTTTTATTGTAATAGGTTTTTTATTTAATAAAAAAAATTTGTAAAGATATTTTAATTTTATAATTTAATAATAAAAAATTAATTGTAGAGGTTAACTGTAGAGATTAAATGCCATGTATATTTTTTATTTTAATGAAAGATTATAATATATTTTTTTTATTATAATAGAATTCTTATAAAATTATAATATGTATTTTTATTGTAATATGATTTTTTAATAGATTTATTAATTTAATTTTATAATTAAATAATAATAAATTAAAATAATAATAAATAAATAAATTATTTATTTATTTACTTAAATTAATAGGTTTCTTAGTTTAATAGTAGATTTTGTTTCTATATTGTAATAGGTTTCTTATGTTAATAATTTGTTATTTTAATTTTATAATTTAATAATAAAAAATAATTGTAGATATATTTTAATTTTATAATTTAATAATAAAAAAATTAATTGTAGATGTTAGGTTAATTGTAGATAATTTAATAGTGTTTATTTTATTTTAATAGGATAGTATAATATTTTTTTTATTATAATAGAATTCTTATAAAATTATAATATGTATTTTTATTGTAATATGATTTTTTAATAGATTTATTAATTTAATTTCATAACTTTAATATGAAATCGCCACTTGACGTGATAAGGAGATTTAAAAATATTTAACATATATATAGATTATTAGATTTTATTAAATTAATGACCTAAATTTTAAAGTTTAGATTTAAATCAAAAATTTAAATTAAATTATCTACACCTTTTAAATATGTGTTAATTAACAGATAAAATTGTTTAAAATATTATAAGAGATTCAGGAGCCAAATCCGCTCAAGCTCATGCCATAAACTAAATGGAAAAACATAATAACATCTTAAAAACAAAAACCGAAGATGGATCCGGATTTGGATACAGACATAGTTGTTCTGAATTTCTGGATATTCGGATTCGATTGATATGTATATTTTTTTTAAATGAAAATCTGAATATGAATTTAGATTCAAATATTCGAGAAGATTTTTCGTCACAAATATCTTATTGAAAGATATATGATTTCAGATCAGAGTTTGAGGATTATTTATCAAACTCTAGTATTGTGCCCTAATTTTTTCAACTATCGTACGCAAGAATAGAGATGGCAAGCAGACCCGGACCCAGTCCGGATCCGCATGGACCCGGACGATCCGGGTCGGGCAGACCCGGGTCCGTGATTAAAATATCAAGACTCGGGTCTTAAAAATTAGGACCCGGGCGAATCCGGATCCGGACCCGGGATCGCACGGGTCCGGCCCGGATAGACCCGGGTCCGAAAAAATAATAATAATTAAATATAATAAATTAAAATATAATGAAAATACAAAATAGTATGCATATAAAAAAAATATAATAGAATATAATTAAAAAATATAAAAGAATTGAAATAAAACTAATAAAATTGACAAAATACAAATATAAATATAAAATAATACAATTAAAAATTAAAAAAAATAAAAAAATAAAAAAACGGATATCCGGATCCGGACCGGATAGACCCGGATCCATACAGGGTAGACCCGAGATCGGACCCGTGTATATTTACCCTGGTCCGGACCCGGACCCGGACCCGGGATAATGAAAATGCTTTCGGATCAGGACCAATCCGGATTTTGCCATCCCTACGCAAAAATCAGAAAAAGTAATAAAAAACTAAATTAGAAAATTACTTATATATACAATAACTAATTTATTAAATAATTAACATATATATATTTTTTTTTTTATTGTAGGGTTGCTTGCACCCACAGGCCACAGCTTGACTAGCTCACGTTTTTAGAGCGCCATGAACTGATTAAATAAGAAAAGAGAAGAAAGAAAACATGATACTGATAATAGAGCACACGCAATATCATAAAAACACAAACAGAAGACAGCACAACACAGTCTTCTCTCTCTCTCTGTCTTGTATTGGTGTTGTGTCTCCCCCCTTCTCATCTGTTCTGGTCCGCAAGCATCGGAGAAAGAAAATAATAAAAATTACAGAAATAGAGAGAGAGAGCGAGGAATGCTGGGATTGATTGGCTGTAAATCAAAGTAAAGAAAGATTAGTGAGAGTTATATGGGGGGAAGTGGTACTCTCGTGGACGGTGTGCGTCGCTGGTTTCAACGCCATTCCTTTTCCAATAATAATAATAATAATAATAATAATAATAATAATTCTGATTCTAACAACAACAACAACAACAACAACAGCAATCATGTTCCTTCATCTTCATCTGTGAACAATCAAAATCAAGAAGAAGGTCATCTTACTATTGTTGAAGACTTTGATTTATCTGCCTTATCCCGCATCAGGGTTCCCAAAAGACTCCGCTTACCTACCCCTGCCTCTATGGATCCTCTTAAGAAGGTCTCTCTCTCTCATTCAGATCTATTATTGTTATCGTTCCTTCTTTTTTATTTTGTTTTTATGTTTTTGTTTCTTTTCATTATATCTCTTGTTTGCTTGCTGCTGGAATCAATCGCATTCTTGTTTTGTTTCATTATGTCTAATTTAGGAAACATAAACGACAGGGGATCATGCAATAACCATTTATTTTATTTAGCTGGAATTTTATTGATCTTTCAATGTTCTTAGATGAATATTTTTTGTGTTGCATTAAAACTATTTATACCTTCAAAGCACGCTTTTATTTACCGTTTTGCTGTAACTGGGTCTCTTTAAATTCAAAAATTCAGGTGGTGCTGCTGTTTTAGTTGCTGGGTTGGGATCCCTAATTTGCTTGTTTCATACACATTTAAGTGGTTCAGAATCTATCACTCATATGGCTTTAATGTCATATACATCCCTGCCTTTAATTTTGGTTGTGATTGATGATGCTTCCTGTAATCCTGTGGAATCCAAATATTCATCTAGTGCAAAAAGAAAAAGAAAAAATTTTGGGATTTTGAAACAAGAACATATTTATTTTGTATTCTTTCATGGTCGTTTGAGCAAAGGCAGTATTTTTTGGAAAATGAAGCATCTAGTCTGTCACTTTGAATGTGTGCTTGTTGATGTTTGAGCAGATGCAAGTGTCATTGCCCGGAAAAGTACCTGCTTTCTGCTTTAGTATACTAGGAAATCACTTTTAATTGATTTTTGGAATGGGATTTATGAGCTTAGTGCGGAGCTATAGGAGTCCCTTGATATTTTAAACTCAAAATGAAGTTTGTGTTCTATGGCTGTTTGAGTTTTCTTAATCAATTTGCAGATATTATATTACTTATATCTAGCTGAACAACTTGGTTTTGCATTGATACTTGTCTTTGTCGGATCTCTCTTATTGAATCTTCAGTTTTATAATACTTCCTAGCCAAGGTAGGTAGCCTAAAATAACTTCTAAATATCCTTATGTGATTTGTACTGCCTTTGTCAATCGAACTACTATCTTTTTCATTTTCAATTCTATTATTACCGGTTGCTAATCTTTATGCAGGGTGCACTAGAAACAGAATTTTTCACAGAGTATGGAGAGGCAAGCCGATACCAAGTTCAGGAAGTCATTGGGAAAGGAAGTTATGGTGTTGTTGGTTCAGCAGTTGACACTCACACTGGAGAAAGGGTTGCAATAAAGAAGATCAATGATGTTTTTGAGCATGTTTCTGATGCCACACGGATTCTAAGAGAAATTAAGCTCCTTAGGTTGCTTCGTCATCCCGATGTTGTAGAAATAAAGCATATTATGCTTCCTCCTTCACGGCGGGAATTTAGGGATGTATATGTTGTTTTTGAATTGATGGAATCTGACCTTCATCAAGTTATTAAGGCGAATGATGATCTTACTCCTGAGCATTATCAGTTTTTTTTGTACCAGCTTCTTCGTGGCCTGAAATATATACATACAGGTCGGTGCAATGTAGTGTCTTTTGGCATTTATGTTTCTTTACATTGATTGATTTATCGGAATTTCATGCAGCAAATGTGTTTCATCGAGATTTAAAGCCAAAAAATATCCTTGCCAATGCTGATTGCAAATTGAAGATATGTGATTTTGGGCTTGCTCGAGTTTCTTTCAATGATGCTCCATCAGCTATTTTCTGGACAGTACGGTGCTCTGTGATAGAAAATATAAACTTTCATCTAATTCTTAAATTTACACAAATTGCTTTTATTTTTTAATTTATATTTCGTGCCACAAACTTTGTGCGTCTAAACTGCAATATGCTAAATAAAGTTTTTAAAAATTTCCAAGGACTATGTGGCAACTCGATGGTATCGTGCTCCTGAACTTTGCGGATCTTTTTTCTCCAAAGTAAGCTACTCTCTATTTTCAATTTAGTTTTGACCTTTAAATTTGTTTTGCTATCCCATTTCAGGTTGCTGAGATGACCTTAGGGCTTAGGCATGGAAAAAATTATATGATGTTACTTTTGTCACAAATGGGTCATCAATATGAATGTTTCTTCATCTTTTGCATCATTGTTTCTCTGAATTCTTTGCATTGTCATTATTGATTGCTGCATCTCATTGGTACTGCCTATCCTGAAAAGTGAGATGTTTTATATGCTACATGCTTTTGAAATTGTATAAGTTGATCAGACAAATTAATATGACCCCATATAAACCTCTTTGCATAACTTTTCCTGAGTAATGATTTGCTATATCTGTTGGCGTATTGCTTCAGTAGAATTACGAATTTTATGGATGGACCTTGCACCTAACCTAACTTGTTTGGCATTGGCTTTAGCTTCTAGTTAAACTATAAGCTTATGCACTTTTGGATGATCAATCCCTCATTTTCAATGTTTTTTAGAATCAATTATTTCTCCTCTTTCTAATAAGATGCTGTTTTAGAATTATAAGGTGTTGAAAAACCGAATGTTCTTTATTTGAATGAATAAAATTATATAAGGAATAGGGCCTTATATAGACATAAGACTAAGATATATATGGAATCTAAATCTACTCATAATTACATTGATTGTGCAATCATATATAGGGGATTACACAGTCATATCTTAGGGATTCTAACATAATCTCCTATAATTACTCATACAATTATTTTCCACACTCTCCTTCAAGCTGGTTCAAAGATATCTGTCATTCCCAGCTTGTTGACCCATGAAAGAAAATTAGGTCTTAGTAGCCATTTGGTAAATATATATGCTAACTATTCTTTGCTGGTAACAAATGGAATACAGATTCGACCATCTTCTATCTTCTCTTTGATAAAGTGTCTATCTACTTCAACATGTTTAATCCTGTTATGTTGAATTGGATTATGAGCAATGCTTATAGCAGCTTTGTTGTCACAATAGATTCATAGTATCTATTCGAGAAACTTACAAGTCCTTCAGTAATGTCCTCAACCACATCAATTCACAAATTCCTTAAGCCATTGATCTGAACTCAGCCTCGACGCGAGATCGAGCTACTACTAGTTTTTTACTTCTCCTAGTGATGAGATTTCCTCCAATGAACGTGCAATATCCAGATGTGGACCTTCCGTCTATACTTGAACTTGCCCAATCAGCATCTGTAAATGCCTCTACTTGAAGATGGTAATTATTTGAGATGAGAACCTTTTCCAGGAGTGCCTTTCAAATATCTTAGAATTTTCAAAACTGCCTCTTTATATACTTCACATGGGGAATGCATAAATTGACTCACCGCACTAATAACAAATGCAATAAATGGCTTAGTATGAGACAAATATATCAGTTTTCCTACCAATCTTTTGTATTGACCCTTGTCAATTGGATCACTCTTAATTGTAGCCCCCAAATTTTGATTAGTATCAATCGAAGTATCAGGTGGTTCCAAATTTTGATTAGGATCAATCGAAGTATCTGATGGTTTGCAACCTAACATACCAGCCTCTTGGAGAAGGTCTAGAACATACTTTATTTGTGAGAGAAACATTCATTTACTTGATCTTGCAGCCTCTATTCCCAAGAAGTATCTCAATTTTCCCAAAATCTTAATCTCATATTCTTCAGCGAGCATTCTTTTAAGTCTTCTTATTTCGTCAAAATCATTGCCAGTAGCAATGATTTCATCTACATAAACAATCAAAACAGTGATCTTCCCATCTTTAGTGTGCTTAAAGAACAAGGTATGGTCACCTTGACTTTTAGTATACTCAAATTGGCGAATTGTTATAGTAAACTTCTCAAACCAAGCATGAGGTGACTGTTTTAGTCCATACAAGGACTTTTCAACTTGCACACTTTTTTTTGCCAAACATATCATAAAAATTAGGCGGCAACTCCATGTACATCTCCTCTTTTAAATCCCCGTGCAAGAATGCATTTTTTACATCAAGCTGCTTAAGATGCCAGTCTAGATTTGCTGCAAGAGATAATAGAACTCGAATCAAGTTCATCTTGGCTACAGGAGCAAATGTTTCTTGATAGTCGACTCCGTAACTCTGTGTGTATCCTTTTGCAACAAGTGTCGCCTTATATCTCTCAACTGTCCTATCAACCTTATGTTTGATTGTAAACACCCATTTACATCCGATTGTCCTCTTTCCTGGTGGAAGATCGACAAGGTTCCGTGTATCATTTTTTTCAACGCCTTCATTTCTGCATGAATAGCCTCTTTCCATTTTGGAATGCTAAGAGCTTCCTATATAGTCTTTGGAATAGGGTCACAAGAAGACAAATTAGTAGTAAAAGCTCTAAAATGAGGAGACAACTTTTGGTAGGAAATGAAATTAGAAATAGGATGCATAGTACAAGATCTAACACATTTTCTATGGGCAATTGGAACATCGAGATTGGAAAAATCAGTAAAATCAAGGTGATTTTGTGAAGCATTAGACTTACCTGTGTTTTCCAGAGTTTATATGACAGGTTGAGGTGATTGGAATTATTTGGAAATGCTGAGGAAGTTGTGCCTTGTTCCTTCTTGAGTAAATCTTTAGTTCGGTTTCCATCTTGTACACACGTAAGTGGGGTGATAGGATCTAAAGGTGAAGGTTGAGGACTACAAATGGTAGATGGAGCATGAGATTGACCAATAGAAAACTTATGAACAATAGATGGTTCTTGAACGGTTGACGGTTCAGGAATAACAAGAACTGGAGGGATAATGGACTCGGAGGCAATGAGAGACTCAATAATGACTTCTGAAGTTAAAGTAGAACAAATATTCTAAAAATGATCTTCACCTTGAATATTTTCCCCCTGAAGAGGTGATTTTTGAAAGAATGGGGTGTTTTCAAAGAAGGGAATGAGGTGTTTTCAAAGAAGGTAACATCCATAGACATAAATAATTTATTTTTAAGGTGGATGATGATAGTATTTGTAACCTTTTTGAGTAGGAGAATAACCCCAAAAAACACACCTGAGAGCTTTTGGATCTAATTTCCCTCAGTTATGGTTATATACATGAACAAATGCAACACACCCAAAAACTTTGAGTGGAAGAGAACAAATATTTTGGATGATGGATACATATCTTTAAGGATATCAAGTGGTGTTTTAAAATTTAAAACCTTCAATGGCATTCTATTGATAAGATAAGTAGCTGTAAGAACTATCTTCCCCCAAAAAGATTTTGGAACCCATTTGGTAAACATTATAGATCTAGTTACCTCAAGAAGGTCTTTATTTTTCCTCTCTGCTATTCCATTTTGTTGGGGTGTATCTACACAAGAAGAGTGATGTACAATCCCATATAGGAATCAAAATTGATGAATAATACTCTCTTCCATTATCAGTCCGAATGACTTGAACATTGGCTTGGAATTGAGTTTTAATCATCTTATGAAAATTTTGAAAGGTATTTGCTGTCTTAGATTTTTTCCTTGAGCAGATAAACCCAACACACACAAGTATGATCATCGATGAATGTAATGAACCATTTAGCCCCAAAAACATTATTGATACGCGATGGTCCCCAAATATCACTATGAATAAGAGAATCTGTGTGGGAAAATGAACACGATGGTGTTTAGATAACTTGCAAACCTCATATTGAAAATCATGAAGATTCTTATTCTTAAACAAAGTGGGAAACAACTTTTTTATGTATGAAAAATTTGGATAGCCTAGTCTATTGTGCCAAAGCAGTATCCCTTGGTTGGAGGTTCTTATGTGTATGTGAGATAGATTAGTTGAAGCACTAGGTTTACTTTCAAAGTATTAAAGCCTATCGACCTCCTTAGCATTTCCAATCAACTTTCTTGTACACATATCCTGAAATTCTCAGTGGGAAAGGAAAAACTTAGCAACATAGTTAAGATCTTTGGTGAATTTGCTAATTGAAAGGAGGTTACATGAGAGATTTGGAACATGTAGAATAGAGACAAGTGAAAGAGTTTTGGAGATAGGAATACATCCCTTTCCCGCAATAGGGGATAAAGAACCATCAACTATAACATTTTCTCTACCCGAACAAGGAGTATAAGAAGTATACAAATTAGAGTGACCGGTCATATGATTTATAGCTCTAGAATCTGTGATCCAAGGATAACTTGGAAGTCGAGCGATATTGAAAGTAGTAGAAAAGATACGTGATTGAGCTAATGAGCAAGAATAATATGGTTGATTCATAATGTACGACCAGAACAAAACCCAAAAAAAAGAGATGAGGTTGAAAGTTGACCGAAAAAATTGAAAACAATGGTTATGGCAATAAAATTTGTTGTTTGATGATGCGCAGATCAGCAATGATACCTAGGGAATTACGCAATCATATCTTAGAGATTCTAACATAATGTCCTACAATCACTCTTACAATTATTTTCCACATAAGAGTTATTTTTTGTTAAGATTAATAAATAACAGGTTTATTTTGATAAATTTGCATGTATCTTTTGGTTAGCATACAAGAGCTAAATCTCATTACCTTTATTTTATTCTCTTCCTTATTCAATTCAAATGAACAATATCCTGTTTTTGATAGTTTTTTCCTTTTGTATTGGATGATTTATGCCTGCTTGGCAATGAGAAGTGCATCTTATTCTCATATTGTACAGAAGTGAACTTTCCTAATTTATGCCATAGTTTCATCATCTTTTGGAGATATGTATTTTACTTTTGGAATATCACTTAAAGAAGACAATTCTATGCTGCCTTGGCAGTTGAGACTTGAGACTGTGGTGCAGGATTGAAATTGATGTTATCATAGGTGATGTCCTACCTGAATCTGAATGTTATTAGAGTGCTTCATGAATCAAGGCTGTTATTTATATAGTAATTCTCTTTAGTTTGATGTGCACTGAATTTTACAATATGCTTTAATAATTACAACTGCTGGAACTTATCACCTGGTGTCCTGGTCTATTCTGTGCCCTTGTATTTCTTAGAAGAACCAATTATCGTTGATCCAGAAAATGAGTGTTTTAAAAGATCATATACTGTTTCTTATTCCTGGATATTGTCCTCGCTTTCTCTTGGTATTGGAATGTTGACAAATTTTATGGTGTTGCACTGTTGCTATTGTATTGTTATAGTCTCAGATATTTATTTTTTGCTTGAAGAGTTTTGCAAGTATTTATTTGTAGTTTAGTATTTTTCAGATGGCAACTGGAATTTTTGTGATTTTTTTTTTAAAATCATTTTCTATTTACTTTTCTTTTCAGTACACCCCAGCTATTGATATATGGAGCATAGGATGCATATTTGCAGAATTGCTTACAGGAAAACCACTTTTTCCGGGGAAAAATGTGGTGCACCAGTTGGATCTCATGACCGATTTACTTGGCACTCCATCCTCTGAATCCATTTCAAGGGTTTGTTATCTCCTCTAGTTGCTACTTCTCTATTTAATTTATTATTTTTTTGAGCTTGCAATTAATTTTTTATGCTATTTTTACTTTTCTGTTGATTACCCACCATTGAGCTTTGATCTTAAATTGTTTTCAGGATTCATTCTCATTTTTTTAATCATCTTTCTAGTAGTGCAAGTTACAATAGTACATTTCTTATGCCTGGGCAGATTCGAAATGAAAAGGCAAGAAGGTATCTTAGTAACATGCGGAAGAAACAACCGATTCGATTCACTCAAAAGTTTCCTAATGCAGATCCATTAGCTCTTCGGCTATTGGAACATCTCCTTGCATTTGATCCAAAAGATCGTCCAACAGCTGAAGAGGTTAGTAGAGTTTAGGATTAAAAAAATATTTTGTTTGATAGGAAATGAAAATTTTAATTTGGTAAGTTCCAAAAGAAAATGGGAGCACGGCACAGAGACATGGTTATTATACAAATGAGACCTCCAAAATTATATTTTGAAAGCTATGGCAAAGTAATATGAAATAAAGCCAGAAATTTAAGATATCTGTTTAACCCCTGCTTCATATGAAGCATTAGCAGCTCATATCCGTAATGTGCGATTATTTCTGTCCAACTCCAACCTATGACACCAATCAAGTATAGTGAACCATTTCTTAAACATAATGGCTGATGCACTTCCGAAGTATCCATTATGTAGTGTTTGATACGTAGACTTATGAGGTACTGCATATTGCAATAATTGCATCATTGGAAAAAAAAGAAATTCCCTTTTGACCGAACTATTTGCTAGAAAGTGGTTACAGTCTTTCGTTCCACTTACAGATGCCACCAACTAGCTAACATTTGACTCTACATTAAATTCTCTGTTGTGTGAATTCTGCCCCACACAGCATCCTCTGATAAAAGCAAACTTTGGTGGAGCATGAATTTCATTAAATTTTTTCCTAGGGAGATTACTACACGTCTTCAGATAAAATGATTCAACGTATCTGCTGTTTTTTATTTTTTGAAAATTTTTTGGTGTCTTCTGGGAATTATTCTCCACCCACTTGCCTCTTTCTTAGATCTTTAATTTGCTGTTCATTAAGTATATTGAATGGCACATCCAGTAGCTCCAAGAATCTAGTGCATTCTGCTGCAACTTTAATTTTACAGCTAGATGTGTGTCAACCTATTCTAGATACTTGTGGGGATGATACTTGTACAGCTTCCTTTCTATGCCAAGTAATTTTAAAATAGACCACTTTTTCCACTTTCAATTGTATAACCAATAACAATAAAAGAGGAGAGATATGCTAAATTATTGTTTGAATATCATGATTCTTGCTTATGTCCCTGATATTTTGTGCCTGCAGGCACTAGCTGATCCTTACTTTCAAGGTCTGGCAAATGTAGATCGTGAACCATCCACTCAATCCATTTCAAAGCTGGAGTTTGAGTTTGACAGAAGGAAATTGACAAAAGATGATGTTAGAGAGTTGATATATCGAGAGGTATAATCTAGATTCTTTTCAATTTGAAATATTGTCAACATATGACTACAATGGTTTTGTTTTGATTTCTAATTTTTATTTTGAGTAAACAGATATTAGAGTATCATCCTAAGATGCTGCAGGAATATCTTCGTGGTGGAGAACAGACTAGCTTCATGTACCCAAGGTTAGGCAATTTGAAATATTTAACTGCATTTATTCTGTCATTATAGAATGAGAGATATTCTAGTCAGTTCTTACATCATTTGCATTAATGTCAGTCCAAAGAGAAATGGAAAAATGAAATAATTGCATCCCACAGTAGATGTCAGGTATTAAAACTAACATCAGAGTTCACCCAAAAAGTTCTTTTATATTGTCAATTGTTGAAATTTTCCTAAAGACCTTTGGGATCTATGTTGTACATCATTTGGTACTCTGTGGGAGCACTATTGTCTACTAAAAGAAACTGTGGTCTTGCATAATTGGGATTTTCTACATGAAGTGATGAGTACCTGCTTGGAACAAGCCAAGCAAACTCACACGAGATTGAGTTTGCTCCCAAGAAAGCCAAGACAGTACGGAATCAAAACTCTAAACCTCTGAAGAGCAAGCAACAGAAACCTAGATTGCTAAGGGGGTGCCACAAAGGGTTAGCAAGTCTTTGATAAGCCAAAGTCAATGAGAACAAGTTGAGGGTTACTCAAATCACAAGAAAATAATGATTTTTATTAAAAGATAGGTTGTTTTCATTACAATGAATAATTTACCTTTAAATAGATGGCTAACACTAATTATACTCAAACATAATAAAACCCTAGTAAAATAAACTTAATAACACATAAAATCCTTTAAGTTTTCGTACATGGGCTTTCTAATTTAATTAAAGTTCAGCCTAGTACTTAAAAATCACATAACTTTAAAAAATATAAAACATAAAAGCTGTAGGGATAACTTGTATCCGTATTTTGACCAAGAAGAATTCTGAATTGGACTTTTACGTAAACTACAAAGTTGTAAATCAATGAGTCCTCTTTCCAATGCAACCTGAATCACTGAAATCGGACTTTGGATGAGAAAGTTACGACCAAAATACGAAGACTGCGTAAATCCCGCCATTGCTAATGCACCATTCGAAAATTAAGCCCAAAATCAATCAAGGCACCCCATGCACGTCGAAGACCCATTCCATTCTTGCCTTAGACATAATAAAACCTTCATATAAAGTCTCATGCATAGCCTAAACTCCAGAACCCAAGGAATCTTCCAAATCCACCAAAATGACCCAAATACACCAATCTGACCAAACCATACAATCAGCCACAACTTCAAGTTAACTTGGCCCAACAAATAAATCTCATTCTGGATCACATCATTCTCCCTCTCTTGAAAATCAACCACCTACTTGAAAGACACCAATAATGATTAAAGACTCAAAGAATACAATAACAACACAAAGAAACTGACTAAAAAACACCAAAACCAAAACAAGAACACAAACTAAAACTGAAACTAGACTGAATCCGTAACTAATATTTGATAGAGATTTTGAGACTCGACATGTGCACTAACAGAGTTCGGCAAATCACTATCGAATTCATCTCCTCAAGTACTTATAAATCAATATATTACGGGTCTCGTAACTCTTTCTGGATTAAAAGATATAGCTATTTAAAGTTTGATGCGCGGCTGGAAAATTCTGGATGTTAAAACTGATTTTTTTTCTTTGTTTGGAATTTTTTTTGACTCTAATAACTCAAGTTTACAAGAAATTATGCTCAAGACAATGACTGAATTGAAACAAGGCAAGAACGAAACACAAGACGCAAAAATCGATGGAAACAAGACAAAAACAAGAAGTAAAACTGAATGGAAACAAAAAAATGAAACTGTTTTTTTTTTTTATGAACGAAACACACAGAAAATAAAAAGATAAAATTTGACCTAAGAACCTTTGCTCTTGATACCAACTTATGAGAACCTGTTTGGATCAAGCCAAGCAAACCTACACGAGATTGAGATCGTTCCCAAGAAAGCCAAGACAGTATGGAATCAAAACTCTAAACCTCTGAAGAGTAAGCAACAGAAACCTAGAGTGCTAAGGGGGCGCCACAAAGGGTTAGCAAGCCTTTGATAAGCCAAAGTCAATGAGAACAAGTTGAGGGTTACTCAAGTCTTAAGAAAATTCTATTCACGTATGATAATGAGAAAGAATTTCAACCTGAATTCAACTGACCTAGTCCCAACTTCTCTGATTGAAAGGTCCCAATGCCTCCAAACTAGAAGTGGTAAGCTGGGTTAGGATTCGTTTATTTAACTCGAGTCAATTTGGATTAAATGAGTATGGGTTTGGAAAAATTGATTTGTTAATAAATGGGTCGAATCTGTAATGATTTATTTCCTTTATGATTCATATATTAAACAGGTCATATCCGTGTTGAATACGAGTTGAATTCGTTTAATTAAATTACATATCTACCTTTTTATTATTTTAAATTTTAGAACACAAATTATTAAATTGTAAGGTTAGTTTCGTAATTAATTGATAAAAAAACCAATATGTTTGAATATTCTTAGGATGATAAATTTGTGGTATATTATTTTTCTTGATTTTTGTTGTTTATTTTCAATATAATTGTAGATGAATTTGTGGAGCATATCTAGACAAATATAAAAGGATTTAAACGAATCCAAATTTGATTCTATTTGTTTATAAGTTCTATTTAAACGAAACAAACAATTCGAATCAAATAGTCATTTATTAGAATCCTAATCCTGATGTTATGATTCGAATTCAAATCTGCAAAAATTTGACCCAATTCATTTAGGATTCGATGAGAATTCGACTCACTAACCCATTTTTCCACCCCTTCTCCAAGCATCAGATGTTATTCTTATGATCGTAGTTACATATGTAATTTACATGTGCTAAATGGAACTTCAGAGTCCATATGAATTAGCATTTTGGGTACCTTCTGCTGTCCGGAATGATGCCTAAGACCAAAATACCTAAAATTCTAAGAATCTGGTGAATGTTGCTCAGCATGCAAAGTTAGTCCTTAAATCACTACTATAACTTATTTAGCTGGGAAAAAAAAGAACGAAGAGTAAAATGTCATAAATGTTTGGCTATCCTGCTATCTTTTATTTTTATCCTTTTGCCTATTTTCTTTCACCATTCAGCCTTTTGTGCGTCTGTGCGCGCACACCAGTATTTTAGCTTACGTATGACCTAGTGTTATATCTTTATTTCTATTCAGTGGTGTGGATCGTTTCAAGAGACAATTTGCTCATCTCGAGGAGCATTCTGGCAAAGGTGAAAGAAGCACTCTTCTCCAAAGGCAGCATGCTTCATTGCCTAGGTATGTGTTTCCAAATTTATTGCTGTTTTTAAACCACAATTAGGAGATCTGCTACAACAATCTCCCCTAATCTGCCACCTCTGTGTGGGCACATGTATCAGTAAGTGGGAAATATCTGTTCATGTGTATGTTTGTTTTGGTTCTTGGAATACCTATATGTTTGAAGTTTTGACTCAATTTATAGTGAAGTAGTAATAATTTCTGGATTTTGGATGGCAGAACAAGCCAGTTGAATATCTGTGCATGTTTTTGTTCATTTCCCAGTTTTTTTTTGTTCTTTTTTAATTTAGTTATGTATAACCTGGTGTGTTATCGTCTGTTCAGAGAGCGGGTTCCTGCTCCCAAGGTTGAGAATGCTGCGCAAAACACAGCTTCTGTTGGTACAGCTCTTCAGAGTAATCCAACCAAAAATGAAGATACAGACGAACAAAACGAAGTCAACAGGCCAAATTGCAGTGCACGTAGCCTACTGAAGAGTGCTAGCATTAGTGCTTCTAAGTGTATTGGTGATAAAGACAAAGATATCGAGGTAACTGCCGTCTTTTTTTATTTTGTTCATGCTGATATATTCCATGAATTGATTTAGAGGTAACTAGGATTAGAAAGATAAAATAGCATGCTGTAGCTGTTGAAGATAACCTTTGTTTTTTTATTTCCTCCAAAAAATAGTTGTTATGCGAGAAGCCTGGACTTAAATGGCTACTGGAAATTAAAGTTAGTCATTGTTACTTGGCTTTTCAACTTCTGTTGGACAGAAACTGAAAAGAATATCATACTGCTTTGTAGTTTCTTCTTATTCTAGTTTAAGATTATTACAGGACATAAAAAATAAGATGTTTTATTTTTCGTTTGTAGCTTTTCTTATAAATGATGCTGCAATTTTCTGGCCTTGGGTTTATTGTATTTTTATGGTGGTGGTTTCCAAACTCTTGGCTTTTGCTGTCAAAGCTACTAGATACCAATTGGATTCAAATTGATGTATAAAATTGGGACATGGCTTTATATTTGCATGAAGCCTAATTTTCTGAAGGTGTAATCAATGTTTTAAAATACGGTGCGGCGCCTCGAGGCGGCCGGCCATTGAGGCGCGAGGCGGACCTCCTCGAGCGGTGAGGCGGGCGCCTCAATCCGAAAATCGGAAAATAATCCAAAATATATTCATTTCTTCATAATTCATAATATACTCAACAAACTATTGATAAGTAATCCAAAATACATTACTTTCTTCATAATACATAGTTTGTTCAAAAATTATGATAACTAATCCTTATACAACAAGTCTTAATAAAAGCAAGTTCATAAAGAAACAAATAAACAAAGCCAACTTGGTGATCAATCGTTTTAACATATGGAATAATTAATACATGAAAATTGAACCACTAATAATAATATTAATGCTCAAATCCTCAATTTTCAGACTTGTTCAAATTGGTTGGAAGACCAGGCCGTTAAATCAAATTGGTTGGAAGACCAGCCGTTAAACCATCATCAAATCCACTAATAATAACATCAAAACAGAATTTATGGTCGCATGCTTTCAATTTTCACATGCTTTCAAATGATCATTGCAAAACAGAATTTATGGCCGCATGCTTTCAAATCCACTAATAATAACATCAAAACAGAATCCACTTATAATAACATCAAAACAGAATTTATATATATACAAACCAAGATTATTTCAATTTTCACATGCTTTTACCAATAAACAGAGAACGACGACGTTTTGGCACTCCAAAACGTCGTCGTTTTCAGCGGAGAAAAAAAAAATAAAAAAAAAATTCGAAGCCTGAGGCGGCCGCCTCAGGCCGCCTCGAGCCGAGTCTTCGAGAGGCGGCCTGAGGCGGCCGCCTCAAGCGGTCAAAAGCGGAAAATTGACTCCCACCGTATTAGGCGGCCGCCTCGAGGCGCTGATGGCCTGAGGCGGTGCGAGGCGGCCCGAGGCGGCCGCCTCGAAACGTATTTTAAAACAATGGGTGTAATATCGATGCAACAATTTGGTCTTATTTGTTTTGTATGAAAGCATTTTCAACAAATTTTCTAAAGCTTTTCATTGCTGCTGCTTTATTGTTTGGAGAATTGATAATTTCTGCTAATGAGGCGGTATGATTTAATATGTTGTTCATGTCATGCTTGCTTTTGCCACAGCCCGAGGAAGCAATTCCCGAGGTTAATGAGGAGACAGTCGACGGATTAACTCAAAAGGTTGTATCCCTTCATGCCTGATTTTGCACTGATCTGGTCTCCTTTTGGATAGAATCGGATGGCTTCAACTATACCCATATTTATCCTATTATAAGGATATGGGGTGCTAGTAGATATCTACTTATTTTTGGTAGAAGCTAACTGTAGGACTCCATTGTTATAGTTACCCTAAAATGTGGTTACTGCACAGGTAATGCCCTCCTGTTAAATAATCTTAAAAGTGCAATACTGAACTTCTTTCCATTCTATGATGCTATACAACAGCGAAAAAAGTTTTTGGTTTGAAGAACAGAGATTATCTGCATGAGAGCGTGCGTGCTTGTATTCATGGCTTTGTTTTTTTTTTTTAAATACGTATTTATGTCTAATTGATCCGAAATTGTTCTTCGTAGATGGTATTTTATTTACTGATATAAACTTAGCAGTCTCTTCTGTTGAATGCTGAAGTTTATTTATTTAATTTTCATGTTTTAATAGTTTTGTTTGTATCAATATTATCATTGTATTGGTTGATTAGTAATGTTTCTTAACATAAATGCATATACTCTATCAAAAAATTTCTTCAATTTGTTGTCTCATGGCAGCTGAAATTGATGAGCAATTAGTGTGAATCGTCCGTATAATTTTTTTTCACTGTATTTTCATTAGCTTAAATTACCAATGGATAACATTTTCAACTAAAACTAGCCTTAATTTCCAAGCATGAAACTCTCAAGTAGTGTTTGTCCTCTATAATATGGAATGGATTAGGATGTGTATTAGGGTATATTAAATTTGACATATTTATCAAGTTTGATTGGTGAAGCATGGATTGTATTAAATGTTTTGCTACCGGCAAGCGACTGTCAACCACTAACTAACTGAATTCTACTGTTTTTCTTGTTATTTGACAATCACAAATCACACACTTACATTGGAGGGCTACATGTCCAACTTAAATTAATTAACCATTGCTTATAACTCTGTGTTGGCCATTAAACTCTGGTAATTTTGACTTTAACAACGTTATGTAACGACTCTCAAGCATCTAACACATGATTGATAATTTAACTCTTACAACATTGACTTTAATTGATCCATATACATCGGACTTCACTGCCATGTGGACCCAATAATCGTAGTGATTGTCTTCAGTATCCATCATCTCGAGCTCATCACTTAGTAGACCTATAAAAAAGAAAACAGTGGAGAGGGGGGTTAAATCGTTTGAACGACCTAGTGAGAACTAAAATACTTTATGAAAAATTTATTTCTTGAAACTGAAATCGTCTCTTTTTATAAGAAAAACTAATATTCTCTGAAAATTCTTTTTGTCTGAAAACAAATTTCTTTCTACAAAATTTTTCTAGAAATTTTTTTCTTTCTGTATAACTTTGAGGTCTTTTAAAACTAATTCTTTCTAAAAATCTTTCATAAAACTGTCGTTATGAAAATCTCATATGGAAAACAACTGACATATGATGGCGTTATGTATCGCCTTCCCCTCACACGCATAACTAGTGCATTGGGGCGTTACGTCTCATCGTCCCCTAAGTTACTGCACTAGAGACATGAGCGCCAATCAATGTTGTCATCCTAGCCCTGAAACTAGGATTTAGGGGCGTCATATAGTATCGTCCCCCTAGTCCTGAAACTACATGTGCACATGTCTGTTATATCCGTCTATTCCATAATTCATCAATTCCAAAAGTCTATGAGATTGGGTTTTTCCCCATCTATAAAAAAGTCATAAAAGAAATCATCTCAAAATATCAAAAATATGATAACATTTCTCAACTGATCCAAAAATATTTTTAACTCATATAACTCGAATATAAATAATTTCATATAAATTTATAAAATCAATAAAATATTATGAAAATAAAATATCCACTCACAGTGCTATGGAAAATCGAGAGCGGTTCACGGCGTAGGCGACTGTTTAGTATCCTGAAATCGATTTAAATTCCATACAATCGTTAGTTTCTATAACTCGGAACATTTTCATATGGCATAAAAGAATGTACAATGCATGGACACTTAATCTTGCTGAATATTGGAGATATCTATGGTATCTATGAACTTTACGGGCTTAGATTTGGAGTTATGCAAGTGCGGTAGCGGAAACTTAGATTCTACTAGTCGCTAAGAATACACTGTTTGACGTCTAACTTTGAAAATTCACTGTAACTAATTGGGAATGAATCAAGGGCTGAAATTTTAATAGAATAGTCCTTAATGTGTCTAGTTTATGGCGATTTTTATGGATCTCAATTTCGATTTTAGAAACTCAAGTTATCAACCGAAGTTCAGGGGTTGTTCAAGCTGATAAACTGGGTGCAGTGGCAGCATGTCGTCCAACTTTAAAAATTCGGTTCGGCCTCATCTTAAGTATAAAAATTATTATTTTTGGATATGTTATTACCTTATGTGTCTAGTTTATCCAGAATTTTATGGTTCATTATTTAAACATCAAAACCTCAACTTATAAATGAATTATCACAACCTGTTTAGAAAATATTTCAGGTTAACTTTACTACTCAACTTCCTTATTTTTCCCTCTTCATTAATACTCTTAAATCGGAAACTCCAAATAAAAATTTCACTATTATAAACACTCTTTATTACACATATAACCTGCTTACTTTCCTAATTTCATCTAAGTTATACATTTTATTGAACACTTGACGTGCAATATGCCCATTTAAACACCATTACTATGACCTTTCCAAGCAGACTCTACAAACTAGCATCGCTCAAAGCATAGACCAATACATATTGCTTTCAAATACAAAAACCAAAAACCAGCCCTTAAGTTTTGAGGAAAATTGGGCATTTTTAAAATTAACACATAATCCATGAAATGCATGTGGATGCACATTAACTACTCAATTTAAGTTTAAATGAACAAGATAAGATCTAGAGTTCTTGGGGATAAATTGAGGCTTCCTTTATTCATGCTCAAAATTGCAAAAAAAAAAATGAGAAGAGAAAGGAGTTAAGAAGCTTACTCGTCTTGATCATGCTCAAAATTTCCAAGAAATTTGCCAACACTATATATGCATGGAAGAGGAAGTGAAGAAAATTTCAGGGGCTTTTTTGTTGTCTTCTTGAAGAATCGTGAGAAGAAGAATATAATATTACAAAAATGGCCTCATGGGTTATTTATATCAAATACAAGTCAAGGGCAAAGTGATTACTTCAAAGGAAATGCAAGGGTTTCATTATTTTGATTTATTCACGAAATACACCGTTCATGTGACTTAAACTTACATTTGCAACCTAGTTTGGGTCAGAATTTGGGAAAACGTTCAACATGAAAGTCGTAGGTATTGGTCTGTGCTTTTCGATGATATAAAATTCAAAAAAATTGGAGATCGTATGAAAATATTAGGACTGAAATATGGAAGAGCTGTCTGTTGACTCAGATAAATAATAAAAGTGTTGAATTTGAAAATTTATCCTGGATCTCCGGACGACATTACTAAGGTGCGAAATATATTTTAATATTATTTTATATGTTCTAGATTGTTAAAAAATTAAAAATAAAAAAAAATTATTCCGAGCTGCTGTAATTTTATTTGAGCTATAGTGCAAAGTTTTTGTTGTTACAATTCTCCCCCCTTTAAAATGATTCGTCATCGAATCAAAATACATAAAGGTAGGTAATATACCTTATTCCTTTTGGATAAGCAACCAATGAGGAACCAATCCTTCAATAATTTTTAGATTCTTAAATGGTCTTGAACATTCGTGTTGCTGTCGTATACCTACAATCGAGTAGCCTAATCCTTAATTCTTGGTCACGAATCGTTACTGTGCGACTGAATTTCTGAGAAATCTATATAACTAGGTCTCTTACTCCTTAACTTAAGGTTACTTCGATTAATTCCATATATAACAAACATTAACATGGAATCTTGTACTAGTTAGGGAAACGTAGTCTGCACCGCTTCCTTTCCAACTCTTGGAAACCCTCACAATGACATAATAAATACAGAATTAGGCTTGTCTTTTACTGAAATTATTTATTTCTCAATTTGTAGCTTCCTAGACAGCCCAACGCCTAGGGTGTTGTCTAGGCGAGGCTTAGACAATTCCTCGGCCGGTAAAGAATTCAAAATTAGGATTTTAGGTCATTTGGGGATTTCTGATTTTGGAAAAATTTGGACAAATTGATCATAGGGAAATGCTGTTTCAGTGATATAAAAAATTTCTAGATGATCAATTTAATGAGAAATCAACAAGAATTGAAGTAATTATGGTTTTTTTTTGAAATTATGATTCATGTAAAATTGAGTTTTTTGAAATTTATGAGATAGAGTTATTTTGTAAAAAAGGATTAAGGTCATTTTGTAAAAATCGACAGTGTCAGGGGTTATGAATTCAAATTCCAACGACAGTCAATGACAGATTTTGACAACGAAATTTTTCCCGAACGGACAGAAATTGTTAGGATTTTTAACACACACCTATCCCAACGATTTAGATTTAATTTTCATAATGTTGGGATTTTTTTTTTATAGTTGGATCTATTGTATTACAAATATTACAAATACAATGATTGGTAAATTGGGAAAATCCGAATCAGCCTCTTGTTTCTGAATAAGACCCTATTGTGCAAAGCAGACCCTGGTGATGAGGTTCAGACCCTCTCGGCAAACTTCAGATCCTGAAGTGTTGTACGTTTGGTACTGAAAGCTTTGTGCCTCTGCCTCTGAACGTCTACCTCTGAAAGCTTGCTTCTAACTCTGAAATCTTGCGTCTGCCTCTGAAGTGATGTGCGTCTGCCTCTGAAACCGTCTGTGTCTGCCTCTGACCGACTTTGAGCCTCTACCTTTGAAGCGTCTGCGCCTTTGCCTTTGACCGAACTTTGTCTGAGTCAGAACCGAACCAAACCACTGCTTCTTTCTTCCGAGGCTTGTTGATGTCAACAATATCCTTAAAACAAATTCGTCCCTTACCGATGGTGCAGTAGAACGTGAGACGATTGTTTCCCAGGATACAACGGAAAACGAACGAGTAAGGGCACCACCGAACTCGTATCCAACGAACCACTAAAGTGTTTGAACTCTTCCCAAACCGAAAACAAAGAAAGCTTATGTGTGTGTTGTATGTCCTAGCTCTAAAAAAAACGAAAGCACTACTTCCTTTATAAAAGAAAAATAAACATGCCAATTAATCACATGAATGGGAGACCTTCCATTTACTTGTAACCCCCAAATTAATTTAATAGAATTAAATTAACTGTTATGGAACTTCAAAAGGCTTGGAAAAATAAATAGAGTTGCAAAAATTGGCTGGGCCGGGCCCGCACAATTTGGTCCGGCATTCGTGTACGCAGGACGCTCGGGTGCATACGAGCCAAGCCTGTTTGGATTTTGATTTGCACCTCCCTGCGCGCGCACGTAGAGAGAGCCTATATCCTTATAACTCTTACCCATCTACATATGAGCAATCATATATAAGCACAACTTCTCTCTAATAGCTTTCCCATGTGGGACAAGCTCATTTCTCTTTATTTTCCAACACCAATGGGTGAACTTTGAGCAACAATTTCTCATTCACCCAAGCACCATTTTAAGCATATGAATATACCATTTCGAACTACTGACGGAGGAGTATCCGAATCATTCAATAACAACCACTAACACGAAGTGGACCTTGCTTAAAATTGTGCCTCAAAATGCTTACTCATAAGCATTTTCCAACAATCCCCCACATGAATGAAATTGGTGAAAAAACGTCAAATAAAAAATTTTATAAAACATTTTATTTTGACCTAGAAGAGTTCAACGGTTCAACACCTGCATAGGATATGTAGGCCTCAACCTTTGAACCTTCCCATGTGAAAATATATCTCATTTACTAGCTGACAGTGGACACGATGTCATTGAACTGTACTGCCGTTCATGTAAATGGAGAACATATATTACACAGATATTTTACCTAACACATTAGATTTCTCATTTTTATGTTCATTTTGGCCATGAACATCAACCTGGTTCTGCAAGAGTTTCTAAGAATTGTGCCCCATACAGTTCCCTTTGAAGCGGCCCCACTTCTCTCTCACATGGGTGATTTCTTATTTAAGAGTATCTCATAATAATCTGCTCGGATTCCCGACGCATAAGAATCATTAAAAACCTTTGCTTAACCTATATCCATACGAGCATCACTGTTTCATTTCACCATAGGAATGGACTAGAGGGTAACCCCCCCACAGTGAACCAATTATGTCTTTTACGAGTAGGTTGTCCCATTGAACATAGATCTTGGGATTTCCAGTCAACAAGGTTGGGTTTTCCTTCGTAATAAACATTTATCTAACGGGCTTTAGTCTCATTCCCCTCGATGATTTCACAACTAACTCTCTGTTTAACCCTTTGGTTAGCGGATCCGCAATGTTATCCTTTGACTTTACATAGTCAATCGAAATAACTCCAGTAGAGAGTAATTTTTTAACGGTATTGTGTCTACGACGAATATGTCTAGACTTACCATTATACATATTGTTATGTGCCCTTCCAATTGCAGATTGACTATCGCAATGAATGCAAATTGCTAGCACTGGCTTAGGCCAACTCGGAATATCCTCTAGAAAATTTCGAAGCCATTCTGCTTCTTCAACACACTTATCTAATGCAATGAATTCTGATTCCATTGTAGATCTAGCTATCACAGTCTGTTTGGAGGATTTCCATGATACAGCTGCACCTGCTAGTGTAAACACATAGCCACTGGTAGACTTTGAGTCTTTCATGTCAGATATCCAATTAGCATCACTGCATCCTTCGACTACAGCTGGATATCTATGATAGTGCAACCCATAATTACGAGTAAAACGTAAGTACCTGAGTACTCTTACTATTGTTTTCCAGTGATCAACCCCTGGATTACTCGTATATCTACTGAGCTTGTTTACTGTACAGGCTATATCAGGCCTTGTACAACTTGATAGATACATCAAACTCCCGATAACTCTAGAGTATTCTACTTGAGATATATCCTCTCCTCTATTCTTTGAGAGGTGTAGACTCACATCTAAATGAGTTCTAGCCACAGCAGAATCATCATTGTTGAATTTACCAAGAATCTTGTCCACATAGTGCGACTGATCAAGAATAAGTCCATCTGGACTTCTCGAGATCTTTATTCCCAGAATGACATCTGCTAGACCCATGTCTTTCATGTCAAACTTAGATTTCAGCATATTCTTGGTAGATTTCACCATTTTAACATTACTCCCGAAAATCAGTATGCCATCAACGTAGAGACATAAAATGACATAGCCAACTTCTGTCTCTCTGACATAAATGCATTTATCACATTCATTGATTTTGAAACCATTTGCCAACATGGTGTCATCAAACTTTTTATGCCACTGTTTCGGGTCTTGTTTCAATTCATACAAGGATTTAACTAACTTACAGACTCTCTTTTATTGTCCTGGAGCTATAAAGCCTTCAGGTTGTTCCATGTAGATTTCTTCATCTAAATCTCCATTCAGAAAGGCTGTTTTCACATCCATCTGATGTACCTCAAGATTGCGCAAAGCTGCAATTGCTAGTATCATCCTTATGGAATTTATTCTCGTTACAGAAGAATAAGTATCAAAGTATCAAAGTAATCAAGACCTTCACGTTGTCCGTAATCTTTAATTACAAGTCTTGCTTTGTACTTATCAATTGATCCATCTGCCTTCATTTTCTTTTTGAAAATCCACTTGGACCCTAAAGGTTTACATCCTGGAGGAAGATTGACTAACTCCCAGGTGTGATTTTGTAAGATGGATTCAATTTCATTATTGATGGCATCTTTCCACAAGGCACCATCAGCTGACCTTGCAGCTTCGTTATAGCTTTGAGGATCATTCTCTAGCAAAAATGTCAGAAAATCTGGACCAAATGATTTTTCCATTCTAGCTCTTTTGCTACGTCTTGGTTCAAGTTCAACAACTTGTTGATCCTCTGGAACATTTATGTGTTCTTGGTCCTGACTATCTTCAATGATAGTCTCATGTGCCCGTTTGTGCACATTTGAATTCGAATTAGTTTTACAGGGAAAAACATATTCGAAAAATGATGCATTCCTCGACTCCGTTATCGTATTCTTGTGAATATCTGGTATATTAGACTCATACACAAGAAATCGATAAGCATTACTGTTATGTGCATATCCTATGAAAATGCAATCAACAGTTTTTGGTCCTATCTTCACCTTCTTAGGTGGATGAATGACTACCTTGGCAAGACACCCCTACAATCGTAGGAATTTATAGGAAGATACTCTTCCTTTCCACATTTCATAAGGAGTTTTCCCTGCTTCTTTTCGTGGTACCTTATTTAAAAGGTAATTAACTGATAAAACAGCTTCTCCCCACATATTCTGAGATAAGCCAGAGTTGATTAACATAGCGTTCATCATCTCTTTCAAGGTACGATTCTTCCATTCTGCAATCCCATTGGATTGAGGTGAATAAGGAGCTGTGGTTTGATGTATGATTCCATTTTGTTCATAAAGTGATTCAAAAGGAAAAACATACTCACCACCACGATCACTTCTTAACTCCTTAATTCTTTTATTCAGTTGGTTCTCAACTTCATTCTTATAGAGAACAAATTTCTCTATAGCTTCGTCCTTGCTTTTCATCAAATACACATAGCAAAATCTTGTGCAATCATCAATAAAGTTAATAAAATATTTATTACCGCCTCTCGATTGTATTGAATTAAAATCACATACATCGGTATGAATGAGATCAAGTGATTCAGAGTTTATTTCAATACTATGAAAAGATGATCTAGTTAGTTTTGCCTCAACACATGTATCACACTTATGTCTGTTATCAATTTTAAAATTGGGAATATGATTCATGTTAATTAATTTCCGCAATGAATTAAAATTAACATGTCCTAATCTACCATGCCATAGATTAGAGTACTCAACAATATAAGCATAAGAACTAGCTTTATTGATATTTTTGGGTTTAACAACCATTACATTGAGCTTAAATAGCCTATCAGTGACATACCTTTTGCCACGTACATCCCATTTTTAGTCAAAACTACTTTATCAGACTCGAACACCATCCGGAATCCATGCTTGTTCAGAAGCGATCCAGACACAAGATTCTTCCGTATTTCAGGTACATACAGAACATTGTTCAAAGTCAACTCTTTCCCAGAGGTCATCTTCAGAATCACATTTCCTTGACCTTCAATCTCAGATGTTGCTGAATTTCCCATGTATATTTTTCCCCATTACCAGCAGGCTCAAAAGAAGAAAATATGCTCTTGTCCGAGCACACATGTCGAGTGGCACCAGTATCAATCCACCACTCTCTTGGGTTTGAACCCACCAGATTCACCTCAGAAACCACAACAGAAAGGTTAATGTCTGAAACATCTTGAGTCATGTGTTCCATCACATTAGCCTCTTGGTTTTTTTTCTTCTTTGGCAGGCTGCACTCAGAAGAGTTGTGACCCATTTTGTCACAGTTGAAGCATCTTCCTTGAAATTTTAATTTCTTGGAAACTACTCATTTAGGGCCCATCTTTGACCCTTTGTTCTTGGGGTTCTTGTTTTTATGGCCATGTTCAACAACATTTGCCTTGGCCCCATGAAAGATTCCTCTCTTGTCAGATACTCGGTTATCTTCCTCAATTCTCAGCTTTAACCAAGTCTTCAATGCTCATTTATTTTCGCTTATGCTTTAGATAATTCTTGAAATCTTTCCAACCAGGTGGTAGTTTCTCAATTATCGAGGCTACTTGGAAGGTTTCACTTAAACTCATCCCCTCAGCGTGAATTTATGCTAGAATAATCTGCAGTTCTTGTACTTGGCTTAACACAGTTTTGGAATCAACAATTTTAAAATCTAGGAAACGGCCTACGATAAATTTCTTAGTACTTGTTGGGTTTCAACGGCCCCGGGGATCGATTAAAGCAATGAAACACACGTGCGAATACATCAAAGAAGTTGCGGAATACTTACATTGAGCGGTTGAGGCGATGGGATGAAGAACAAAACTTTTTCTGCCCTCCTTGGAAGCTTACGGCAGTGAGCAGTTTTGGCTCCCCAAAAATCGGCCATGGTCCTCCATTGATGCTCCAAGCTTGGTGAAGTGATTCCATGCTCACAAGTAGGTTTCCCTGTCACCTTAGGATGACTATATTGTGTGATAGCACTCTCGAATTTGCAACAAAATCATCACTTTTCTTCTCCTTCATGTCTCGGCAGTGAGCAAAAACAGAAGAGGAAAAACAGGTCCAAGACCGTGAGAGAGAAGAGGGAAATATTGGCTCCAAACTGTGTAAGGGAGAGAGAATAGAAGTTGTAAAACTGTTGTGTGTTTTGTATATCAAATACAAAAAATAAAAGTCAAATACCATTTAATAAAATAATGGTATATGTCTTTTAATCACACTTGAGTGTCCAACACTCATCCATCATTTCTTATCAACTTCCATCACTATTCACTCAATCAAGTGACAAATGATTTGACGCTTGATGTGACTTGTGGGCCGCACTCGAATTCGAAATGCGAGTGCGCTCGCAAACACTCCCGGGCTTGGGTTCGCTAATTCCAAATTAATGAATTTTCCGTTGCCACGTAATTAAATAATTATGCCTAGCAAAATCACTATTCACGTCGCTAACGAATTAATTCTAAATTAACTCGTTCGCCCGAATTAAAATCCAATTTCAATTCCGCGTCGAAATCTAATTTCGTATAATATATCGAATATATTATTTTATCGATTAATTCCAAATTAATCGTTTTTCTCTCTTTAAATAATATTTTATCCCAGATAAAAATATCTCCGTAATTAATCCCAGATTAATTTTCTCTCTCATTTAATTAATCCCAGATTAATAAAGTGTGAGTCATACGTTATCGGTGAATCTTCGGGAAGCGACCCATGAGATCCCCAGATATGTTGGCAGTAAATCCGGTCGTCAGACTATCCGAACACGTAAGTACCTAGTAATACGTTTATACCGATTTACAAGACAAGGTTGGCTTCTAGCAAAGCGCCATGCCTACCCAATTCTCCAGAAATATCCTTACAGGAATATGTGATCTATATCAGGCGTAATATACGTAGTATAGCGTATTTCTATCCAGTATCGGATGTCACGTGCTAGGCCTGGGGCTGGAATTGTGTCTGCCCCGTACGAAGCACATATCAGATCTCTGGAAACTAGTCTCTATAATCGGATAAACATGACCTAGTCATAATATCCCGATAGCTGCAGCATATAAGAGAACGAGTTCCGTATCCTATGTGATCATCATCTCCACTATTACTGGAGTGATACTTCCATCTCGACATCACACCCAATACACTACGATTCTTAATATACCCAGAAGAGGTGTACACAGAACCTGTTAAAGCCCTGGATGACCAAAACCAAAGTACATTGATTGTCGCAAGTATTAGCGGTGCAAGTCTCAGGTTAAGACCAAATACACCTATCCTGATTCAGACTTCCATAGACACATAGTAATACTACCAATTCCGAGGGGTCTATCCAGATCGAAGCTGTTTTCCGTACCATCGGTAAAACACAACCTCCTACTACACTTGCATGAGTATCCTATACCCAAATATATGAGAACTATGTCGTTATGCCCTCACAACGTGCACAAGTGTAATACTAGTTTATTCCGCATTATCGATGTCCAATCTCGATAATACTACGACTATGGATATTTAATGATTAAACCTTCGTGGATTGATACTGTCTCATATCATCTTAATCCAGGAACTAATCATATGGACCTTTCATCATTTAGACATCTTGGTGATCTAATCACAAATGATAAAAGAGCAATTTCCTTTGTCACATAGTTAATTTGTACAACAACACCATGATCTGTACAAATAGTGACACTATGGGTCAAAACTGTCCAACAATCTCCCATTTGGCCTATAGCCAGTCACTCAAGTGTCTTACACCCGAACTATGTACAGTTCGCTCAAATTACTGAGAAAAAGACTTTCATCAGCGGATTTGCATGATTATCATCTGATGCGATTTATTCGATCATCACATCGCCACGATGTATGATCCGAACGAATCAGATGAATATATGAAGTATATATCTGGATCGTTGATGAGACCATTAATTCTTTAGCCTGTGCTGTAGCCTAGCTCAGCTGCTAACAGAACTATATCTAATCTAATTAGATTATTATCAATCCAGAAGGCTTCTATTGCTGCCTCAGCTGCAGCAATAATCCACTTTTGTTTTTTATTCGGTAACAGTATCTTGCTTGGAAGATTTCCAGCTCACTGTTCCGTTATTCAAACTTTATAGTACCGTTATCACGACTTATAGTCATTTTTATCGGTTAGTAAACTTGCAACTGTGAACCCAGTCACTTCAAGTTCTCCTTCTCCATAATATAAGACAGCATCCTTAGTTCCTCTAAGATACTAAAGGATGTTCTTAACATCAATCCAGTGACTATCACTTGGATTGGCCTGATTGTGACTTCATATGTTCAAAGCGTAAGAGACAACAGGTCGCGTACATATTTAAATGTACTAGTTCTCTGAGAGTACTAACAACTTTAAATCTATCCCAGTAGATCTTTATTCCTAGAATAAATGTTGTTTCTCCCAAGAATTCTACGGAGAATTTTTCATGAAAGCTAAGCTTTCACCGATTGTATTAATGGGAATGTCATTTCCAAGAAATGATATGTCATTATTATACAGGACATTCACTGTCAGTGCGCTCCCACTAACCTCCTTATATACACAAGAATCATTTTCGTTTTGAATTAAATCATACACCATTATGATTACATCAAAACGATAATTCCAAGAACTCAATGCTTGCTTCAATCCATCCATGGATTGAATAACCTGCAAACCTTGTTTGCTAGTTTTGGCACGACAAAACCGTCAGGATGTTGTAAACATCCTCCAAAAGGTTTCCGTCAAGGAAAGCGGTTTTGGCATTCAGCTGCCATATTTCATAAATGAAACATGCAGCTTTAGCAAGCATTATCCAAATGGATATACCGTGGCAACATGTAAAATGTTTCGTTGTAATCGACACAATGTTGATAACGATAACTTTTCGCTACAAGCCTAGCTTAGTACGTTGGTATGTTGCCTTCCATGTATGTCTTCCTTGAAGACTTATATAGTACCAATAGGCACAATGCCTTGCGGTACATCAACTATTATCCAAACTTAGTTGGTATACATGGAATCCATCTCGGACTTCATGGAACTTTGCCATAATATGGAGTCGATACCTTGTATCACTTCCTCATACGTAGTCAGTTCGTATTCCTCAATAAGATTGACATCTTTATGAGGTGAGATCAGAAACCCATACCCCAGGTTGTTTTCTGACTCTCTCCGACTTACGCGGTTCTTGTGTATTCGAAGATCATTGGTATAGTTTCATCCTTGATGAACTATTTGTGTTCCATTAAGGAATCAGTGCCTGGAACAGTATTACTCTGATTTTCATCAAGTTTTACTTTCCTCCCACTTACCACTGCATATAGGTATTCCTCTTAGGAAAACCGCATGGTGAGCAACAATTAAATTGTTCTCTTGTGAGTTGTATAAGTACTATACTTTGGTTTCCCTAGGATAACCTACAATTAGGCACTTATCCGATTTGGGTTCTAGTTTGGTATCATTCAAACTTATGCCTAGCATTCATAAATCCTCAGGAATGAGAAACCCGGTTTCTTTCCTGTTCATATCTAATATGAAGTCTGTCAAACAGATCTTTATGGAACCTTATTCTAAATAAGTTCTGCACTGTTTATGCGTATCCGTTGAAGGAAATGGTAGCTCAGAGCGACTCATGATTAACCTTATCATGTCCAACAAAATTCGGTTTCTCTGTTCGGACACACCGTCAAAATGACGTGTTCCGGGAGGAGTCATCATTGAAAGAATACTATACTCTTTCAAGTATTTGAGAAACTTATTGCTTAAGTATTTTCATCATGGCCTAACCGTGATGGTTTAATACTTTAGCCGATCTGTTTGTCTATTTCGTGTCGAAACTCTAAAAGTTTCTGATTTGTGTTTCAAAAGAAACACATAACCATAACGCGTTGCCACATCCGTAAAGGTCACGAAACATTCATATCCACCTCTAGCCTAGCTAGATATAGGCCCACCTACGTCACTATGAACCAGGGCTAACAGATTGGTGGCACTTAAACTTTTACCAAGTAAATAGTGTTCTAGGCACTTTGCCCAATAAACTAGATTCGTAGACTTTATTTGAATAATATCAAATTTGTCCTAGTACCCACTCTTCGAAAGTGTGGATATACGAGTCTTGTTTAAATTGTGTCCCAGACAACAATGCCATAAATAAGTTTCAACTGATTAAATCAGTTTGAGCTATTTGTTTGTCATGTTATATGTTTGAGATTTATATATATTCAAAATATAAATTCTGTTATTCATTTCTAATGTGTTTATCTCAATATCATCTTTATATAATAAAACATTTTAGTGTTCTAGAATATAAAGGTATACCCGCAACGGGTTAAACCCTGATACATAGATAATGTATCTAGTCAAACTAGTTACATTTTAACAATTTCCTAATTCAAGTACACACCCGAAGGGTAGTTCCTAAACTTAGGTATCTACGGTTAAAACAGCGACTTTCGTCCCGTTTTCAATTCGTAGATTAATCTCATCTGAAGTCAGTATCCTGCTAATCAGCAGATTCTGCAAACCAGTATATATCTATGTACCACATCCAGTATCTAAAATCCAATTTTAATACTAGCAGTGAACATATTTATGACTAACATATTTGAAGTCGGAGCCTTGCTCGTTCTTCAATTCCTTCATGTCTGCCTTGTCCATACGGCAGTCACGCTTCCTCGATCCCGTTTGCCACAATTTAGGCAGACATTTTTGGGATATGTCCTTTGTCTTCCCAGAAGATTATAATGATTTTGCCTTTGCCCTTTTCGGTACCCCAGAAGCCTTTGGCCAAGCCTTGGCCTTCCAGAATGTCGAAGTAAGATGCTCCTTGCGCTTCTTGCCTTATTGAAAACTTTGGCTTTGACTCCTTGAGTATAGCCATTAACTCTCCAAGAGTTTACTATTGCAATTTAGTACTTCAAAGATCTAAAAATAGATCTATGAAGATCCTTCAATTTCATTGTCATACTTTAAGGATCTAATCCTTAGTTCTGATTAAGAAATTAAGGAGTCTATTTGGAAAGCTTAATGGATTAAGCACTAAAGTTATCATCATATGAATATTCCAAATATCATGCTCTACTATTTGCTTAACTTCGGGCTTAGGCCTAATATGTTATTTTATCAAATAAAGTAACTTATTAGTTTCCAGGACCATCCTGAAATTTTATTCCCAATTTGAAAATTAAAGTCGTTTAAATACATTTTCGCCCAGGATTATATTTCAAACACTAATCTTTCAATTTATCTTGATTCTAATAGTCCAACTATTTAATCAACGATTTTAGGTACTATTTATTATAATGATTACTATAGTCTAACGATATAACCAACTATAATTAATAGGTTAATTCAATTATATTGATTACTATAATCCAATTATAAAATCAACTATAAATGAAATAGTTTGAATACAGTCCAACTGTTTTATTAAAAAAACAATTAAATATTAGTCCAACTAATAAATAATTTAATTTGACGAATAATTTGTAATGAGCGCGTATGGCAAGTAACTAAACGAATATTGCAAATTTACTACTTGCCTCCCACTATTTTTCGGAGAGTCTCTAACCCTCTGTGGAGTACTCGGGAAACCTTGTTTCCTAGTGGGCTAGGATCCCGTTAAATAACACATAATCTTGACTTTGGCCAACAAATTGTATGATAATTAACTAGGTAAATCTCTAAGATCAATTGGATCCCATCCAATTCCTAGATCCAGTAGGTGGACATCCAAGTCCGAAACATATATCTTATATATGCCAATATATCCAATATATTGCCTAACCTTTTTCCTCTGAATCAACTAAGCCTTGGCTTTGGCACAACAAACTTAGTGATCCCAGTTAAGCGGAACCCATTGACCTTGGAAAGCTTCGTAATCAATGTCGATGGACAAGAAGTGATCTTGACTTTGGCCAACAAATCACAACTTGGACAAGACACCAATATGGAACAAAGCCTTCGTGATTCAAACACATCCTCGACGGACAAAGGTCTTGACTTTGGCCAACAAACCAATGCCAGTCTTGAGTAAGAATCACTCAATGGAAGGAAAAACGCTTAATATTATTTGAGGGTTTTTCGCGTGCAAATTGGCAACCAATTTATTATCGTTGTTAAGGTCTCATCATCATACACCCTTAAACATGCATTCTAAACACATAATAAGGCGCATATAAATAAAATAATAATGATATGCGGATGGATACTTAACACATTGTTCCTAGAACAAATCTCTCCATTTTCTCTCTCCCGCTAGCACAAGTATTGCTTCTACCCGTTACATAACACTTCTAAAGAAACCTCATTTACATTGAGGGGTACATTGAGGGGAATAGGTGAGAAGAGAAATACACAGAGTCAAAGAGGTAATAGGCTGGACACGCAGGTCCAATTTCATAAATTCTAAATTTATTACAATAATTTCCAAAATTGCCCCACACATCTAATATCCATCCGATATATATTATTCATGCATCGTAACCATGTATTCACACAAGCATGTTATCAATCAATCTAATCCAATTAATTAATCTGATATTAGTGACCATCCAATGTTCAAACAACGATTTGATTTTGCGCGAGTCCAACTCGTTTTGCGAATAAGTACTAAAAGTACGAATTCTTGAATTAAATTAAACTACAACATTAAATCCAATTTAATATGTATTTAATACTAATTCATTTATTTAATTCCAAATTAAATATTACACTTAATTAACGAACCTTTTACGACTTAGATTCCAAATCTAATCGTTATGGGTCTCAAAGCCCGATTAACATCCAATGTTAATTTAATTAAAGTCCAATGGGCTTTCAATTAATTTCTTAAGGCATGGACTTTTGGTCAACTTGGGTCAAACCCAATAACCAAAGCCCATTTAAGGAATCACCCTTATATGCCTAGAAACCAATTTAGGCCCATTAGGCCCAATTAAAGTTAAAGGTCCATTAGTCATAATTGGACTTTATGGAAATGGTTTTAGGCCCAATTGGATCCAACCAATTTGCCTAAACCAATCTTGGTACAACCAAGCCCAATTAGCCCAATTACAACTTTAAAATCCCAATTTCCAAAATAGGCCCAATCAATTAAATTACAAAATTCTAATTTCACAATTTAATTACTCAAAGTGTAATGCCATAATTAATCACCCAAATTAACATTTCTAAAACATCAATTAGCCTAATTAATTATGCTCATCAACATCAAAACATGTCCAACATATTTTAATCAAAAATCAAACTCATTTCACATGCTTATAGTCTCGGCAATTAGGGTATTTTTATGTCTAATTCGAATTCAATCCAATTAAATCCAATTCAACATTACCCAATTGATTTCAAGTCATCCAATGAATCAAAAATCAAAAATACCAAGACATTTAGGGCATAGTACCATTCGGCCAAGCCAAGATATTGGGCAAAAAATGATCCAATCAAATTTTTATGAAATTGATCCAATCAAATTTCAATTAAACATCATTTAAGCATACTCAATCAAGTAATTTTATCAAATCATGCTCAAAATCAATTTACCCAATTTTAACCCTAAATTCAAGTTTCATTCTCAACTTCGCTCTGATACCATTGTTGGGTTTCTACGGCCCCGGGGATCGATTAAAGCAATGAAACACAAGTACGAATACATCAAAGAAGTTGTGAAATACTTACATTGAGCGGTTGAGGCGATGCGACGAAGAACCAAACTTTTTCTGCCCTCCTTGGAAGCTCACGGCAGTGAGCAGTTTTGGCTCCCCAAAAATCGGCCATGGTCCTCCATTGATGCTCCAAGCTTGGTGAAGTGATTCCATGCTCACAAGTAGGTTTCCATATCACCTTAGGATGACTCCATTGTGTGATAGCACTCTCGATTTTGCAACAAAATCATCACTTTTCTTCTCCTTCATGTCTCGGCAGTGAGCAAAAACAGAAGAGGAAAAACAGGTCCAAGACCGTGAGAGAGAAGAGGGAAATATTGGCTCCAAACCGTGTAAGGGAGAGAGAATAGAAGTTGTAAAACTGTTGTGTGTTTTGTATATCAAATACCAAAAATAAAAGTCAAATACCATTTAATAAAATAATGGTATATGTCTTTCAATCACACTTGAGTGTCCAACACTCATCCATCATTTCTTATCAACTTCCATCACTATTCACTCAATCAAGTGACAAGTGATTTGACGTTTATGTGACTTGTGGGCCGCACTCGAATTCGAAATGCGAGTGCGCTCGCAAACACTCCCGGGCTCGGGTTCGCTAATTCCAAATTAACGAATTTTCCGTTGCGACGTAATTAAATAATTATGCCTAGCAAAATCACTATTCACGTCGCTAATGAATTAATTCTAAATTAACTCGTTCGCCCGAATTAAAATCCAATTTCAATTCCGCGTCGAAATCCAATTTCGTATAATATATCGAATATATTATTTTATAGATTAATTCCAAATTAATCGTTTTTCTCTCTTTAAATAATATTTTATCCCAGATAAAAATATCTCCGTAATTAAACCCAGATTAATTTTCTCTCTCATTTAATTAATCCCAGATTAATAAAGTGCGAGTCATACGTTATCGGTGAATCTTCGGGAAGCGACCCATGAGATCCCCAATATGTTGGCAGTAAATCCGGTCGTCGGACTATCCGAACACGTAAGTACCTAGTACTACGTTTATACCGATTTACAAGACAAGGTTGGCTTCTAGCTAAGCGCTATGCCTACCCAGTTCTCCAGAAATATCCTTACAGGAATATGTGATCTATATCAGGCGTAGTATACGTAGTATAGCGTATTTCAACCCAGTATCGGATGTCACGTGCTAGGCCTGGGGCTGGAATTGTGTCTACCCCGTACGAAGCACATATCAGATCTCTGGAAACTAGTCTCTATAATCGGATAAACATGACATAGTCATAATATCCCGATAGCTGTAGCATATAAGAGAACGAGTTCCGTATCCTACGTGATCATCATCTCCACTATTACTGGAGTGATACTTCCATCTCGACATCATACCCAATACACTACGATTCTCAATATACCCAGAAGAGGTGTACACAGAACCTGTTAAAGCCCTGGATGACCAAAACCAAAGTACATTGATTGTCGCAAGTATTAGCGGTGCAAGTCTCAGGTTAAGACCAAATACACCTACCCTGATTCGGACTTCCATAGACACATAGTAATACTACCAATGGAATTCCGAGTGGTCTATCCAGAGCGAAGCTGTTTTCCGTACCATCGATAAAACACAACCTCCTACTACACTTGCATTAGTATCATATACCCAAATATATGAGAACTATGCCGTTATGCCCTCACAACGTGCACAAGTGTAATACTAGTCTATTCCGCATTATTGATGTCCAATCTCGATAATACTACGACTAGGGATATTTAATGATTAAACCTTTGTGGATTGATACTGTCTTATATCATCTCAATCCAGGAACTAATCATATGGACCTTTCATCATTTATACATCTTGGTGATCTAATCACAAATGATAAAAGAGCAATTTCCTTTGTCACATAGTTAATTTGTACAACAACACCATGATCTGTACAAATAGTGACGCTATGGGTCAAAATTGTCCAACAATACTGGCATCCTCAGTTTCATATTTTCGATCTAAAGATTCCCAAAGCCCTTTTGCTGTTTTCATTCCGGCGTACACACTGTACAAGGAATCACTTAGCCCATTCAGCACATAATTCCTACATAGGAATTCAGAATGTTTCCAAGCATCGATCGCACTGATCACTTGGATATCAATCTCACCCTCCGTGGGTACATGAGCATATTCCTTTAGGAACCTCGCAAGGTTCATCGTGGTCAAGTAGAAAAATATTTTCTGTTGCCACCGTTTGAAATTCTGACCACTAAATTTTTCTGGTTTTTCCGCAGCAGGATTGACATGGCTCACATGTCCAACAGGTTGTCTAGCCACAGAGGCAGCAACACCTTGGCCAGCCACAGAGGCTGCCAAATTAAGCCCAGAGGCTGTAGCATGTTGGCCAGCCGAAGAGGCTGCCACTGCAATTTGGCCAGCCACAGGGGCTGCCACAACATTCTGGCCAGCAGAAGAGGCTGCCATATTCAGATCTACTGTGTTTGGACTATTTTCTATATCCACAGAGTCGAATTTGTTTTAAGACTATATTACAAATATTACAAATACAATGATTGGTAAATTGGGAAAATCCGAATCAACCTATTGTTTCTGAATAATACCCTATTGTGCAAAGCAAACCCTGGTGACGAGGTTCAGACCCTCTCGGCAAACTTCAGATCCTGAAGTGTTGTACGTTTGGTGCTGAAAGCTTTGTGCCTCTGCCTCTAAAAGTCTGCCTCTGAAAGCTTGCGTCTGACTCTGAAATCTTGCGTCTGCCTCTGAAATGATGTGCGTCTGCCTCTGAAACCATATGCGTCTGCCTCTGACCGACTTTGAGCCTCTGCCTCTGAATCCGTCCGCGCCTCTGCCTTTGACCGAACTTTGTCTGAGTCAGAACCGAACCAAACCACTGCTTCTTTCTTTCGAGGCTTGTTGATGTCAACAATATCCTTAAAACAAATTCGTCCCTTACCGATGGTGCAGTAGAACGTGAGACGATTGTTTTCCAGGATAAAACAGAAGAAAGCTTTTGTGTGTGTTGTATGTCCTAGCTCTAAAAAAAAAACGAAAGCACTACTTCCTTTATAAAAAGAAAAATAAACATGCCAATTAATCACATGAATGGGAGACCTTCCATTTACTTGTAACCCCCAAATTAATTTAATAGAATTAAATTAACTGTTATGGAACTTCAAAAGGCTTGGAAAAATAAATAGAGTTGCAAAAATTGGCTGGGCCGGGCCCGCACAATTTGGTCCGGCATTCGTGTACGCAGGACGCGCGGGTGCATACGAGTCAAGCCTGTTTGGATTTTGATTTACACCCCCCTGCGCGCGCACGTAGAGAGAGCCTCTATCCTTATAACTCTTACCCATCTACATATGAGCAATCATATATAAGCACAACTTCTCTCTAATAGCTTTCCCATGTGAAACAAGTTCATTTCTCTTTATTTTCCAACACCAATGGGTGAACTTTGAGCAACAATTTCTCATTCACCCAAGCACCATTTTAAGCATATGAATATACCATTTCGAACTACTCACGGAGGAGTATCCGAATCATTCAATAACAACCACTAACACGAAGTGGACCTTACTTAAAATTGTGCCTCAAAATGCTTACTCATAAGCATTTTCCAACATCTATAACAGTAGAAATATTGCCTATGATTGAGCTTTCGTTCGTAAAATAATATTTAAAATTTTAGCATCCATAACTCGCATCCATTGAACGATGGCAAGTGTGGTAGTGAATCGTAACTATTACCATATTTGTATTATGGTGAATATAAGTTTAATTGTTGGCGATATTACCTATCACACGTTGCATAATTCGGTGGCAAGGATTCAAATAGTACCAAATTTAAATGAGAGCAAGATAAGACTCGACGCTCTGCTATAAGTGGAGATCTTACATAATTAAATCCATAATCAAATGGTCAGATCATGTACTATCCATTAGTTATATTACATTATCAATGATTTGGGTATATCGCATTTCTCTGAATTTTGATATATACGAATGTTTTTTTTTTGGAATTATCGGGAAAATCCCACGTCATCTATATACCAGTACCTAAACTTCAACATTTTCTCAATGTAGTGCTCATGTGATAATTCGAGTCCATTATTGAATTTTCCTGATTTTGACGCTTAATATAACATTTGCATCTCTCGCATCCTTCGTAACGAAGTTAGAAACAAACATCCTCTTGATCTCATTTATTGTTTCCAAAACACAAGGTAAGCAAGTCAGAAATATATAAACAAATGATCTTAAGTTTTAGCATTAATAGACTTGAACCAGGTACATTTATATGAGTCATTAATCATATATTCATTGGATGCTAATACTTGATTAAAATTTTAATCTCCCTTTTGGTGCTAGTTTTATACAAAGACTTGACCAATTTGCATACATTATACTCAATATTTGAAATTAACAATTATTTGGTTGATTCATGTAGATTTTTTCATCCATATCTCTATTTAGAAAAGCATTTTTGACAAATTTTTTTTTTTTTGGAATTGTTGGAAACTCCGCCGCCAAACTACCACTTTTGGATTTAAGCGGAGCAGATAAAACTTCTGCTGTCTCATACTCTTATAAGAAACGCACTCTCTGGATTCGAACCCATGACCTCAAAGTCAAATCTTGAACCATACACCACCAAGTCACGCCCATTGGGGACACATTTTTGACATCCTTTTGATGAATATGTAAGTTATGGATATCAAGTACAATTAAAACTCTAATAGATGCAATTCATGTCAGCTATAAGTATCAAAGTGAGAACATTTTGACAACTAATATAGTCTTCGTTTTATCAATTGATCCATAAACTTTTAATGTCCTTATGAATCTATTTACTTTCAATTGATTATTTATCAGGAGGTAGATAAATTAATTCCCATATATGATTACTAATAATGGAATCTATCTCAATATTGATCGCCTCTCTCCACATAAGTGCAACATGCCATAACTTTTTTGAAAGTTTGAGGCTCATTCTCAACAAAAATAAATAAATAAAAGTCATCAACAAAACTTATTGTTGCTATAATCATTTTACTTGTGTATGGTTCCACATCTGAAACATTGAGAAAATCATCAATTCACTCATTGTGGAATTAATGATTCTCAATATTAAATTTTTGTGGGACTTTGATTGTTGAAAAGTGTTTATGAGGAAAATTTACTTTTTGTTATTACTTGAATGAAATTTATAAAAATTATAAACTTTGATATAAAAACCTCACACTTCACTCTCTAAGCTTTCTTAACATGGAGCTTAATATTTTTGGGGTGCTTGAACTCTCAAATGAGAGCTCAATTTATAGGCAATAGGCAATGACTTACCTTCTAACTCAACTAAATTAGTGGAGTGGTCGTTACACCAAAACCATTAATTGATTAATGGTGGTTGTAACAAATTAATCATTCACAAATGCATGTTGGATTCATATCAATTCTCCCCCTCCAACTATATCCGAAACGATTTTCATCTAATAGATATTTGGGCTATGTCTTTGCACAACTCTTGCTTATCTCGTGTAACCACCTTTGTTAACATGTCAGTTGGATTCTCCTCAGTGTGGATCTTCCCTAGTCTCAGCAGTTGTCATCGCCTAACATATCCAATGATATTGTATGTCAATGTGCTTTGTCCATGAATGATACATTGAGTTTTTGCTCAAGTCCAGAGTACTCTGACTATCATAATGTATCTTATATTCTGTCTGCTTGATCATTAACTATTAAAACACTTTAACAATAACATTTCCTTTCTTGCTTCCGCTACTACAATATACTCTGTTTCTATTGTGGATAATGCAATACACCTCTACAATCTTGACTGCCATGACACAGCTCTTCCTGCAAAAGTGTAGAGAAAAATTGATGTAGATTTTTTACCATCTAGATCTCTTGCTATATTTGATCTATATAGCTTTCCAAGATTGGATCAGCTCCCCCGTAGCACAGACATAATTTCGATGTACCCTTGAGGTATCTGAGAATCCATTTGACTGTCTCCCATTCTTATTTTTCCGATTTAAAGAGAAATCGGCTCACTACATCCACTACGTGAGCAATATCTGGCTTGATACATACCATAACATACATTAGGCTTCCAACTGCTGAAGAATATGGTATTGATGACATCTCTTCTATCTCTTTTTTAGATGATGGGCACGAACTCTTACTCAGTTTGAAGTGGTAAGCTAGAGCAATGCTGACAGGTTTGGCATTGTCTATCGAATCTCTTGATCACCCATTTAATATAATTCTCATGTGAAAGCCACAACCTTTTATTATGTATGTCTCGAACATTTACATTTCCAAAATCTGTTGAGTTGATTCTAAGTCTTTCATATCAAAAGACTTAGAGAGTTCTTTTTTTAGCTGGCTAATCTTCACTGCATCTTGTCCAACGATCAACAAGTCGTCTACATATAATAGAATAACAACGAAATTTCCATTCGGAAACCTTTGAATGTAAATATATTGGTTTGCTGCAGTTTTTTGTAGCCTTAACTCACCATGAACGAGTCAAACTTCGTGTACCACTGCCTTGGTACTTGCTTGAGGCTATACAAGCTCTTCTCTAGCTTACAAACATGGTTATATTTTCCTGAAACCTTCTGGGTGCTCTATGTAGATTTCTTTATGTAGATCACCGTGAAGAAATGTTGTTTTAACATCCATATGTTCAAGCTCTAGGTTCAAACTAGCTACCAATTGTAGGATAACTCATATTAAAGGATTTTTACAACTGGTGAAAAAATTTCATCAAAGTTGATCCTCTTTTAGAAATCCTTTAACTACTAATCGGACTTTGAATTTCACCATATTTTACGCAGTCATCTTTCTTCAGCTTGAACACCCATTTATTCTTCAGTGCCTTTTTGCCTTACGGAAGCTTGACTATCTCATAAGTATGATTCTTTTGCAGAGATTCCATTTCATCATACATTGTGTGCAACCAGTTTCCTTTGTCTTTATGAGATACCACTTCCTTGAAATTTTATGGCTTCTTCTCGTCAGTAAGTAAAATATAGTCACATCCTGAGTATCCAGTTGATAGAATTCGGCCTCGCTCATATATTCGTACTTGATGGTCATTAGTTTCTGGAGGTCTGTCATCATCCAGATTTGCAGATGATCTTGTAGGCTCTGATACAGCAGGTTACGGATCCCCCAGCTCAACACCATCTTCTTCCTCATCTGGTTCTGCTTCTAACATATCATGCACCCCATCATTATTTGTGGCCGCTCGTGTTGGTTCTAGGGTTGTGTCTGGATTTGAATCTGTTTTATCGGCACTATAATTAGAAGACATCTTGGATTTTTTAATGTCTTATATTGTCTGGTCTTCAAGAAACACTATGTCTATGCTTCTGACGACCTTCTTTTCCCTCGGGTCCCATAACCTGTATCTAAATTCCTTGTCTTCATAGCCTATGAAGATTTATGAAGTAGTCATTGCATCGAGCTTCTGCTTGAGCTCCATGGATACGCGTGCAAAGGCTAAATAGCCGAATGTTCTAGGTGAAAGTAGAAGAGATTCTTACCAAAGTACACTTTCTCCGAAATCTCAAAATTCAACGGTACAAATGGTGATATGTTGATCAGATAGTAGGCGACACAAAGAGCTTCTCCCTAGAATGACTTTGGCAGCTTAGCCATGTTGATCATGCCTATGACTTTCTCTATAATGGTGCGGTTCATTCTTTCAGCAACACCATTATACTGCTGGGTGCATGGAACAGTCCTTTCATGTCGAATATCGTGTTTTCCGTAGTAGGCATCGAACTCTCTATAAGTGTACTCGCCTTCATTGTATGTTTGGAGACACTTCAATTTTTTCCCTATTTTACTTTCTACCATGGCGTGGAACATCTTGAACTGATCTAAGATCTGATCTTTTGTCTTTAGAAAATACACCCATACTTTCCGAGAAACATCATCAATGAAAGTCAGAAAGTACTTATTACTGCCTAATGAATTAGCCTCCAATGGACGACAAACATTAGAGTATACCAGATTGAGCATCTCTGATTTTCTCATAGAAGAGGAGTTAAAAGAGACTCTATATTTATTAAACAGACATCGATTGTGAGGATCTAAAGCATGATTCTTGGAGACATAGATTAGATCATTCTTTGTCAAGGTAGACAATCATTTTTCACTTATGTGACCGAGTCTCTGGTGCCACAAATTTTGAGAATCCTCTTGTTCAGCTACATTGAGGTTCTCTGCACACATCTTCACATGATTCTTGTATAAAGTACTGAAAATATGTCATCGGGCGATGACCATGACACCTTTTTATCATTCTCTATGTGCCATTGCTAAAGTGACTAGCGTAGTATTGTTTATCAAGGGTTACCCCTGAGAGTATATTAAGTCGAAGTTTTGGAACATGTCTAACATCCTTCAGGGTTATTGTACACCCTGCATTTGTCTACATTTGAAAGTCACAAATTCCTACTATCTGAGAGGAACTGGTTTTTCTCATCTTCACTGTACCAAAGTCTTATGCTTTGTATGTTGTGAAGAAATCTCTATGAGGGGTGACATGGTAGAATGCTGCAGTATCTACCACCCATTCAACATCTTGAGTTATGATGCGAAGGCATGTCTCTTCCTGGATGAAGAAGATGGCTACATCTTCTGAGACAAGTGTCTCTGCATCGTTGTTATTCAGCTGGGAATTACCATGACCCTGCTCTCGTTGTAGCTTTCGGTAATTTTTCTTTAAGTGGCCTTTTATACCATAATAGTAGCACTTGTAAGTAGACTTTCTTCCGTTTGTGAATTTGCCTATACTTTTGCTTCTACCTCTCCTTATACCTCGATTGTTGTCTCGTTGTTTTCCTCGATTCTCTGTGACGAGGGCTTGTGTCTACACTGTTCCCATGCCTTTTCTTATAGCCTTCTCATTTGGTGGGACATCTTTTACCATGGGCATGATAAGTTTTCCTTTTGGAGCCGAATTACTGAGAGTAACCACCAATATCTCCCAGCTATCAGGAAGAGAACTGAGTAGTAGAAGAGTTTGTACTTAATCTCCCAGCTGCATATCTACTACAGACAATTGGTTCACCAGACTCTAAAACTTGTTGGTATATTATGCTACTGAAGTTCAACTCTTTAACTTAAAATTCACCAAATGCCTTATTAACAAGGCTTTATTCTGAACAATCTTGGCCTGGTACATGCCTTCCAGCTTCATCCATATTTTGTAAGCATCTGTATCATGTGCTACGTGGTGGAAGACGCTGTGGCCGATCCATTGCCTAATTTGACCCATAGTTTTGTTGTTGAGTTTGTTCCAATCACTCTCTTTAACATAATCTGGTTTCACTCCTTCGATCACATTGTACAGATCTTTGCAGTATAAATAATCTATCATTTGAGGCCTACAGAGAGAGTAATTGGTTGCCGTCAGCTTAATCATTGCACACAAATGTGAATTTTCCATTTCCATTTTAAGTTTAAGATTTAAAATGATAATAGGAATAAATCAAGGCTGATTTTAAAAAATCGGAGGTAATCATTGCTTCCGAAACGGTCGAAAATGATGGATTTGGCTATACGTTGGTCCAAATCGGACTTAAGGACCGATTTGTAAATTTTAGAAACTCATTGGGGCCAAATTATAAATTTCAGAGACTTTAAGAGCTTTATGAAATTTATCAGGTATGCTGACGTGGCAGACACGTGACTGATGACATGGCAAAATGGGGACTAAAATGCTGATGTGGCTGTTGACGTGTTCGATGACATGACTGACACGTGGCAGCTGACTGGATTGGAAACGTTGACGTGACTGATGACGTGGTGCTAACTGGGCCAACCTTTCATTGAAAATAGTCTTATTAGAGAATGAAAAAAATATGTAGGATCGTTAGAGACTCTATCTTCAATAACAGTAGGTTTCAAATAAAATATTTTTATTTGTACCAGGATATAACTTTTTATCTGTTGAAAATTAGATGGTCCCTTACACTTTATTTTCTATTCTAGCTTATCTCACATTGCTTAGGGATAATGATCTCATCCTAACCTCTCTCTATAAATAGAAAGTAAATCTTGTATAATTGATTTATTCAAAAATCAATAAGAAAAGAGGCATGCAGCTTTACAAGGTACTATTTTCTTCAATTTCTCTCTTATTTTATAACACGTTATCAGCACGATTATGTTATTCTTTTATTTATTATTAGTTTAATAATTTTTTTTATGAGTATGCTATGTGGTTTCCATTAATTTGGATCCTCCACATCAGAAAATAAAAATTATATTTTTATTTTTAAAATTTATTTTATGATTAGTCAATTATTAGACTAGAACCTGCAGTTCTAGATCTACAAAATAATTATAGAACCTAAAGTTCTATAATTACACTACAATTAAAGAACCTGGAGTTCTAATCTCAATCAATTAGACATTAGATTAAAACCTACAGTTTTAAATTTATCATAGAACCTGAAGTTCTGAATATGCAATATAATATTTATGAACTTGAAGTTCTAAATATATGCATGATATTATTTTTACTTCGCAATTAGTTTTGTATAATATATTTATTATTATGACGTTTATATTTTTCTTTACAAGGAACCTTGAAAATGTGAAGTCTCATATACATGCAAATTCCCGCACTCGAAGTTTCCGGAAGAAACTATTTCTCATGGGTTTTGGATGCCAAAATGCATTTGCGAGCAATGGGCCTCGAAAGCACCATAAGCCAAAGAAATCAAACATCCCTGCAGGATAAATCAAAGGCTATGATATTTCTTCGTCATCATCTGCATGAGAGCCTGAAAGCTCAATACCTGACAGTTGAAGATCCATTGACCTTATGGAATAACCTGAAAGAGAGATATGACCATCAAAAGGATATCTTCCTCCCTAGAGCAAAATATGAGTAGACAAATCTGAGGTTGCAGGACTTCCAAAAGGTTTCAGACTACAACTCTGAGCTGTTTCACATCACCTCACATCTGAAATTGTGTGGTAAGACATGCTTGAAAGAACATTCACTACCTTTCATGCGTCAAATATGATTCTGCAAGCTCAATATCGGGAGCGCCGCTTCAGAAAATACTCAAATTTGATATCTTGCCTCCTAGTTCCTGAACAAAACAATGAGCTACTAATGACAAATCATGAATCACGACCAACTGGATCTAAGCCATCCCCAGAAGTGAATGCAAATAAACATACAAATAATGAACGTGGTCGAGGAGGTAAAATAAGACGCGGAGGGCGTGGTTATCGCCCCCGTGGTGGTCATAATAACTCAGGACAACAAAACAAAAATGATGGACAACACCAGAAGTGGAATGTCTATAAAAGAGATAATAAAAAATATGGTGCAGAAAAGAAATCTACGAAAAATGATAATGATCAAATTTGTTATCGATGTGGAGGAAATGGACATTGATCATGTATCTGTCGTGCAGATGACCATTTAGTAGATCTATACCAAGCATCCAAGAAAAGGAAAAGAAAAGAGATTGAAGCTAACTTTATCGATGACTCGGATCCAGTAGATCTCACTCATCTTGATGTCTCTGATTTCTTCGAGGACCCAGAGGGAATGATTGATCACCTGATTGGCGATGGAAATGTCCATCGTGACTAAACTTTAAATTTCATCTTTATTTTATGAATGGTTTAAGAATATTGAATTTTATTTAGCATTTTATCTTTATTTTATGAATGGTTTAGGAATATTGAATTTTATTTAGCATTTTATTAAAGTTTTATTTAAACAATTTTTATCACATCAGATGTACTTTATTTCATAACTTTTACTTTATTTATAACATGAACTTTGCTTACAAGGATATGGATCCTACAAATAAATTATATGTTCTGGAAAATAAATGTGGGGATGTATGCTTAGCTGATAATGCAACCACACACACTATCATTCGAGATAGAAAATATTTCTTGGACGTACAATTACGTGAAGGAAAGATAAACACTATATCTGGTCCTGTAGACCTAATTGAAGGCTCTGAAAGAGCCATAATCTTATTAGCAAGTGGAATAAAATTATACATTGAAAATGCTCTATATTCAGACAGGTTCAGTAGAAATCTGCTAAGTTTCAAAGATATTCACAGAAATGGGTATCATATTGAAACTTTAGATGAAACAAAACAGAATATATATGTATTACCAAAAATATCTCAGGTAAGAAATATATATTGGAAAAACTTCTGGCTTTCTCATCTGGATTGTATTATACAATCATAAATGCAATATAAAGTCATGTAGTGATGAACCAGAAGTTCAATAATCCAAAGATGTTTATGTTATGGCATAATCGTCTTGGTTATCCAGGAGCTACGATGATCCGTAGAATAATTGAAAATTCCAATGGGCATAAATTAAAGAACCATAAGATTTTATTGACATATGAGATCAATTGCACCACTTGCTCTCAAGGCAAACTTGTGATACGCCCATCTCCATCTAAGATTGCCCTTGAATCCCCATCATTCTTACAAAGGATTCAAGGAGACATTTGTGGACCAATTCATCCACAAAGTGGACCTTTCCTTTACTTTATGATTTTGATTGATGCATCTTCACAGTGGTCACATGTTTGCTTGTTATCCACACATAACATTGTATTTGCCAAGCTACTTGGTCTGATGATTAGATTAAAGGCACAATTCCCAGATTATCCAATCAAAACCAAACGATTAGATAATACTGGTGAATTTACATTCAAGACATTTGATGACTACTATACATCAGTTGGAATCGATGTTGAACATCCAATTCCACATGTACATACATAAAATGGATTGGCAGAATCATTGATCAAGCGAATTCAGGTAAATGCACAAACTTTGTTGTTACATTCTCAATTACCAATTTCTACATGGGGTCATGATATACTACATGTGGCTGCATTAATTCGCCTTATACCCATAACTTATCATCAATATTCTTCAATCCAACTTGTTCTTGGTCACCAACCAGATATTTCCCATCTACGCACTTTTGGTTGTGCTGTATATGTTCCAATTTCACCCCCATAACGCACAAAGATGGGACCTCAACGTCGTTTGGGGATATATATTGGTTTTAATTTACATTCCATTATTAGATATATGGAAACCTTAACGGGTGATCTATTTACCGCACGTTTCGCAGATTGTCATTTTGATGAGACAATTTTTCCACCATTAAGAGAAAAGAAAGAGCCTCCAGAAGCAAGGCATGAAATTTCTTGGAAAGTTCCTACCATGTCTCACTTAGATCCTCGCACCAGCCAATGTGAAAATAAAGTGTGGAGGATAATCCATTTACAACAAATTACAAATCAATTACCAGATGCATTTACAGATGCTGCAAAAGTAACTGTAGGAGCGAAGTGGGATTTACCGTTATGCCAATGATGATCGGTGACCACGACAATGTTGGGCTCGTAGCCCGTAGAGAGTACGAATTAGCCCGCGAGGGACTAAATCGGAAAATAAAGGAGTCGCCACCCAGTGTGAACTGGGAAAAGATTTAAGGCCGCACTCACCCCTTGCAAGGGAAGACCTCAAACCGTTGGGTTCAGAATGGTCCCTTACTTATGTCAGTATAATGGACGGGTTCACACAATGGTATAGCCAAGTCTTATGCAGTTCATGCAAGGTAATTCAAATAAACACAAATTTGCACACCCATAAATATTAATAATCACAATAACATAGTTCCAAAAGCATATTAAATTAAGAAATACGAGATGCGATAACAAAAATTATAATAAACAATCAAAAGCAAGAAAAGCGTCAGTAAATAAATAGCAAACAAAAAGGGGGTCAATCACGCATATATGAGTATTTCCCGAGTAGCACGTGGAGTTGTATCCCAAGTACAAACCGCACTACCGTCCATTCAGATTCGGCCACAGAATTTATGTCTGAGTTTCCATCTGATATACCACAAGGGATAATAACACACATAATCATCAATGTAATGTAAGCGGACATAAAAAATATATAACCATGCATATGCGGATAATCACTAACATGAACAAATAAAATAAAGGCGAAATAATAAAATAACGATAAATAGACAAAAAGATAATCAAAATAAATGCGAAATAATAAAATAACGATGAAAGTGAATAAATAAATAAAAAGATAAATAACAAAAGGCCGAAGAAAAAAAAAATGTGACCAGAAATTTGGCCGTTTTTAATGTAGGACTTCGCATACCCGGCTGGACGTATTTCACGTCCAACCAGGCATGCATCGTCCGGAACTATAAAAACAAATGTAGTAAGGGTGCCCTCAGGTCTTACCTTTTAAGTTGCTTTCTCGGAAGTGCGTTAGGCTGTCACCGGAAGGATCGCTGGTTCGCTATTTCTGCTTACTGTTTTGCTATTTTCTGGTTGCTGTTTTGCTGTTTCTGGTTGATGTTTTCTGGTTGATGTTTTACTATTTTCTGGTTGCTGTTTTGCTATTTTCTGGTTGCTGTTTTTGGTTGTTTTTAGCTGTTGTTTTGGTTGTTTTTGGGCTGCTATTTTTTGGTGTTTTGGCTGTTGTTTTTTGGTGTTTTGGTCTGCTGTTTTTGGTGTTTTGGCTGCTATTTTTTGGTATTTTGGGCATGTTGTTTTTGTGGTTTTTTTGGTTATTTTTACTGGCTTTTTTTGCGGTTTTTTTGGTTGTATTTGCTGGCTGTTTTTTTGTGATTTTTTTGGTTGTTTTTCGATAATTCTGGGTTTGGTGGCTCACTGGTTTCGGTTGGTTAGGTTGTTGTTGTTTCGATTTTTTGCTTCAAGTTTCGGTGATGGCTGGGTTGTGGTTGTTTCGATTTTTTGCTTCACGTTTCGGTGATGGCTGGGTTATGGTTTTTTGTTTTGGTTGTTTTATGTTTCGGTCTTCATTGTTTTGGGTTTCGGTGGTGGCTTCTTTATTTTTCCTAGGGTTGCCGTCTAAAGAAATAAAAAGAGAGAGTCATATGGTTTTTTTGTGTCAAGTTGTCGTTTAAGGTGAAGAAGAGAGGCCTAGGGTTGTCGTCCAAGGTGGAAGAAAAGAGACCTCCATTGATGATGAAAAAGTGTCCCTTTTATAATGTTTTGAAAGGATCTCCAAATAGGGAAATAAATCACATTTATTTGGGGAATATAATATTAAATTATTTTGGGAGTAAAATCTCATGAATTTGGTGATAAAGATATCTCAAATCTTGTTAATTGGAAAGGACGGGATTTCAAATCTTGTTAAATTGGAAAATGTTGATGATGGTATTTGAGCATGTGGAATGCATGGTGTTTTGGGCGTGTGCATGGGTTCATGGGCCTTGGGCGTGTATGGTGGGTTGCATGGGCTTTTGGCCGAGGTTATGGCTTGAAGCAGAAACTGACTGAGCGAATCTGAGGCTGGCTAGTGAGTCCGAATCCGATGAGGTGCTAATTTTGGAGTTTTTCCTTCCTTCCGGCATTCATTTTTCGCAACTTCCATAACTTTTCAGGTAATGCCTCCATACGAGGCTCATCATTTGGCCTATGCAAAAATGCAATGTCTACAGTAACCAAGTCTCATATACCAGCTGCTACTACACCAGCCCGGGTGGTTGTTCCTGTTGAACAATCTAGTGTAAAGTTAGCTAATGAATCATTTATTGCACGTCAGAAACGTGGTAGACCACTTGGTTCTAAAGATAATATTTCCCGAAAGAGGAAAATGAGAGATCTAGATCCTATTGAAAATAATGCTCGAGTAATAACTATATCCACATCTCAATGACTATATCCACATCTTCCCAATCACCAATTCCAGAAGAACTGATAGTCCCTGAAGAAATACTAGCCCCTGAAGAGGTTCAAAATTCCAAAAATGAGGAAAAATCTACAAATTATACTTATACAAGAGAACTGTGGGATAGAAAGGAAATAGCCATCGATAACGTGTTTTCATAGACAGTAGCTACTAAAATTACAAATGATTTTGAACCTCAAATTGTCGATGAATGTAGGCAAAGACACGATTGGCCTAAATGAAAAGAAGCAATTCAAGCAGAATTGACTTCTTTAGCCAAATGTGAAGTATTTGGACCCGTAGTCCAGACACCTGAAGATGTCAAACCTGTTGATTACAAATGGGTGTTTGTACGAAAAAATAATGAACATAATGAAATCATTAAATATAAAGCGCGACTAGTTGCACAAGGTTTCTCGCAGAGACCAGGTATTGACTATGAGTATACTTATTCTCATGTGATGGATACCATTATGTTTCGATTTTTAATCAATTTGGCAGTCTCTGAAAGGCTAGACATACGTCTTATGGACGTAGTGACAACATACCTTTATGGCTCACTTGACACTGATATATACATGAAAATCCCCGAAGGATTAAAAATGCCTGAAGCATATAAATCAAAGGATCATAAATTATGTTCAATCAAGTTACAACGATCTTTATACGAATTGAAATAATCTAAATGCATATGGTATAATCGTTTGAGTGAATATTTGATGAAAGAAGGATATATAAATGATCATATATGCTCATGCGTATTTATTAGAAAGTCCGAAACTGGATTTGCCATTATAGCAGTATATGTCGATGATATGAACTTAATTGGAACTCCTGAAGAGCTTCTAAAAACTGCTGAATATTTGAAAAGAGAATTTGAGATGAAAGACTTGGGGAAAACGAAATATTGTCTGGGCTTGCAGATCGAGCATAAAACTAACGGAGTGTTTATCCATCAGTCTGCATATATTGAAAAAATTCTCAAACGTTTTAACATGGATAATGCTCATCCATTAAGTACTCTCATGGTAGTCCGATCTCTTGATCCTAAAAGGGATCAATTTCGTCCTAAAGAAGATAATGAAGAGAACTTGGTCCAGAAGTACCATATCTTAGTGTAATTGGTGCCTTGCTATATTTAGCTCAATGCACCAGACCGGATATTGCATTCTCGGTTAATTTATTGGTAAGATTTAGTTCTGCTCCAACTCGAAGACATTGGAATGACGTCAAACATATCTTTTGTTATCTTCATGGGACTAAAGACTTGGGTTTGTTTTATTCAAATGAGCTAACGCAAAATCCAGGCCTTGTTGGTTATGCTGATGCAGGATATCTCTCTGACCTTCACAAAGCACATTCACAGACATGGTATGTTTTTACCTACAATAACACAACAATCTCATGGCGATCTACAAAGCAGTCTTTTGTTGCTACATCCTCCAATCACTCAGAGATACTTGCACTATATGAAGCAAGCAGAGAATGTATATGGTTAAGATCACTTATCCATCACATTCAGAGCACATGCAACTTAAATTCTGCCACATATATTCCAATAATTATATATGAAGATAATGCTGCATGTATTGCACAAATTAGAGGAGGGTACATCAAGGGAGACAGAACCAAGCATATCTCACCTAAATTCTTCTATACTCATGAGTTACAACAGAGTAAACAAATTGATGTCAAGCAAATACGTTCAATTGATAACTTCGCAGACCTATTTACTAAAGCTTTGTCGACATCAACATTTGAAAAGCTCGTATATAGCATTGACATGCACCGACTTAGCAAATTATCTTGATGATATCTTTGAGGGGGAGCATTTCATCAGAGGAGTATTTCATCAGGGGGCATAATCATTGACATTAAGAAATATCGTTGGATAAAAGCGCATTCTTTTTCCTTCAACTAGGTTTTTTTGTCCCACTGGGTTTTACTGACAAGGTTTTAATGAGGCAATGTAAGGTCAATTATTGTAAAATTAAAGTGATGGGTTCCAAGGGGAGTGTTGTAAATTAGATGATCTCTTATACTTTATTTTCTATTCTAGCTTATCCCACATTACTTAGGGATAATGATCTCATCCTAACCTCTCTTTATAAATAGAAAGCAAATCTTGTATAATTGATTTATCTTCAATTTATCTCTTATTTTATAACATTATCCTCATTTATTACTATTGAATTTAAATTATTTCAAATTGAAATACTTATTATTATTATTTTTTATTTTTAATAACAGATTGTTTATACAAGTAGCCACTGTCGCTTCAATTAAATAGTCCCCACTCAATCAATGTTGAGCCTTTGCCCCTTCATATTCAAAATTGGATAGTTTAATAAAAATCAGTTGAAAGCGATTTTCGATTATTAAAATATAATTGGGGACTAACAAAAAATTAATCAAAAGGATAAGTTGTTATTTCGAATAATTGAGAATTAAAAAATTCAAAACTCATCTCGCAAGATCTTTAAAAAAATCACTAAAATGTAAAAAATCATTCATTTATAATTAAAGATACTAAATAATTTAAGAGTTTTTAGTTAAGTCAATACAAATATATACTATTTTAAAATAAATAGAAAAATTTATTAATGTAATAAACTAATGATACTGATATTACTATCCCGACAATAATTCTCTTTAATCGAAATATATTCATACACTTTTTCATCGTTTCTAACGGAAACATTCTCTTTTTCACATAAAATTATCAAATCAAAACTCCCTTTTTCGAAAAATAAAAAATAAAAATACAGTGTATTTGCACTGTAATGACATTGCTGCTGTGAAGAACAAGCAATCGCAATTCAGCAGTCTTTGATCTGGGAATCTTCCACGAACAATTTATGCATAACCAATGTTATTGGTTGATTTGTACTGATAAGCATTGGAATTAAGTAGCACAGTACTTTCTTGTATGGTCGATGGCAACACTTACGTAAAAGGCAGTCATATCAATCTGTAACCAAGCTAGTTCCCAGATGATCAGCAGCTGGGATACCGAGTTCATGAAAGTTTTCTTTTACTTGCAGCTGAAATGTCCACTTCTTTCGAGGATTATCCGCTGAAACATTTCTGTGTACGCTCTCACCAGTAATCTCCACAAGAACATAAACCGCCACTGAAGTGGTGAAAGCGGTGGTTATCCCTTAAGATTATCAACCTTCCCACAATCTTGGATATGTGTTTGATCGCATTGTGACAATCTTCACACACACGCAAGTTTTTGATCACACGTATTGGTCTCCCTGCTGGTGTAGAAAGTATCCCATATGCCACAGCTAATTTTTCACTATGATACTTGAGCATATGCTCCTTTTCTTCCTCACCTACATCATGTAGAACCAACTTTGTTGAGTAAACAAATCCATCCTGCTTCAGTTTAAATTCTAACTCTTCTAAATAGGCATATATTCTATCCTTCTCTGGGTGGAAAGTATCACCAACTGAAAATGTATGAACTTTATTTTGCACTTCAAGCCAACTATAGCCAGTTACTTTCTTCACACCTCTGTCTCTCATTTTCAATCGCATGTTACTAACATCACCCCATCTACCTGAAGCTGCATATAAATTTGATAGGAGAACATACATTCCAGCATTCTCAGGTTCCATATCAAAAATCACCTCTGCAGCTTTTTCAGCTAATTCAGTTTTGCCATGAATTCGGCAGGCGCCAAGTAAAGCACCCCAAGTTGCTGCATCTGGTTTGAAAGGCATGTTTCTCATCAAATTCTGTGCCTCATCCAGGCACCCAGCTCGACCTAGAAGGTCTACCATGCAGGTATAATGTTTAGAATTTGGTGTTATACCATAATCTTGATTCATTGAATAAAAATATTCCCTGCCCTTCTTTACCAAGCCAGTGTGACTACATGCAGACAATACACCAACCTGCAACACAGATAATAGAACTATAAAACTAGGAACCATATTTCAAAGAGAGAAGATCCACAAATAAAAAGTGACACAACATCATTCAACGGCAAAAAATAGTATCTTCGCAATAAAAAATAATATATTTATCGAAGTTGTACTAATTTCATCTAGTGTTGTTAATTGCTCAGTCAAAAAAAAATTTGAAACTGAAATTGCCTCAAATTCTAGAGTTTCCCTTCCAATTCATGGTCATGATAATATGATTATTAAGAACACAGGACAAGAAACCTGAGGGCAGTTTCAACCCTGTGCCAAGCCAGGCACTTCCTTTGTAGTGACTATGGTGGTTAGTCCTTAATCGTAAGGGGAAAATCATTTCCTAGCAGAGATGAATGCCATAAACTCAAAAAGTTCACTCTCAAGTCACTAAGAGTTTGTATTCCAATAAAAAATTTCCCAATCAGTCAGAAATCAATGACACCAGTTTGAAATACTGTATCTTGTCTAAACTTAACTACTCCCAATGCCAACCACTTAAGACTTGCTACACCAATCCACTTGCTCTATTTTAGTTTACATAGAAATATCCTCTGTTCAATGCTCCTTGGCAGTGATGACATCAAATTGAGAAAAGGGAAAAATTGGTTTGAATTTTACAATAGGATGCATTAACATCAAAAGGTTACTAATGAATCAAGCATTACAGTGTAACATAATTGGCAAATAGGAATTTACCATAGTAATGTTATTTGGTTTATTAAACAGAATTAACATATCAGAACTTACGATAGTGATATCATCTGGTTTGATACCCACTGTTTTCATCGACTCAAAAAGCATTATAGCATCTTGACTGAATCCATGTCTGGCATAACCGGCAATCATAGTGTTCCATGAAATGACATCCTTGTCTGTGATTTCTTCAAATGCATGGTATGCTTCTTCTACACTTCCACACTTACAATACATTACAAGAAGTGCATTCCCAACAAAGCATCCAGCCTCAAAACCAACCTTAACCAGCTGGCCATGCAACTGCTTCCCCAATTCCAAAGCAGCTAAATTGGCACATGTGCTCAAAACACTGGTAAATGGGGATCTGTTCAATCTTTCCCCGAATCTTTTCATCTCTATAAAAAGGTGCAAAGCATCTTCACTATGACCACTTTGAGCATAACCAGCAATTATAGCTGCCCATGAGATGCAATCACGCTGAGGCATCCTATCAAAAAAATTCCTAGCATCGGTTATCTGACCACTTTGAGCATAACCTGTGATCATTGTATTCCACGAAGCCACGTTCTTACAAGTCATTGCCTCAAATAACTCCATCGCCATGTCCATTCTTTTATCTTGAACATATCCGGCAATCATTGCATTCCATGAAACCACATTCTTTGCAGGCATTGCATCAAAAACTATCCTTGCTTCATCAACCTTTCCATTCTGAACATAACCGGACACCATAGCTGTCCAGGTAAACACATCCTTAACTGGAGCCTCCTCAAACAATCTTTGTGCTTCTGCCAGATAATTATTTTGAGCATAACCTGTAATCATAGTATTCCATGAAACTTCGTCTCTAACTGGCATTTGATCAAAAAGCCGCCTTGCATCACCCAACCTCTTTTTCTTCACAAAACCTCCCATCAAACTATTCCAAGAAACCAACTCCCAATTTGATTTTGTCTTGAACAACATACAAGCTTCTTCAATCCTCCCATTCTGCACATACGCCGAAAGCAACCCATTCCATGAAATCTCATTCCTTTCCGGCATTCTATCAAAAATCCTTCTTGCGGCATTAGCATACCCATTCTGTGCATACCCTGACAACATAGAATTCCAAGAAACAACATCCTTTTTCGGCATGATTTCAAACAAACTACGCGCTTCAGAGAGATTCTTATTCCTCACATACCCACTAATCATAACGTTCCAAGAAACCAAGTCTCTATCAGGCATTTGATCAAACATCTGTCTTGCAAGATCAAGTTGGCCATTGGACAAGTAGCCAGATATCATGGCGTTGTAGGAGACAGAACTTCGACGAGGCATAGAGTTGAAGACATGGAGAGCGGAGTCGCAGCGGCCGTTGAGCATGTGGGTTGTAATGGCCATGTTCCATTGTTTAATGTCCCAATCTCCCACGGACTTGGGTTTGTTTCGAGTTTGATTCAATTGTTTAAGTGTTTTCTTTGGTGGATATGGATTTGCATTCGTTGGCGATTGAGGCTTGTTGGGTTGGATTATGCAGCTGCTGTGTAACTGTCGTAAACGATTATTCCCGCGCATTACTGTCGCTGTGCTGTGGTATGGTATCTCTCTTTTCTTTTCTTTTCTTTTCTTTCTTTTTTTCCACGAGTGCAAGTGATGTGTTGTTGTGTAGTTCGAATTATGTTTCTTAAACTGAGGGGCATTTTAGTCAATTTAATATTGCCTTTGATTTACCTATGTATATCATTTTCACTTTAACAATAACAGTATTAAATATTAAATATAATTATACCCAATGTAAAGAGAAAAAAAGTAGTAATTGTTTTCTTGAAAGGACAAAAGAAAAACTGCATTAACTGTTTCTGTTAGAAAACATAATCCCTAATATATTTACATGTTTGTCCTCTTAGGATCTAACCATACATGTATTACTAGTCCTAGATTTATTTACATGCTAATTGAAATAAATCTATACTAACCACAACACAATTGCATACCTTTTATGCTTGTAGAGACCTCTTAATCAAACTTAATTGATTGCTTAACTCAATAAGCAAATGGTCTTATTTATAGGAGGGAAATCAAGTCACTATGTAATCACATGCATTGATTACTATTAATCACATTATTAAGATGCATAATGACCTTTTCTAACCCTTCCAAAAATGTTACCATCATGGGTGTACCATATGTTCCACATTTAACATTTTACTAATTGTTGTCACTTAACAACTCTTGTTGTTACTTAATTATTTGATTAACAATTCTTGTTGTTTACTTAGTAATGAAATCATTACTAATTGTTGTTATTTAACAACACCACATAATTAACTTAATAATTTCCAACATGAAATTATTACTAATTGTTGTTATTTAACAACACCAAATAATTAACTTAATAATTTCCAAATGAAATTATTACTAATTGTTGTTATTTAACAACACCAAATAATTAACAACAATAATTTCCAACATCTCCCACTCACACATGATGGGATCAACAATTTTTATTATCTCTACAAGAATAATTCATACTTTGCAATTGTGCCGTGCGACCAGCATACTTCGAGAGCTCACTTGCTATACATATGTTAGGAATATATAGCCGCTCGAAAAATGGATAGAACCATAGTGGATTATGTATGCAGTATCCTCGATCATTTATCACATTAAATCTCTCTCGATCTCTTTTCGAATGTAATATTTATTTTTGTATTCACAATCATGTTTGATCACATAGAATAACATAATTGGTCGACCAGTGAATACAAGCTAATGTGATATTACTCATATAAAGATCTTTCTCATTTCTCGAATCTCTCAACTTTGATTCAATTCGCTTTTCCAGAGATGTTCTTTCAGATCGAATCTATCATGATCTTTCAGCAACACTCCAAGATAGCGATCATCAAATCTAAGTTTTAAGAAGCAGACAAGAGTCTAAAGGGTACAATGTGAGATTGAAATAATCTCAAGGGTCTCACACAATATCAAGACTGAGATCTTTACTTGTATTACCCTCAATAGTCACAAATGTACACATGGTATGAAAACATGTGCTACGGTATTCTCTCCTTTCCCATGGAGCGCATGTCTCATAAAATACCGTACAGATTATAGTTCAGACAAACACAATGTCCAACTCATAACTGACATTAAGACAAGTAAGGTGAAACAAACTTATTCACCTTAGGTCATATCACAGAGAAAGTGACCCCATAACGACATTACTTAATTTTCAAGCTTGAGCTCTCTAAATTATCACTCAGATAATTAGCTTAAAAATTTGTCTCATCTCCCATTAACACAAAGTAATGGAGGCGATTGCCCGTGTGAGAGGGCCAATCATTCACTTGTCCGACATACTTCTCATACTAACAAATAGTATATTTGTTTAAACATGTATCAACATAATAACATGTAAGCATTGAACACAAATATCAATGAGTATTAACATTAGTAAACATTATTTGGGAAAAATACATATCATAATATGTAAGCACATTAACATCTACGCAATCCCTGAGTTTTTACATGTCTAACAAAGACATCTCTAGGAACAGGCTTGGTCAATGGATCTGCTACCATTTCTTGCGTAGAAATGTACTTCATGTTTACCTCTTCTCGTGCAACTATGTCTTTCACAAAGTTATATTTGGTATCTATATGTTTCGTTTTACAATGGAATTTTGGGTCTTTTGTGTAGGCTATCGCTGCTTCACTATCACAGTTAACTAATACTGGACCAAAAGCTTCATTTGACATACCCAAATGATCCAAGAACCTTTTCAACCACACAGCCTCTTGTACTGCTGATGAAAAGGCCACAAATTCAGCCTCCATTGTGGATAAGGCTATACAAGATTGTTTTTTACTGCTCCATGAAATGACACCATTGTTTAGCAAGAAAACAAATCCGGAGGTAGATTTTCTTTCATCTAAATCTCCTCCCCAGTCAGCATCAGTATAGCCTCTCAATTGCAGATCATTTCCTTGATAACACAATGAGTAATCAGTTGTCCCTCTCAGATACCTAAATATTCTTTTAACTGCTTTCCAATGTGCTAGTCCTGGATTGGATTGGTATCTACTTACCATTCCAACAGCGAAACAGATATCAGGTCTAGTACACAACATTGCGTACATTAAACTTCCAACTGCATTTGCATAAGGAACTTTCTTCATTTGTTCCTTTTCCTGTGGAGTTTCAGGACACAATCTACGACTTAAAGCTTCAGTTTTCGTGATAGGAGTATAATGGGTTTGCAAGCCTGCATTTGGAAGCGTTCAAGAATTTTCTTTATATATGACTCCTGTGAAAGAGATAATAAATTCTTTGAACGATTTCTTGAGATCTTAACCCCAAGAATATATGCAGCTTCACCCATATCTTTCATCTCGAAGTTAGATGATAACCATTCTTTAATGTGTTTTACAAACTCCTTATCATTTCCGGCTATAAGTATATCATCCACGTACAAAGATAAGATAATGAACTTATCTTTATCTCTCTTGGTGTACACACAATGATCCTCATCTATCATTGTGAAATCATTCGAAATGATTGTATTGTGGAATCGTATATACCATTGTCTAGACGATTGCTTGAGACCATATATAGACTTTAAAAGTCTACATACTTTCTCCTTTTCATTTTCTTTTATGAAACCTACTGGTTGTTCCATTTAGATTTCTTCATCAAGTTCTCCATTGAGAAAAGCAGTCTTTACATCCATTTGATGTAATTCTAGATCCATACTTGCTACTATAGCCAGAATCAAGCGAATTGAGGTAAACCTTACAACATGTGAAAAAGTCTCTCCGTAGTCAATTCCTTCCTGTTGCGTATACCCCTTTGCCACAAGTCGTGCTTTATATCTTTCGATATTGCCATCGGCATTACGCTTTATTTTAAGAACCCATTTGTTCTTAACAGCTTTACGTCCTTTGGGTAGATCAACCAATTCCCAAACTTGGTTGGACCTCATTGACTCCATCTCTTCTTCCATTGCTTTCATCCATTTTTCCTTAGCAGGACACTGAAGAGCCTCTCTTATGTTTCTAGGTTCTTCATCATCTTGAGGTAGAATCATAAAGGTTTCTCCTTCGATATCGAAAACGTCGAGGAATGCCTATACGATTACTACGTCGCAATTGGGATTCTAGTGGTGGAACTGATTCCTCACTTTCGATATTATTCCCATTTGGATCGTGCACATTGCTCCCACTAGGATTATGTACATCACTCCCACTCGGATCACGTAAATGAGACTCGTGTGAAACTAATTCATCATTTTGAGATTCATGTGAAACAGATTCATCATGTTTTCTCAAATTTCTCTCATCACTCCCACTTGAATTAGGTAAACCCGAGTGTTCACCGATCATGTGATCCATGTGATCTTGAGTTTCATATAGAGATAAATCTTGACCTATCTCTCCCTGATTAGGAAAATCATTTTCTAAAAATGTGATATCTCGTGATTCAAATTCTGTCACGCCTCCACTTTCATGTTCACCTATGCAAACATATCCTTTTGATTGTTCAGAATATCTTATGAAGATACTCTTTTTTCCTCTTGGGCCTAACTTTCCATGTTCGTGAGAACGCTCATGAACATAAGCCGCACAACCCCAAGGTTTTAGAAAGTGAATATCTGGTTTACGACCTGTCCATAACTCATATGGTGTGGTGGACACAGATTTAGATGGCACTCAGTTAAGTACATATGTGGCAGTTAATAATGCATCACCCCAATAGGTTATAGGCAAATTTGCTTGTGCCATCATAGACCTAACCATCTCAAGAAGAGTTCTATTTCTTCTTTCCGCAACACCATTTTGTTGAGGAGTAGCAGGAGTAGTCAACTGACGACTAATTCCTTTTTCATCACATAATTCTCTGAATTGATCAGATAAGTACTCACGACCACGGTCAGTGCGTAGTGCTTTATTTTCTTGTCCAATTGATTTTCTGTCAAATTCATAAATTTCTTGAAACATTCTAATGCTTCGGATTTATGAGCAATCAAATAGACATAACCAAAGCGAGTAAAATCATCTATAAATGTGATGAAATAAGATGCTCCATGCCTTGCCCTGACATTCATTGGACCACAGATATCTGAATGAATTAATTGTAATGGAAATTCTGCTCTAGTCCATTTTCCAAATGGTTTTCTCGCAGTTTTTCCTGCCAAACAATATTCACAGGTTGACAATTCTACCTTCTCAATATTTCCCAGAGCCTTCTTTGGCTAATCTGTTCATTCTTTGTTGGCCAATGTGGCCAAGTCTAGCATGCCACACAATTACATCACCATCATTATTGACAGTTGAAGTAAAAACGAAAAACTGAAATTGTGATTGAAACACTCAACATTCAATACAAATAAAACCATCAAGAAAATAACCAGAACCATAGTGTATTGTACATAAGTACAAATCAACACCAAATTTATGGAAGTTCAAATTGAAACCTAAATTAACCAAAACCAACACAGATAAAATAAATTTCGACGAATTTGTGGAGCAAACAATACATCATGTAGTAGTAAAGTTTTTCCACCATGCATGACTAACTTGCATGTTCCTATGCCTTTGACTTCAACCCGTGAGTTGTTGCCAACATATATCCACTTCACCCCAGGTGAAATTCGCCGAAATTCCACGAAGGCATCTCTATCCTTCGCTACATGGTCTGTGGCTCCTGAGTCTACAGTCCACAAATGATTAGATTCAGTTAGAAAGATTAAACTTGAAACACATATTTCATTTAAATATGCACGAAAGGTATTCACCTTTTTAGGCTCAGTGCAGTCACGAGCAAAATGACCTTTCTTACCACAGTTAAAACATTTAACCTTTGCCATGTTTTTCTTTTTGGTAGGACGTTTTCCTTTCCCATGTTGATTGGTTTTCTGTTTCTTTTCTGGCTTAGAAGAATTTTGTTCTTTTCCGAACTGGAAGCCACCACCATGAAATTTTCTTTTCTTTTTGAAACCCCCTGGTTTGCTAGTTTCTGTCATATACACTTCAGCATTTGACTTAGCAGCCGCAAGGCGGTCGCTTTCTAATTCAAGGTGACGTTTGGCATCATCAAAGGTTTGATGCTCTCATTGTGGGTCAAATGCATTTTCATATGCTCCCAGCTATTTGGAAGAGAACGAATGACCGCTTGGACTTTCTGTTCATCTGTAAGAACATGTCCAGCATCTGCCAGTTCAGTAATCATGTTTGACATTTGCCTCAAGTGTTTTGACATAGTGAACTCAGGACGTTTCTTGTATGTGTCAAACTTGATTGTCAGTGACCTGAGTTTGGTTATTGAGGTACTACCAAACTTTTCAGCTAGTGTGGACCACATGTCCTTAGCCATGTCATATTTCCTGAACTCTTTCATTAGGTCATTATCCATACTGCTCAGCAACGTAATGCGGGCAATGGAATTCTTTTTCTTCCAGGCCTCATAAGCCTCTCGGTCTCGCCTGTGTTGGGCCGTAGTGCCCTGTTCAGGTTCATCCATGCTCATTTTCAAAGTTTCAAGAACCTCTTGTTCTTCTAGCACATATTGGATTTTCATGCTCCAAATTTCATAATTATCGCCATTCAGTTTCTCACCCTTGTTGAGTTCAGCAATAATGTTCTTTGTTGCGGAAGCCATATTAAAAACACAAAGTTTCTACAGACATTCATGCACAATTGTTAATACTTTTATTTATTTTATCATGAAACGAATTATGTTTAATAAAATTCTTCAATGGGGTTGGAGTCAAAAGGCCACTATGTGTCCAATCATCATCCAATTACCCAATGTAAAATATTATCAACATAATCAATCATGTAAAATCATTTTCTAAAAAATTACATAAATTCTTAGAACATCTTAATCATGCGACCATTGTACATGACAATCATTGATTTAATTACATAAATTCAAAATCAACATGAAACATTCATACATATAAATACAATATTTACATGCCGTAAAATAACACACAGAAACAACATGAAAGAAATTAATATTTTACAATAATAATTTTCCCAGTTGTAGAGTCCCAACTAATATATGTTTTTGAATACGAATCCTCAAACTCTTTGGGTAACTCGTAATTGATCTTGGACAGCATGGAAAACCTATAGCAAATTTAGGATCCTTACAACGTTTCAGGGACATCGAAGGAAAATATTATTATTTGCCTTATGTCGTAGATACTGAACCGCTAACCTCTCAATGGCTTTATTATAAGGAACATGTTTTTCCTCACGTTTTACTAATATCCAAATACGAGTAAATTGTTTTTGCCATATCTTGGGGAGAGTGTTTCTCAGTAATCTGAATCTATTCGGCTGTCCTATCCAATTACCTGCCCAGATAGACTCCTGTAACATGTTATTGAAGGTGATTATATGCGAGATCATATCATCATCTTCTTTCATCCGATATTTATCCAAATCCAGCAACATGTCTTTCAATCTTTCACTGTGGGCGGATGTCATAACTCTTTTTGCAGTTCTTTGTCTGATCGGCATGATTTTTCAAAGCAAACCGATGCATACATGACCAACACGGGCCAACAGGGATGTTCACGCGCCAGTCACGCGCCCCATGAATGGCTCACGCGCCTCCACGCTCCTCCACGCTCCTCCACGCGCCGGCCACGGGCTCCCACTCGCCTCACGCGCCCTCACGCGCCGACTAGCCTCGGTTTACTTCCACGCGCAGACGACATGTCGTCCGCTTGTTCTGTGGCCGTATGACATGTCGTTTTAATCTAATACTGCCAGCCGACTTGTCGGTTGACATGGTCATGGACGACATGTCGTCTGTTCTGTTATATTCGTACGACTTGTCGTACAGGAAAGCGAACGACTTGTCGTCCTCTTCTCTAAACACCGGATGACATGTAGTACGTCTATTCTGGGAGTGTTCTTCTGGGTAAAAACAGATTCAACTAGCCAACTTCTAGGGTCCATATCTTTCTCAATTTTATTCAAATTAAGCAAATGATATACCAAATTGAAGATCTCATGACGTAGTTTTCAAAACATATTTGAACATGCAATTATCAATTTTCTACAGAGAGTTATTACGGCCCAAAGTTGGAAGAAAATCATTTTGAATAAACAAAAACCAGAAACATTATCAACATTTTTCATGCATGTTCATGCAATTTTTTGTGTAATCCAACTAGAATACATGCATTTAAGCTACTGATACCAATGTTAGGAAACATAATCCCTAATATATTTACATGTTTGTCCTCTTAGGATCTAACCATACATGTATTACTAGTCCTAAATTTATTTACATGCTAATTGAAATAAATCTATACTAACCACAACACAATTGCATACCTTTTATGCTTGTAGAGACCTCTTAATCAAACTTAATTGATTGCTTAACTCAATAAGCAAATGGTCTTATTTATAGGAGGGAAATCAAATCACTATGTAATCACATGCATTGATTACTATTAATCACATTATTAGGATGTATAATGACCTTTTCTAACCCTTCCAAAAATGTTACCATCATGGGTGTACCATATGTTCCCCATTTAACATTTTACTAATTGTTGTCACTTAACAACTCTTGTTGTTACTTAATTATTTGATTAACAATTCTTGTTGTTTACTTAGTAATGAAATCATTACTAATTGTTGTTATTTAACAACACCACATAATTAACTTAATAATTTCCAACATGAAATTATTACCAATTGTTGTTATTTAACAACACCAAATAATTAACTTAATAATTTCCAAATGAAATTATTACTAATGTGTTGTTATTTAACAACACCAAATAATTAACAACAATTAATTTCCAACAGTTTCAATTTCTCTTCGTCGACTTGACAGTCGTCGATCTGAGCTGATTTCATTGCATCTATTCTTCTTCATTACAAACATTTCAAAATCTCACACACACTTTATTGCTTTCTATTCAGATCGTTATTTGACCTGTAAAAAAATAATAAATTATAAGATCCATAAAAAAGACTCCGAAAATATTATTCCTTCTGCACCATTTCTATTTCTAATGTTTGTTTTTATTATTTATTTTTTGGAAGTAACCAATCATATACTTAAGTATATCAAAAATACATAAATCTTAAAATTTTATTCACCCATCTACTCTAAGATTGAAAAGTTTGTCAAATTTGAAATTACTATTGAAAAATATATCAAATATGGATATATATATAATATATATTGTTTATTAGGTGGACGTTTGCTACATTTTCTAATTTTTAGATTGACCGATGAATAAAATTTTTAAATTTATATATTTTTGACAATATTAAACATTTAATATACAATTGATAATTTCTTATTTTTTTTTCCTTTGTAATGATAAATTTTCCATTTGTATTTTGATCATATATTTGTTTATTTGCATTTGCCTATATTACATTAGTATAGTGTCAACAGTTATCGGAAAATTATCCTAAGGGCGTGGTTTGGTATGTTGGGTTCGGGATCTTATCTTGAGGTATTGGGTTTGAATCCAAAGAGTGCGTTTTTTGTAAGAAACTGGGATAGCCAGGATTTTACCTGTTTTGCTTAAGCGCGGAAGAGATGATTCAGCGGGGTTTCCAACGATCGAAAAATTAGTGAAATGTAATATTAGTTTTCTTAGTATTATCAATCCTTATAGCGGTGTTGTGATAGAACTGACCTTGGTACTTGCATACACTACAAGAAAATTGACCTTTAGCGTACAATCTCTTAGCGTCGAAATAATTTTGGATGCTAATAATTAATTTTCGTGTCGATTCGGTTATTCGACGCCAAATAGTAAACTTTTAGCGTCGAAATAATTTTTCAACGCAAAAGGATAAACTTTTAGCGTTGAATCGCCAATACAATGCCAAAAATTGTACTTTTAGCATCGAATAATTGTCGACGCTAAAGATTTTTGACAATTCCACTGACAATCCCTTTACATTTAGCATCGAAATAATTTTCGACGCTAAAAGTACAACTTTTGACGTCGTATTGGAGATTCGACGCTAAATATGAAGATTTAGCGTCGACATATTATTCTACGCTAAAGGTTTCTGACAATACCACTGACAATCCCGTTACCTTTAGCTTTTGTCGCTAAATATTATATTTTTAGCGTCAAATTCCTTTAATTTGACGTTAAAACTATATTAAAATGCAGAACCACCAACACTTCTTTCCCCCTCTGCTCTTCTCTCATCTACAATTTTATTCTCTCATCTGCAAGTTTACTCACAACTTTCCTACAAATTTTCAACAAAACTCTAATTTTTCATATGGTAAATTTTATTTCATCTCTCTTTATTTTTCCTTATATTTGAATCAATACTCTCACTTAATTAATTTAAGTTTAATCTTTCTAAAAAAATATGGTTTTAATTTTTTAAATTATCTTTATTATATACATTGTGTTAGTTGTTTATTATGCATATATGTAGATTAGTTAATTAACTAAATATGTTTTGTTTTGTAATTAATTATTAATTAACTAAATATGTGTATGCTTAAATAAATAATTAATGAATTGGTGATGTTGATGAGTTTAATATAATGTCTAATAATTATATTTTTATATATAGATATTTGGCTGAAATGGATAGAAATTGGATGAGTTCGGTGGATAGATTGAGTGTTGAATGCCGTAATGGAGTTTATGAGTTCATGGAATCGACAAAGCAACACATTGATGCAGAATGTCGTGTTCGGTGTCCATGTACAAATTGTTTGAATAGGAAAATGAAACAGTTAGATGGAGTTCATAATCATTTATACATGTCGAGAATATCACCAACTTACCATACGTGGATTTATCATGGTGAGCATTATAATTCTCAATCATGGTTTATTGATTCTGGTGAAGGGAGTAGTAGTTACAATCAACCTGCAAATGATGAGATAACAGATGCTTTGCGTGACTTACAAGGTCCACAAGTTGGTCATAGTGTTGGCGGGTGACATACCAATGTTAGGTGGAAATGATCAAAATTTATTTAGTGAATTACTTGATGATGCACAAAAAATATACCATTTGAAGGTGCTGAGATGTCGACCTTGAATTTCATTGTATTATGTTATTGTTATATTCTGTTATCTTTAAATTAATATTTTATATTTAATTTTTACTTGGTTGATATTCCTGCAGGAGTGGTTCGACATGGATCTGACCAAAGTAAACGTCCAGAAGTATCTTGACCACCACATGGGGAAAAGTTATAAGGATTATAGGAAAAAAAATCATGAAACCGATATTCGACGAATATGGACCTTTGGATGCTCCACAACACAAGCCTGATTTTATAGAGGAGCAAGACTAAACATTCTTGTGTGAGCTTTGGTCTAGCGAGAAACACGAGGTAATTTTTAAATAATATGAAATTGATAATTCTCTTCGTTTTTATTACTTATAGTATTGTTAAATGCAGATAAATGTCCCGCAAATACGGAGAATCAAAGTCACCTGCTTTTCAACCACCGTGGAGGTTTCAAGTCAATTTATCCAACACCGTGCTGAATATTCTGAGGTAAATATATCATAAATTGTATTTTAACAGTTCATTAATTTCATTAATGTCCAATAATCAGTTTATGCTTTTTAGCAGAGTAGCACATGTGATGTGCAATCATTTCCAGAGTTTTTCCGAGTGACGCACTACAATGAGAAGAATAAATGGATCAATGAAGAAGTCGAACGCTGCTACGTAAGTTTAAGTATTTAAAATAAATTAAATATATTTTAAATTGAGTATTTTTCTTTTCAAATTTGAACTTTAACTTAATTTTTTTTTACACAGAACGAAATGGTGGAGCTCCAACATCAAACTCATGAGACAAGGTCCGATTCTCTACCAGATGAGGAGTTGTCGCAATTGATTTTCAAGAACCAGACAACGTACAATGTCGGACTTGGCACTCGTAAGAAGCCGATGTCATCTGGACACACTACTGTTTCTTATCATACTGACTCGTGCCTTCGAGAGCAGCTAGCCAGCACCCAGAACAGGTTGGAAAATAAATAAATTAAATATTATTTTAAATTGAAAGTTTAAGTATTTAAAATAAATTAAATATTATTTTAAATTGAGTATTTTTCTTTTCAAATTTGAACTTTAACTTAATTTTTTTTTACACAGAACGAAATGGTGGAGCTCCAACATCAAACTCATGAGACAAGGTCCGATTCTCTACCAGATGAGGAGTTGTCGCAATTGATTTTCAAGAACCAGACAACGTACAATGTCGGACTTGGCACTCGTAAGAAGCCGATGTCATCTGGACACACTACTGTTTCTTATCATACTGACTCGTGCCTTCGAGAGCAGCTAGCCAGCACCCAGAACAGGTTGGAAAATAAATAAGACGAGCTGAAAAAGACTCAAGAGAAGCTACTGCAGGTCGAGGTGGACCACGAAAGGAAGATATAGGAGTTTGACCAGCAGATAAGGGCTTTTCGGGAGATGCTGGAGGCCTCACTCGGCTGGAGTACATCGAGCTCGAGCGCCCCCATCATAGCAGTAATAAATTTTATTTTCATTTGTATAAACATTCACAACAGATAGTTTTAATAGACTGTGTGTATTTATTTTATTTAATAAATTTTCATTATAATAACAAATTAATTATTAGAATAAAAATAATTGTACTCTTATTCGGTAATTTTTTTAAATAATAATTTTTTCAAAATATTAACTTGAATATTTCAGAGCAAAAATATGTTAAATAATAAATTTGTTATACTTTTAGCGTCGAATTATTTGACGCTAAAAGTAATAAATAATATTTATATTTTAATAGTTTATTGCTTTTAGCATCGAAAATATTTGACGCTAAAATAGAACTTTTAGCGTCGAAGAGTTTCGTCGCCAAATATGTACTTTAGCGTCGCAAAATATCCTTTTTCGTCGAAATAATTTGGACGCAAAATGTAAGGCTTTAGAGTCGAAATTATCTAATGCGACGCTAATTGTCTTTTTCGTCCATATTTTGGCGTCGAAATTTAGCATTTTAGCGTCTAATTTCAGAATTTTAGCATCGATATATTTCGACGCCAAAGACCTTATTTTTTTGTAGTGATAGCGGCAATAGAGAGGAGGGTGTTGGACAATTATGACCCATAGCATCACTATTTGTACAGAACATGATGTTGTTGTACAAATTAACTATGGTTGTTAAGCTTGCAGAGCTCCCTAAGAGGAAGATCCCCTTTAAATTCTTTCAGTTTTGGGTGGACCATCCTGATTTTCTCTCTGTTGTGGCTAGGGCTTGGGATATTGATGTTCATGGTACTCCAATGTTCCGTTTATGTTGTAAGCTGAAGAACGTTAAGATGGCTTTGAAGAATTTTAATGTTGAGCATTTATCTAAGATTTCGTGTCGAGTTTTGGAGATTAGGAAGGAGCTGGACAGAGTACAGTGTGCTTTACAGGACTCCCCCATTGACCCTGCTCTGTTAGCTGAGGAAGCTCGTCTTTCAGTAAGTTATGGTGATTTGATTCGAGCTGAAGAAGGCTTTAATAGGCAGAAATCTCGTGTTCAGTGGCTTAACCTCGGGGATCAGAATTCTAAGTTCTTTTTCACTGCTATGAAGAGTCTTCATGGTCGTAGTAAGGTTACTTCTATTACTAAGGAGGATGGGACCGTGTGGAGGAAGCTGTTTTGGTTAGAGATGAGATTGTTTCTTTTTTTGAGACCCTTTTAGGGCCTCAGCATGGTCAGCAGGATTTTGATAGGGAGGCCATTCAATCTGCTATTACTAGACATGTGACTGTTGAGCAGAGTGAGGCTCTTTCTCGAGAGGTTTTGGATGAGGAGATTAAGGCTGTCATGTTCGGGCTGAAAGACAATAAAGCTCCAGGTCCAGATGGGTTTAATTCGGGTTTCTTTAAGCAGTGTTGGAATATTGTGGGGAATGATGTCTTATGTGCCATTCACTCATTCTTTTCTTCTGGTCGTCTTTTGAGGCAGGTAAATACTACATCCATTGCTCTGATTCCTAAGATTCCTAACCCCTCTCAGGTTAAGGATTATAGGCCTATTTCTTGCTGTAACACTATTTACAAGTGCATTGCGAAGCTGATTGCGAATAGAATCAAGGTCATCCTCCCTTCAGTGATCAGTCAGAATCAATCTGCTTTTGTCGAGGGTAGGCGTATTAGTGACAATATTCTCTTGTGTCAGGAATTGGTTCGGAATTATCACCGGAATGGTAGTTCCCCGAGATGTGCTCTTAAGATTGACTTGATGAAAGCTTATGACTCTGTTCGTTGGGATTTTTTTGGTTGAGGTTCTGCGGACTGTTGGTATTCCTGAGAGGATGGTGGGTTGGATTCAGGAGTGTATGACTACTACGAGATTCTCAGTTTATTAATGGGGAGCTGCATGGTTTTTTCTCTGGAGGGCGTGGGTTGCGACAAGGTGATCCTATGTCTCCTTATCTTTTTGTTTTGGCTATGGAAGTTTTATCAGGCCTTCTTCGTATTATGGCTACTGATCCGGGTTTTCAGTTCCACTGGCGGTGTTCTAAGGACCGTCTTACTCATCTCTGTTTTGCGGATGACCTTATGATTTTTTGTAAAGCAGATGCATCCTTTATTTCATTGATCAAGGATTATATTGGGCAGTTCAGTGGTTTATCAGGTTTAATTCCGAATCCAGCTAAGAGTCATCTCTTCTCTTCTGGCATCTCTCCTACTCTACAAGACCATCTGCGTGATATGTTAAGGTTCCAGGTGGGGATTCTTCCTGTGAGGTATTTGGGGGTTCCTTTGATATCGACTAAACTAAGAGCCTCTGACTGTGCTTCTCTTGTGGATCGCATTGTTATGCGTGCTAAAAGTTGGAGTTGTAAGTTTCTCTCTTATGCAGGTCGGCTCCAGCTTATAAAGTCTGTTTTGTTCTCTATTCAAGTTTATTGGTCTTCTTTATTTATGCTTCCTAAGTCAGTTATTAGGAAGGTGGAGACTATCCTGCATTCCTTCCTTTGGAAGGGTAGTGCGCTTACCCCTACTGGGGCAAGGGTAGCTTGGAGCAAAATTTGTTTACCTCTTAAGGAGGGGGGCTGGGTCTTAAGAGTCTGGAAGCTTGGAATAGAGCGGCTATTGTCAAGCACATTTGGTTTCTCTGTTCTGGCCAGGTTTCTTCTTGGTCTTCTTGGGTTTACTCTTATTTGGTGAGGGGAGAAGCTTTTGGGAGATCCCATGTCCTTCTGATTGCTCTTGGAGTTGGCGTAAGATTTTGGAGCTTCGTTCTTGGTCCCGTCGGCGGATGAGAGTGAGTATTGGGAATGGTGAGAAGACTTTATTGTGGTTTGATAATTGGCATCCTGTAGGCCCAATTGTGGACTCGTTGGGCGAGAGAGTGATTTATGATTCTGGCTTGGATAGAATGGCCACAGTTGCTTCCATTATCTCTGATTCTGCTTGGCATTGGCCCCCTTCTAGATCTGTTGCTCTTATTGATTTGGCTCAGAATCATCTTCCGTCTCCTTCTAGTTTGAGGGAGGATGTGCTGGTTTGGGAGGATGATAGACAAGGGAGATTTTCTGTGGATAGTGCCTGGAATGCTTTGAGGTCAAGGAGACCCGAGATGCCTTGGTCCCGAGTTGTCTGGTTCCGGAAATCTATTCCCCGCCATTCTTTTCTTCTTTGGATGTCTATTCAAGGAGGCATTTGTACTCAGGACAGTCTGATGAAATTTGGTATATCCGCATGCTCGCGGGTATTCTTTGTGGTTGTTCGAGTGAGGACATCGACCATCTTTTCTTTCAGTGCCTCTTTTCATCGAGGGTTTGGTCGTCTGTGCTAACCATGTGTGGTTTAGATTGGAGTTGCCGAGATTGGTGCCAAACTATTGAGTGGCTTTGTCAGTTTTCCGGTGCCTCTTTATGTCATCTTCGGTTCGTCTGTCCTTTGCAGCGTCAGTATACCATAATGGAGGAGGGAGAGGAATGCTCGCACTCATGATATGCCTCTTAGGCCTGTTTCTGTTCTTCTATATGATATTGTTTTGATGTTCGGAATCGTGTTAGTTCTTTACGTAAGGTGAATCCATCTTATGACAATAAATGGCTTCACCTTTCGTGGCACCTGCCCGATGACATCTTTTGTTGATCTTTTGTAGCCGTTTGGCTTTCTTCTAGGAGGGTCTGTCCTCTCTAGTTTCTGGGGGATGCCCCTTTGCTCTTGTATAGTTTTTTTTGGTTATAATACTTACCTTATCCAAAAAAAAAAAAATTGGATTACCGGGATATATAAATGATAAAAGTCCATATGATTAGTTCCGGATGATAAGATATGAGACAGTATCAATCCATGAAGGTTTAATCATTAAAACATCCCTAGTCGGAGTATTATCGAGATTGGACATCGATAATGAGGAATAGACTAGTATTACACTTGTGCGCGTTGTGGGAGCATACCGGCATAGTTCTCATATATTTAAGTATTAAATACTTATGCAAGTGTAATAGGAGGTTGTGTTTACCGATGGTACGGAAACAGCTTCGCTCTGGATAGACCCCTCAGAATTCCATTGGTAGTATGACTATGTGTCTATGGAAGTCCGAATCAGGGTAGATGTATTTGGTCTTAACCTCAGACTTGCACCGCTAATACTTGCGACAATCAATATACTTTGGTTTTGGTCGTCCAGGGCTTTAACAGGTTCTGTGTACGCCTCTTCTGGGTATATTGAGAATCGTAGTGTATTGGGTGTGATGTCAAGAAGGAAGTATCACTTTAGTCATATGAAGATGATGGTCACGTAGGATAAGGAACCGATACTCTTATATGCTGCAGCTATCGGGATAACATGACTAGGTCATGTTTATCAGATTATAGAGACTAGTTACCAGAGATCCGATATGTGCTTCGTACGGGATAGACACAATTCCAGCCCCAGGCCTAGCACGTGACATCCGATACTGGATCGCAATACGCAATACTATGTATACTACGCCTGATATAGATTACATATTCCTTTAAGAATATTTCTGGAGAATTGGGTAGGCACGGTGCTTTGCTAGAAGGCAACCATGTCTTGTAAATCTGTAAAAAACGTAGTACTAGGTACGTACGTGTTCGGATAGTCCGACGACCGAATTTACTGCCAACATATCCGGGGATCTCATGGGTCGCTTCCCGAAGATTCACCGATGACGTATGACTCACACATTATTAATCTGGATTAATTAATAGAGAGAGAAAATTAATCTAGGATTAATTACGAAGATATTTTATATGGGATAAAATACTATTTAAAGAGAGAGAACGATTAATTTGGAATTCATCGATTAAAATAATATATTCGATATATATACGAAATTAGATTTCGACGCGGAATTAAAATTGGATTTTAATTCGGGCGAACGAGTTAATTTAGAATTAATTCGCTAGCGACGTGAATAGTAATTTTGCTAGGCATAATTATTTAATTAAATTTGATTTAATTACGTCACAACGGAAAATTCGTTAATTCAGAATTAGTGAACCCGAGCCCGGGAGTGTTTGCGGGCCCACTCGCATTTCGAATCAAGTGGGGCCCATAAGTCACATCATGCGTCACATCATTAGTCATTCTTGTGATGTAAGTCACATCAACTTTGAGTGATGTGATGGATGTCACTTTTGAGTGATGTGAGTAGTTGGAAGGCTTAAATGCCTCGTACCTTTTTGGAAAATGGTAATTGTTATTTGATTTTTTGAAATCAAAAATTACACAACACAACTCATCTTCTTCTCTCCCTCTCCCCTACCTCACGGTTTTAGAAACCTTTTTCCTCTCAAAGTTCTTGGCTTGGCCGAGAGCACAACAAGAAAGCAAAGGGAGATTTGTGGCAAAATTTCCATGATGCTAGCACATCCAAGGGGTCAAACAAATGTGATAGGGAAACCCATTCATGAGCATGGAATCTATTCTTAAAGCTTGGAGCTTGGAGCACACAAATGGGGCTTGACCGAAACACATGGAGCACAAACTTGGAGCTTGGTCGAGAGTTTCAATGGAGCAAAGAAAATTTTTGTGTTCATCGCATCGCAAATCCGATCAAAGTGAGTATTTCCGCAACTTTACTTTGTTGTATTTGCACTTTTCATAGCTTAATTTGATCTTGGGATAACCTAGAAAACCCAACAGAGGGATAGACAAGGCTAAAGGCTCAGCGCATGGAAGTAGAAGACTTCAAATGTGTTAAAGAAATAAATTATCATGGAATAATTTTTGTATTATAGGAATAATATATTTTTTTATCATAGGAAAAATCCCAAAATTTCTATTCTCTTTATTTTTGTATATATTTATATGATTTATTTTCTATTTTACTTTCATGTATTGCCTATATAAAGACCATTATATTTTAATTGTGTAATGGCCAAAAATTTTACGATCTAGTTAGATTATAAACTCGGTGGCCCTGATAAATTTTTCTAAGAGGAAGAAAGAAAAATTATTAATTGGAAAATGAAATTTTGTTTGGTGGGCTAATGAGCCTGTTACATAAACTTAGGCCTAAAGGGCCTATAAATACCGCACCAAAGTGATTGAATAATTAGACTTAATTAGGATAATTTAATAGGCTCGATGATGTAAGTGCACAAATGGGGCTTGACCGAAACACATGGAGCACAACTTGGAGCTTGGCCGAGAGCTTCAATGGAGCAAGGAAAATTTTTGTGTTCATCGCATCGCAAATCCGATCAAAGTGAGTATTTCCGCAACTTTACTTTGTTGTATTCGCACTTTTCATAGCTTAATTTGATCTTGGGATAACCTAGATAACCCAAAAATGGTATCAGAGCCTTGATTAAGCATGAAATTGATTTAGGGTAAAATTTGGGTGAAATTGATTTGAGCATGATTTGGTGAAATTGATTGATTGAGTATGCTTGAATGATTATAACTCAGAGTTATGCATGATCAATTTGATGAAAATTAATTGGTTTAATTTTTCCCCAAATAGTAGGCTTGGCCGAAAGTTGTATGTGCCCTAAAGTCATGGTGATTTTTGTTTTTTTATCATTGGATGAGTTGGAAGACTTGGGATAAATTGATTAGGATTTAATTGGATTGAAATCGAAATCGATTTATAAAACCCCTAATTGTCGTGAGCTATAAGCGTGGAAATGAATTGATTTTTGATTCAATAATGTTGGACATGTGTTGATGATGATTAACATGATTAATTAGTGTAATTGGTATTTGGAAATGTTAATTTGACTAATTAATTATGGCTAATGCACTTTAGTTAATTAAATTACGAAATTTGGAAATTTGGAATTTAATTAGTTGGGCTAAATTTGGAAGAATTGGGCTTTTAAAGTTGTATTTGGGCTTAATGGGCTTGGTTGGGCCAAATTTGGTTTAGGTTAATTGGTTGGATCCAATTGGGCCCAAAACCATATCCATGAAGTCCAAATATAATTAAATGGGCCTTTAAAATTTTAATGGGGCCTAATGGGCATAAATTGATTTTTGGCAAAATGATGATTCCTTATTGGGCTTTGGTTGCCAAAGTCCATGCCTTATAAATTAATTGAAAGCCCATTGGACTTTAATTAAATTGACATTGGATGTTAATTAGGCTTTGAGACCCGTAATGATTAGATTTAGAATCTAAGTCGCAAATGCTTATTAATAAAGTGTAATTATTTAATTTGGAATTAAATAAAGAATTAGTATTGAATACAAATTAAATTGGATTTAATGTTGTAGTTTGATATAATTCAAGAATTCGTACTTTGAGTACTTATTCTTAAAACGAGTTGGACTCGCGCAAATCAAATCGTTGTTGTTTGAACATTGGATGGTTGTAGGCACTGCATTTTTGCATATAAATCCCGATGATGAGTCTCATTTGGAGGCACTATCTTTTAAGCGCGGAAGCCGCGGGAAACAGACGTCGGAAGGGAAAAGATGGAATCAGTACTTTGTCGAATTGACTCGCTTGTTTAGCTTCGGGCTCGCTGGTGGACCTCCGTTTTAAAGCACCTTTAGCCTAAAAAACCCGCAAACACTTAACCTTGGCCCAAAACCCCACATCTAGCCCTCATGCATAAATCCAAGGCCATCTCACCCAAGCCCAATCCAAAATAATTAAAACATTTAAAATACATGTCACAAATTAAATTAAACCAATTAAATTAAATAATTAAATCAAATTAAAATCTAATTAAATTAAACCAATTAAAATAAATCTAAATAAAATAAAATATTAATTAATTGATATACCAAATTAAATAAGACATAAAATATAATTATACCAAATTTAAATATTGTAACTTCCTAATCTAAAATATCATATACTAAATTAAAGAGATATTATGCCTAATTAAAATCAATCATATCAAATTAAATATATTGTATTCCTAATATAAACCAATCAAATATTCAACCTTCATAATTCACCAAATTTGTCCCCCAATCAAATATATATTTTCCTTTTGTGACACTAATTAGATATTACAAATCCCTATCCATGCAAACCCTAATTGACAACTATAAAACACACACTAAATCAACCCTAAGGGCCTCTCATTCACGGCCATAACGAAAAAACCCTAAAAGCCATTTTCTCTCCCCCTCGCTCCATCATCTGCCCTCACAACTCACTGCCGAACAGTAAACTAAACCAAATAAACCCTCACGTCACCCTCCAACACTCAGCCGAACCCTCCACAGACACTCACACGTAACACCTCACATGTCTTCACCTTGCCCTCATAAGCTTTCACGTTGACACCTTGCAGAGCCCCCACCAACTCAACATGCCCACAACTTAGCCACAGCCAACACACACCAGCCACCCTTCTCGGTCATGACATGAACAAACAACAACCCCTAACTACTTCAAGCCTCTTCTCCATGCACTCAAAAAGGACACACACATAAGCCACCTAGCAGCTCCCTGACCTAGTAAAAGCCACGCATCTGATCACATGGCCTTCATAAACACATGCCCAGTAGCCACGAAATTGTCCCCTGACAGCCCTGCATTGCCGCACCAAACATGATCAAAAACACCCTTCCATCGCCGTTAAACATAGCCTGAAACCAAACCCCAAACTGCCACACATGGCCCCATCTTCTGCACCGAATTTCACCTCCAACCAGCCCTCATATTCACCGTGAAACACAGCCCAACCAGCCCTCACATTCATCGTAAAACAGTTCCCAGAAACACCCCATAAAACTGCGAATTACAGCCATTGACCTGCACTTAAATCACCAAAAAAAAACCCCTGAAACTGTCCCGAAATTGCCCTGAATTAACCCAGAAATTGCCTAACAACTGTCCAGAATAAGCCTTAAAACAGTGCAGAAAACACACCCCAAAACAGTGACGAAAACTACCCAAAACAGTCCCCGAAACACCAAAACAGCAACCTGAAACATTGAGCAGAAAATACAGAGGAAACAGCAGCAAAACGGAGGCCAAACAGCAAGCAAAATAGCAAAACAGTGAGCTAAGACGCTTAAACCAGTGAACCAGAGAAGTTGAGGAGCTTTACCATTCCGATCTCCGTGAAACGCAAGTCCGAAAGTCGGCAAAAAAAGGTTAGACCTGAGGGTATTTTCCATATTCGTTTTCTGTTTTATTTTATTATTTATTGAGTATGTTCGCATGATTGTTATGTTAAAATGCATGTTGTGGCCCTTGAGTAGATAAATATGCATGTATTACGAAATATTGTATATGTTGTAGCCTTGGAATAAAATGAAAGATGTGTCAACTCTCGCGGTATATCGGATGGAACCCGGACATAAATTCATAGCCGATTCTGAATGGACGGTAGTATGATCTGTACTCGGGATACAACTCCACGTACCGCTTGAGTAAACGGCACCTTCTTTATTTTATATTGCTTTGATTTATTTATTTTTCGTCATTTGAATTCTGCATATTCTTTGTATGCATGATGCAATCGAGCGCATGGGCTTAGTAAGTCGGATTAAAGGTCCCCTATTTGGAGGGGTTAAAAACCTTTACCACGATGCTTTGCCGCGCCGGTTGATGTGTGTTCGGTTGACTGTGAGATATGTTCAATCGGGCATACTAAGTTTGATGTTATTGTCTTTATTCTTTGTATGCATGATGCAATCGAGCGCATGGGCTTAGTAAGTCGGATTAAAGGTCCCCTATTTGGAGGGGTTAAAATCATTTACCACGATGCTTTGCCGCGCCGGTTGTTGATGTATATTCGGTTGAATATAAGATGTGTTCAATCAGGTATACGAAGTTTCATATAGTCATCATTTTCTTTGTACGCATCGTAATGAAAAACATACTTATTCCATTGATTGCATCATCTATCCCTTAGTCTTGGCTTAACGTATTACAATGATATATCCATGTCATGATAGCATTTGAGTATTATTTCTTGTTGTATATCGGATGGAAACCCAGACATAAATTTTGTAGCCGATTCCGAATGGACGGTAATGCGGTCTGTACTTGGGATACAATTCCACGTACCACTTGAAAAGTGCTCACATGTGTGTTTGTGTCCATATTAGTTATCTTCTTTTGCACCACGTCATAGCATGCTTACTTTAATGCCTAATTGCATCCTTAAGTGTCTTTTTGCATTATATACTTAGTTGACTCTTTTATTTGTGCATGGACATGTAATGGCTATTTGTTTATGATATGTCTATGAAATCACATGTTCGCCATTATTTGATTCGCCTTTATGTGTGCTTGTGTGGTTAGTGTGTGCTTGTGTTTCCATGAATACAATATGCCAATGAAGTTGTATGTTCGTTGCTACTTTGATGTACTTTCAAGCATGCAATCTTAGATGTGAAATATATTCAAATTTAGGTGTAAGTTTTATTTTTGCGCATATGGATTTAGAAGCATGATACTCTTGGAATAAGTGTTACTTAAGCTTGATTAAATTATTACACAAATCCATTCATTACAAGTGACATAAGTAATTGGACCATTCCGAACCCAACGGTTTGAGGTATTCCCTTGCGAGGGGTGAGAGGCGCCTTAAATCTCATTTTCCCGGTTCACACCGGGTGGCGACTCCATTATTCTCCGGTTTAGTCCCCCGTGGCTACTCCGTACTCCCGATCGGGCCGCGAGCCAGTGACAGCGTGCGTCGTCCAGTTTCTGTGTCCCACAATGGTCATTAATTTCAGATTAATTAATTGGATTAGATTGATTGATAACATGCTTTGTGTGAATACATGGATGTGATGTATGAATAATGTATATCATATGGATATTAGATGGGTGAGGGCAATTTTGGAAATTGTTGTAATAAATATAGAATTTATTAAATTGGACATGCGTGTCCAGCCTATTACCTATTACCTCTTGACTCTTTGTATTTCTATTCTCACCTATTCCCCTCAATGTAAATGAGGTTTCTTTAGAAGTGTTTATAATTGGGTAGAAGTAAGATTTGTGCTAGCGGGAGAGAGAAAAGAGAGAGATTTGTTCTAGGAACAAGTTGTTTTAATTATCCATCCGCATATCATTATTAATTTATTTATCGCGCCTTATTATGCTTTTAGAATGCATGTTTAACGGTGTATGATGAGACCTAATCAAAGATAATTAATTGGTTGCCAATTACGCGAAAAACCTCAACATATATTAAGCGTTTTTCCTTCCATTGAATGATTCATTCTCAAGATCCAAGATTGGCACTGGTTTGTTGGCCAAAGTCAAGGCCTTTGTCCATCGCGGATGTGTTTGAATCATGAAGGCTTTGTTCCATATCGCATGTCTTGTCCAAGTTGTGATTTGTTGGCCAAAGTCAAGATCACTTCTTGTCCATCGACATCGATACGAAGCTTTCCAAGGTCAATGGGTCCCGCTTAACTGGAATCATTAAGTTTGTTGTGCCAAAGTCAATGCTTAATTGATTCAGAGGAAAAAAGTTAGGGAATATATTGGATTATTGGCATATATTAGATATATGTTTCGGACTTGGATGTCCACCTACTGGATTTAGGAATTGGATGAGATCCAATTGATCTTAGAGATCTACCTAGTTAAATATCATACAGCTTATTGGCCAAAGTCAAGGTTGTCTGTTATTTAACGGATCCCTAGCCCACTAGGAAACAAGGTTTCCCGAGTACTCAACAGAGGGTTACCAGGCTCGCCGAAAAATAGTGGGAGGCAAGTATTAAATTTGAAAATTTCGTTAGATACTTGCCAATACGCGCTCATTTCAATTTTTCGTCAATACATATAAATATATTAGTTTGACTAATATTTAATCGTTGTTTTAATTAAACAGTTGGACTGTATTCAAACTACTTCAAATTATAGTTGATTATATAATTGGATTATAGTAATCAATATATTTGAATTTGACCAATCAAATTATAGTTGATTATATAGTTAGACTATAGTAATCATTATATTTAATAGTACTTGAAATCGTTGATTGGATAGTTGGACTATAGCAATCAAGATAACTGAAAGATTAGCGTTTAGAACATTCACCTGGGTAAAAATGTCTTTAAACAGCTTTAATTTTCAGATTGGGAATAATACCTCAGGATAGTCCTGGAAACTAAGAAGATACTCTATTTGATAGAGAAACCTCTTGGGCCTAAGCCCGGAGTTGAGCAAATAGTAGAACATGATCTTTGGAAGATTCATGTGATGATAACTTTAGTGCTCAATCCTTTATGCTTACCGCAATGACACTTTAATTCCATCGTCAAAATTAAGGATTAGATCCTTGTACCATGATGATGAAATTAAAGATCTTCATAGATCTATTCTTAGATCCTATAATTACAAATTGTATAAGAATCTCTTTCGCTCGTGTATGTCAGAGGGTACATCTGTCGAGCACTAGGTGTCGCAGATGATTGCTGACATCGATCAGCTAGGTTAGCTGGGCATTACCTACGTGGTCGAGACTACCAAAGATTTGATCTTATAGTCTCTACCCGAAAGCTGGGACATGTTCATTAAGAACCAAGAGTAAACTCTTGGAGAGTTGATGGCTATGCTCTAGGAGGTAGAGCCAGAGCTTCTAAAAGGGGCAATTGCAAAATCATCACAGTCTTTTAGGAAGACAAAGGACATATCCCAAGATGTCTGCCTAAACTGTGGCAAACGGGGTCACTGGAAGCGTGACTGCCGTATGGACAAGGCATACATGAATGAAGTGAAGACGGGGCAAGGCTCCGACTTCAAATATGTTTGTCATAAACATGTTCACTACTAGTTTCAAAATTGGATTTTGATACTAAGTGTTGTACATAAGATATGTACTAATGTGCGGAATCTGCTGATTAGCAGGAGACTGACTTCAGTTGATATTTATCTGCGAATCGGAAACGGGACGAGAGTCGTTGTTTTAACCGTAGAGACCTAAGTTTAGGAACTACCCTTCGGGTATGTACTTAAATTAGGAAACTCTAATAATGTACCTAGTTTGACTAGAACTATTATCTCTATATCATAGTATAACTCGTTGCGGGTATACCTTATATTCTAGAACACTAAAGTGTTTCATTTTATAAAGATGATATTGAGATAAAACACATTAGATGTGAATAACAGTATTTATATTTTGAAGATAAATGAATCTCAAACATATGACATGACAAATAAATAGCTCAAACTGAATTAATCAAGATGAGACTTATAAGTGGCATTGGTGTCTGGGACACATAAACAAGACTCGTATATCCACACTTTTGAAGAGTGGATACTAGGACGGATTTGATCCCATTCAAATAATGTCTACGAATCTAATTTATTAGGCAAAGTGCCTAAAACACATTTTACTTGGTAAAAGTACAAATGCCACCGATCTGTTAGCCCTAATTCATAGTGACGTAAGTAGACCCATGTCTAGCTAGGCTAGAGGTGGATATGAATACTTTGTAACCTTTACGGATGTGGCATCGCGTTATGGTTATGTGTTTCTTTTGAAACACAAATCGAAAAACTTTTGATAAATTCAAAGAGTTTCGACACGAAGTAGACAAACAGATCGGCAAGAGTATTAAAACCGTCACGGTTAGACCATGATGGAAAATACTTAAGCAATAAGTTTCTCGAATATATGAAAGAGTATAGTATTCTTTCATGATGGACTCTTCATGGAACACCTCAATTTGACGATGTGTCCGAACTGAAGAAACCGAATTTTGTTGGACATGATAAGGTAATCATGAGTCGCTCTGAGCTACCATTTTCCTTCTAGGGATACGCATTAAACAGTGCAAAACTTATTTTGAATAAGGTTCCATAAAAATCTGTTTGACAGATTTCATATTAGATATGAGCAGGAAAGAAACATGGTTTTCTCATTCCTGAAGATTTTGGGAATGCTAGGCATATGTTTGGATGATACCAAACTAAAACCCAAATCGGATAAGTGCCTAATTTATAGGTTATCCTAGGGATACAAAAGTATAGTACTTATACAACTCACAAGAGAACAATTTAATTGTTACTCGCCATGCGATTTTCCTAAGAGGAATACCTACATGCAGTGTTAGTGGGAAGAAAGTAAAACTCGATGAAAATCGGAGTAATACTGTTCCAGGCACCGATTCCTTAACGGAACACAAACAGTTCATCAGAGATGAAACTGTACCACAATCTTCGAATACACAAGAACCGCGTAAGTCAGAGAGAGTCAGAAAACAACCTGTGAGGTATGGGTTTCTGATCTCACCTCGTAAAGATGTCAATCTTATTGAGGAAGACGAACTGACTACGTATGAGGAAGTGATACAAGGTATCGACTCCCTATTATGGCAAAGTGCCATGATGTTCGAAATGGATTCCATGTATATCAACTACGTTTGGACACTGGTTGATGTACCGGAAGACATTGTGCCTATTGGTACAATATAAGTCTTCAAGGAAGACATGCATGGATGGCAACAACCAACATACTTAGCTGGGCTTGTAGCGAAAAGGTATCGTTATCAACATTGTGTCGATTACGATGAAACCTTTAAAAGTTGCCTTGGTTAAATCCATTTGGATAATGCTTGCTAATGCTTTATATTTCATTTATGAAATATGGCAGCTGGACGTCAAAATCGCTTTCCTTAAACGGAAACCTTTTGGAGGATGTTTATAACATCCTGGCGGTTTTGTCACATCAAAACAAGCAAACAAGGTTTGCAGGTTATTCGATCCATTTATGGATTGAAGCAAGATTGTGTTCTTGGAACTGATGTTTTAATGTAATCATAATGGTATATGATTTAATTCAAAACGAAGATGATTCTTGTGTATATAAGAGGGTTAATGGGAGCGCACTGACAGTGATTGTCCTACATAATGATGATATATCATTTCTTGGAAATGACATTCCCATATTACAATCGGTGAAGCTTGGCTTTCATGAAAATTCTCCGCAGAATTCTTGGGAGAGACAACTTTTATTCTAGGAATAAGGATCTACTGGGATAGATCTAAAAGTTGTTGACACTCTCCGAGAACTCGTACATTGAAAGATATGTATGTGACCTGGTGTCTCATATGCTTTGAGCATATGGAGTCACAATCAGGCCAATCCAAGTGATAGTCACTGGATTGATGTTAAGAACATCCTTAAGTATCTTAGAAGAACTAAGGATGCTTTCTTAAGCTATGGAGAAGGAGAACTTGAAGTGACTGGGTTCACCGTTGCAAGTTTCCTAACCGACAAAAACGACTATAAGTCGTAATAAAGGTACTATATAGTTTGAATAACGAAACAGTGAGCTGGAAATCTTCCAAGCAAGATACTGTTGTCGAATAAACAACAAAAGCGGAATATTGTTGCAGCTGAGGCAGCAATAGAAGCACTTTGGATCTTAATAATACTAATTGGATTAGAAATAGTTATGTTAGCAGCTGAGCTAGGCTACAGCACAAGCTAAAGAATTAATGGTCTCATCAACGATCCAAGTATATACTTCAACTATTCATCTGATTCGTTCGGATCATACATCATGGCGATGTGATGATCGAATAAATCACATCAGATGATAACTTTGCAAATCCGCTGACGAAAGCAGTTACTCAGCAGAAGTTTGAGCGAACCGTACATAGTTCAAGTGTAGAACACTTGAGTGATTGGTTATAGGCCAAGTGGGAGATTGTTGGACAATTATGACCCATAGCATCACTATTTGTACAGAACATGATGTTGTTGTACAAATTAACTATGTGACAAAGAAATTGCTCTTTTATCATTTGTAATTGGATTACCGGGATATATAAATGATAAAAGTCCATATGATTAGTTCCGGATTGATAAGATATGAGACAATATCAATCCATGAAGGTTTAATCATTAAAACATCCCTAGTCGGAGTATTATCGAGATTGGACATCGATAATGAGGAATAAACTAGTATTACACTTGTGCGCGTTGTGGGAACATAACGACATAGTTCTCATATATTTAAGTATTGGATACTTATGCAAGTGTAATAGGAGGTTGTGTTTACCGATGGTACGGAAACAGCTTCGCTCTGGATAGACCCCTCAGAATTCCATTGGTAGTATGACTATGTGTCTATGCAAGTCCAAATCAGGGTAGATGTATTTGGTATTAACCTGAGACTTGCACCGCTAATACTTGCGACAATCAATATACTTTGGTTTTAGTCGTCCATGGCTTTAACAAGTTCTATGTACTCCTCTTCTGGGTATATTGAGAATCGTAGTGTATTGGGTGTGATGTCAAGAATTAAGTATCACTTCAGTCATATGGAGATGATGGTCACGTAGGATAAGGAACTGGTACTCTTATATGCTGCAGCTATCGGGATAATATGACTAGTCATGTTTATCCGATTATAGGACTAGTTACCAGAGATCCGATATGTGCTTCGTACGGGGCAGACACAATTCCAGCCCCAGGCCTAGCACGTGACATCCGATACTGGATCGCAATACGCAATACTACGTATACTACGCCTGATATAGATTACATATTCCTTTAAGAATATTTCTGGAGAATTGGGTAGGCACGGTACTTTGCTAGAAGCCAACCATGTCTTGTAAATCTGTAAAAACGTAGTACTAGGTACGTACGTGTTCGGATAGTCCGACGACCGGATTTACTGCCAACATATCCGGGGATCTCATGGGTCGCTTCCCGAAGATTCACCGATGACTCGCACATTATTAATCTGGGATTAATTAATAGAGAGAGAAAATTAATATAGGATTAATTACAGAGATATTTTATATTGGATAAAATACTATTTAAAGAGAGAGAACAATTAATTTGGAATTAATTGATAAAATAATATATTCGATATATTATACGAAATTAGATTTCGACGCGGAATTAAAATTGGATTTTAATTCGGGCGAACGAGTTAATTTAGAATTAATTCGCTAGCGACGTGAATAGTAATTTTACTAGGCATAATTATTTAATTAAATTTGATTTAATTACGTCGCAACGGAAAATTCGTTAATTCGGAATTAGCGAACCCGAGCCCGGGAGTGTTTGCGGGCCCACTCGTATTTCGAATCAAGTGGGGCCCACAAGTCACATCACGCGTCACATCATTAGTCATTCTTGTGATGTAAGTCACATCAACTTTGAGTGATGTGATAGATGTCACTTTTGAGTGATGTGAGTAGTTGGAAGGCTTAAATGCCTCGTACCTTTTTGGAAAATGGTAATTGTTATTTGATTTTTTGAAATCAAAAATTACACAACACAACTCATCTTCTTCTCTCCCTCTCCCCTACCTCACGGTTTTAGAAACCTTTTTCCTCTTAAATGTTCTTGGCTTGGCCGAGAACAACAAGAAAGCAAAGGGAGATTTTGTGGCAAAATTTCCATGATGCTAGCACATCCAAGGGGTCAAACAAAGGTGATATGGAAACCCATTCATGAGCATGGAATCCATTCTTAAGGCTTGGAGCTTGGAGCACACAAATGGGGCTTGACCGAAACACATGGAGCACAAACTTGGAGCTTGGTCGAGAGTTTCAATGGAGCAAGGAAAATTTTTGTGTTCATCGCATCGCAAATCCGATCAAAGTGAGTATTTCCGCAACTTTACTTTGTTGTATTTGCACTTTTCATAGCTTAATTTGATCTTGGGATAACCTAGAAAACCCAACAGAGGGATAGACAAGGCTAAAGGCTCAGCGCATAGAAGTGGAAGACTTCAAATGTGTTAAAGAAATAAAGTATCATGGAATAAATTTTTGTATTATAGGAATAATATATTTTTTTATTATAGGAAAAATCCCAAAATTTCTATTCTCTTTATTATTGTATATATTTATATGATTTATTTTCTATTTTACTTTCATGTATTGCTTATATAAAGACCATTATATTTTAATTGTGTAATGGCCAAAAATTTTACGATCTAGTTAGATTATAAACTCGGTGGCCCAGATAAATTTTTTCTAAGAGGAAGAAAAATTATTAATTGGAAAATGAAATTTTGTTTGGTGGGCTAATGAGCCTGTTACATAAACTTAGGCCTAAAGGGCCTATAAATACCGCACCAAAGTGATTGAATAATTAGACTTAATTAGGATAATTTAATAGGCTCGATGATGTAAGTGCACAAATGGGGCTTGACCGAAACACATGGAGCACAAACTTGGAGCTTGGTCGAGAGCTTCATGGAGCAAGGAAAATTTTTGTGTTCATCGCATCGCAAATCCGATCAAAGTGAGTATTTCCGCAACTTTACTTTGTTGTGTTCGCACTTTTCATAGCTTAATTTGATCTTGGGATAACCTAGAAAACCCAACAGAGGGATAGACAAGGCTCAAGGCTTTCCATGCGGAAGACTTCAAATGTGTTAAAGAAATAAATGATCATGGAATAATATTTTTGTATTATAGGAATAATATATTTTTTTATTATAGGAAAAATCCCTAAATTTCTATTCTCTTTATTATGGTATATATTTATATGATTTATTTTCTATTTTACTTTCATGTATTGTCTATATAAAGACCATTATATTTTAATTGTGTAATGGCCAAAAATGTTACGATCTAGTTAGATTATAAACTCGGTGGCCCAGATAAAATTTTTCTAAGAGGAAGAAAAATTATTAATTGGAAAATGAAATTTTGTTTGTTGGGCTAATGAACCTGTTACATAAAATTAGGCCTAAAGGGCCTATAAATACCGCACCAAAGTGATTGAATAATTAGACTTAATTAGGATAATTTAATAGGCTCGATGATGTAAGTGCATGAGATTTGGGCTTGTAATAAAACAAATGAAGCCCATAAAATTACCTCCCCTTGGCCGGCCCCTTAGCCCATTTTCTAGAGTTTTCTACAAAACCCTTGACAATTCTAGTAAATTAAAAACAAAAAACCAATAATTATACAAAAAACAAGAGTCAAAAAGCTCCATTGTTATGACAAAGGAAGCACCAAATCTCAAATATCTTCTTTGTGCCGTGAGAGAGGGAGAAGAAAAATCAAGAGAAAACAAGTTGATCAAGCACAAGGATAGCTTAATTAAGCATGACACAAGTCTTGGAGAGTGAATTAAACCTAGATCAGCTTCCTTTCGAGGTAAGAAATCTCACTTAATAATTTGAGGTTTTGGGTTTTGGTTAATGATTGATATTTGCGTTGTTGTTGATGATTGAGTTGTGTAAGTGTGTTGTTTTTTATGAAATTGTTACGAGTATGATTCAGGAAACCTCTTCATTTTTTTGGATAGTGGTTTATGATGAGAATGCTAGGAGATGAGAATAATTGTGCAAGTGATGATGATGAGATATTATTGATGATGTTATTTTGCAGTGAAATGAGTCAAATGGTGACTTGATTTGTGAATGGATTTCGACAGCAAAAGGATAGTGTTTTGTTTGTATTTCATGATTGATAATGTGTCGAAGTAATTCTAGGGTGCACACTAGTAATGGCTGGATTTAGGGGTGTTCGCGGTGAGGTTCGGGTCGGTTTTTTCGTTTTTCACTTTAAACCGCGCGGGTTAGCGGTTTGGAAAATTAGAAACCTAAACCGCAATTTGATCAGGAAAACCGCGGCGGTTTGGGTTGGCGGTTTAACGGTTTGAGAGGTACGGGTTATGAAAATTAATAAATTATTATCTATCTGTTTAAATACAAAAAATATAGATTTAGAGTAAATAAATTCAAACAATTTCTATATACTACAGATAATATACATGAAACATATATAATGCATGTAACATTGTTCCAGCCTTCCAAGATATCAAAATCTTAACCCATTTGCGTTCATATATCATGCAATTCTAAGAAAAAAAATCATCTACAAACAAGTGAACAACCTGCCAATCTGCACCCAAAAATCAGTACATTTCATCCATAATGATAGGGAAGAAATAATTGGAAATTTGGGCAGTGTTTAAAAAAAACGGTTGAGGCGGCCGCCTCGAGGCGCCGCCTCGCCGCCTCGAGGCGGCCGCATTATGCGGTTTTTCTGAGGCGCCCGCCTCTCTGCTGGTGAGGCGGCCGCCTCAGGCCGCCTCACGCATAATCGGGGTGAGGCGGCCTGAGGAGGCCGCCTCACCAGCAAAGGTTTTTTTTTTTTTTAAATTTTCTAAAATGAAACGACGACGTTTTGGGCTTCCAAAACGTCGTCGTTCCATTGAACAACTGAGTGGCAGTAGAGCACTTGCCCAAAAAAAGGAGCAGAGACCAAAGTAAGTTAATCTTGTACAAATAATGCAATTTATATAATCAAATTAAAAAATAATACGACTTTATGTTATTTGTTTGGGAAAGGGAAAGCTCCACAATTAGTGGATGAAGACAATACAAGTGAAGGAGGTTCTTTGGATGATGACCCATCTGATGATGACATAGATTTTGACCCAAGCTTCATGCCGCTAGACACTAATGATAGCTTATTTAGGGATTATTATCAATAATTTTTTGAACATACTATGAATTATGAAGAAAGTAATGTATTTTGGATTACTTATCAATAGTTTTTTGAACATACTATGAATTATGAAGAAATGAATGTATTTTGGATTGTTTTTTCCGATTTTCGGATCGAGGCGCCCGCCTCACCGCCTCGAGGAGGTCCGCCTCGCGCCTCAATGGCCGGCCGCCTCGAGGCGCCGCCCCGTATTTTTAAACATTGAATTTGGGATGAGGACAAGTATGAACAATCCCACATTCATAATAATAATAATAATAATAATAATAATAAACAGTAACTGGAACTAATGTCTATAACTGGAAATTGGAATCTGGAAAGAAATGGCAGCCGCCAGCCAGTAACTGGAAAGAAATGTCAATTTCTGGAATGCCACACCAAATATCAAAAGTTCCAATTCCAAATGTCAATAAGTCAATAACCTGTAACATCAATGATCAAACAATATTATTAATTCATTATGTGTACTGTTATGTAATAACAAAGTAAACAATTATTCATCAATTTATTAGCACAAAGTAACTGAAAAGAAATAAATATAATACTTACACAAAGTCACAAACATGCAACCTTCTATGAATTCAATTCATCATCAGAATCGACATTCAATTCAATTCAAAATGCTCCCAAACAGAAAAATAGAATGTTTACTATCTTGCGACTTAGGCTTCGCCTTCCTAAAATATTTTCTCTTTTTAGGAACAGAAGACTTACTTTTAGTTTTAGTAGGAACAACAGAAGTATCCATTGAATTTGTGGCTTCATTATTCTCTTCCTCGCTTAAACAAATTTCAACCTCCTTACTCATTGGGTCTTCTGATGCTTCCATTCACCCTAGAAATATAGCACAAAAATATAATAAATATACACATAAATATAATAGATTTGGTTCCTTATAATTGTTAATCACAAACTATCTCTTTCACATTAAAAAATAAATTAAAAAGTTGAAGCTCAATGAATATGCATATCTACTGCAGACTGTAGTTGGCAGTCTAGCAAATTGATTCAAAAAAATTTCAACAGCGATGGTTTAAGTGTATACAAAAATAATAACTTTTAAGTGATTTTACATCTTCATTTATATATCAAGGCATCAAGCTTCAAGCCGAATCAATATATTCTGAATTCTCATAGACCCCACCATTTTATAAATATCATTAGCTATATATATCATTTTCCCTATGCTTTTAGTTTATTTGTAAGATAGAAATTTCATGGATCTGGTTCCAAAAAATTAAATGCATTTTATCCTAAACCCTAATAGTGTTCTTAATAAACATTATGTTCTAGGAATCTAGCACTAGCAAGGCAGCAACCACGAAGATTTGCTTAATAAACACTATCTTTACATTCTTCAGCGATAATACATGAAAACGTAAAGACCCATTTGAGAACATCAAAGATTTGCTTTAATAAAATGGTAAGGAGTTTGATTATTTGCTTACCTGTTGCAGTTTAGACGTCAGAAGTATATTCAAGAGCCAAAAGCTCAAGTTGGACCGTTGGAGGCAATATTCCTTAGCTATTTCGTCCAGCAATTGGCAGTATTCCTTAGGCGGCAGGTGCTTAGGTTTACTGGTTTAGAAAATAGAAACTAGAAAAGGGAGAGTCAGAGAAGAAGAAGAAGTCGGCACATAGGTTCAAGAGATTAAGAGAAAACCTAATTTCTGATGGGCTTATAAACTTTATATAGTATATACCGTCGGGTCGGGTTAAAAACCGAAATTATTTATTAAGAACCGTGACCCGAACCGAAAATTGCGGTTCGGGTCAATTTAACCCGAAATCTACATAAACATGCTTGCAACCCGCGCGGTTTGCTGCGGTTCGGGTCGGATCGGGTCGATTTGCGGTTTGACCCGACCCAATGTTCACCCTAGCTGGATTAGATAAAATAGATAAATAGTGAGTTAGCGAAGATTAGGCAACGATTTTGGTTTTCTGGAATTCTGAACATGCTGTGGCTTCTAGTTTAGAAAATGAATCCTAGACCTACAAATAGAGTACCGTAAAATTCTACATAAACTAGACATGATAAAAACTAACATATCCAAAAATTAGAATTTTTGGACTTGTCATGAATTTAGGCCAAATTTTAGAAATTGGCTACCCTGCAGATATTTTAGTTTTTGTCTTACCTGAGCAGCCTGTGATGATATACTTATAAGTTACGTCTCGTAAGTTAAAATCAAGATTCGTAAAATTCTGGATAAACTAGATACATAAGGAAATAACATATCCAATAATCAGAATTGTTGGACTTAGGATGAAGCCAAACCAAATTTCTGAAGTTGAGTAAACGATCGCCCCTACACCCAATTTTTTTTTCCTGAACAGCCCCTGAAATTCGACTTAGAACTTAAGTTTCCGAAATCAAAACTGAGATCCAAAAACACCAACATATATTAGATGCACTAATGTCCATTCTATTAAAATTTCATCCTTTGATTCTATCCCAATTAATTGTAATGAATTTTCGAAGTTAACCATTGAGCATAGGATTTTAATGAATAGGCAGAAAATTGAAATTCCGCTACCACACTTTCATAACTTCGAATCTAGATCCGTAAAATCCTTAGATAACCCGAGTACCCTGAATTTTAATAAATTTGGAATTTCATGAGTTATATACCCTAATTAATGTTTAAAGAATTTCTTTTTTCATGCCTAGTCTAATGAATTTGAATCATTATATGTTACTGACAGGAGCTCACATCGTTAGCGATTCCATAGCGAGTTTCTAGACAATCATCAATCTCAGTGAGTGGATGCTTTATTTTATGTTTTCTTGACTTATAATTCAAAATGTTTCAAGTTTTGAAGTTTTATTTGTTTTAAGGTTTTAAATTAATAAAGAATATGCATAATGATTAAATGTTTCCGTCTCAACGCTTGTTCAATGCTTTCATGATTTCTAAATTATCTATATGTTTCCGTTGAGTTGCTTGATTGATGATATGTTTCCGTCCCGATGCTTGTTGCATTTTTTTTTTTATGTTTTTATGACTCATCATATGTTTCCGCCAAGGTGCTTGTTTAGGGTCTCGTCTATCAGAAATGGATTGACCCGCTACCTTGTCGACAAGGGATCGTTCGTTCCTCGCTCAGTCTATGCGCGTGACTTGGGCATTAAGCACTTGATATGTTTTTGACGATACATGCATGAAAAATGATTTGTGGACATGTTTTAGATTTTTCTTATGGTCTGTTATTTTTAGTATTCACTCACCAGGGCATTCAAACGATCTGACCCTCCCAACTCCACAATTTGTTTTGCATGTAGCTTTATCCGGTGAGCCATAACCAAACAGGAGCCTGGGATCGAGGATTTGAGTTACTGCAGTCACTAGAGTATGGGTCTGTCATGCTAAGATTGTTGGTCGCATTCAAATAGAATACATGTATATCGGTATGAGTCAAGTCTAAAGGTTTATGATGTTATTTATATAAGATACAAGTATTTATTTAAGTCAATAAATTGTCCGTACATTAATTGATTTGTGAAATAGTTTAATAAATGTCTGTTATAGTAACATAGTCAAGAAAGTTTAGAAATGGTCAGAGGCTCAAGGTGGTGGTGAAGATCCATCACCTGCCGGTAATGTCTCCGCATTGTGGATGTTACAAATTGTCATTCATATTGAAAAAACATATTCAGATCAATATCTAACATGGTATTAGACGGTTTTTTCCCTATATCCCTTTAATTTCTGACTCCCGGCCACCACTGTTGCCATCGCGCGTGCAGCCTAGGCGCCGCCTTCCGTGCATGAATCTCACGCGTTTTCACTCTACTGTCAGTTTTAGGCAGTGATGTTGGTGTCGTTCTGTTTAGAATCCGACACCGTATTTTACCGATCTCGTTATCCACCAAGCCAAAACTGAATCCCTTAAAACCTAAGTCATCGATCCGGTCGTTTTCCGATGAGTTGCGCGTCACCTCCCCCACCAACGCACTCCTCGTCGGCCATATAGTCTCTTTGCACCTCCCATCGCCTCCCTTGTTGCTGGATTCTCGATTCCCAGACACGTTAAATGGTGTCTTTGTTCAAACTATAGAATTTTTACCAATTTGAAATTTTTATAAAATTTTGGGACTCTTATAATTTCCAAAACTTTCAGGTCACTTTTATAATTTCCAAAATTTTTGGGCCATTTTTATAATTTCCTAAAATTTTGGGTCATTTTTATAAATTCTAAAAAGTTTGGAGTCAATTTTAAAATTTCCAAAAATTTCGGGACACTTTGTAATTTCTAAAAATATTGAGATATTTTTGAGATTCTTCAAGTTTAGGGATATGTCTATGAAGAAATCAGATATGACTTATCTTATTCAGATCACCTTAGATGGCCACAACTATGTCTTATGGGCACAGGTGATATATGTGATTTATACCCACTTATCCATATATCCCTACCTTATTATTCTGTTAGTTTCATGTCATTTTACGTGTTTTGTAGTTTGTTTTGTGTTTTATTAACAAGAAGCATTAGAGCATGGATCTTGAGGCTAACATACGTATTTTGGAAGCATTAGAGCATGGATCTTGAGGCTAACATACATGTTTTGGGAGCTTAAGGAGGCAAAGGAAGCACTCAGGAAAGGCACACTATGCAAAACAAGGCACTTTGGCCGAGAAAGAGGCGTCGCAAAGCCAAAATTTCGTCTCGATGCCATCACCATCAACGAACACAGAATTTCCTGAGAAATTGGCGTTGCGACGCCACTTCTACATGCAGAAGGACTCTAGGACTCCCTATAAATACATAATGCGTCCAAAACCCTAAGGAGGAGAAGGAAACACAATTAGAGAGCTCTAAACACATAATTTAGAAAGATCGAAGAATGAGATTGAATAGCGACAAGAGAAGACGAATGCGGTGACGTTCATAGATGAAGGGATTCGATTCGGGTTTTATCTTCTAGTTTCTTTCTTCAAACTCTTATGATGTTCAATATGTTCTTGACTCCGTTTTTATTGTTCTTTTATTTAGTCATGGACTAATTTTCTTATTCTAAAGGATGATGTAGCCTATACTCGAACTTATGTGTTTGATTGCTAATTAAATATTATGAAGTTTTAATTCAGATAATTTATATTTTCTTGTGTTTAATGCTTCTAGTTTGATGGTCACAAATTAAATGATTCCATATTTATAATCTATCACTCGGGAGAAATTTTTTTGAATAGGATATAGAAAATATACATATGAATTTTATAGAGTTCAAGAGGCCTATAATTCGTTTGAAGTCATTAAAAAAAGATCACAGAGAGTAATAAATTATCAACTACTAGATTTTTATAAGGATATCGAAATCAATAACTAATAATATTTTCACTCGGGAGAGAGAGTAGAATAATTTATGATTCTTGGCTTATAAACTAAGAACTTGAATAATAATTGATTGACAGAACAAATATACGGGGGATTGCTAGGTAAAATCAGAATCTAGAATTCCTCTCATCCTGGTCTTTCTTAATTAAACATTTTGACTTCTTGCTTCTTTAGTTTATAATTTTAATTTAGTTTATTTTAAATTGATTTCTAAATAAAGTTAAGTTTATTAATTATAGTACTTAGTGTGAATTTGATTTCAATCCCTGTGGGTACGACATTATTTATTCATCATTTACTAAAACTTGACATCATATACTTACGGTACGATAATCTCGCAATAAGTTTTTGGCGCTGTTGTTGGGGATTGTTTAATCTGATTCACATTAATACTATTACCAAGTAAACTTAACTTTAATTTATATTTATATTTATTTTATTATTTCTTTCTTTCTATGCGTAACAGTGAATGTGGAGATCTACATGTCTCGATTCGCTCTTGTTTGATCGTGAAATAGAGAGAACAACGAGGAGACTAAGGAAATAAAGGAGGATTGAAAAAGAAGCAATGACTGCTGAAAATAGAGAGAACAACCCGTGCCTGGTGGAAATCCGAGATCATTTTAAGCCAGACATTAATAATAATTATTCTGGGATTGCGCACCAATCGATCAATGCCAATAAATTTGAGCCGAAACCTGCACTGATCAACATGGTGCAACAGAACCAATTTGGGGTTCAGCCCCAACATTCACTTAAGGATGTTCTTAAAGATGGCGGATACCATTAAGATGAATGATGTGATTGGAAAGACCATTAGACTGCGCTTGTTCTCATTCTCTTTAAAGGACAAAGAAAGAGGTTAGCTGCCATCTATACCGATGGGGAGCATCACGACAAAGAAAGGGGTTAGCTGTAATTTATATTATGATATAAGTTATATGTTAAATTTTAATTTCAAATTAAATTATATTTGATAACATATTTAATTTTTGAAATTAATAATTTTATTGTGACAAAAAGATCATTGGACAAATATTAATATTTATATTAGGGTTAGAGATAATTTTGTACAAGCACAATTTTAACATAAACCCTAAATATAAATATAAAGTGTTTCTCTTGTAAATACAACCATAACCGCCTTTCATTTTTCAATGAGATTGAAAAAGAGAGAAAACATTGAGGCAAAATTTTCTCGAGAAAATTTGCTTCAAGTGAGTTGATCCGAGCCCACCCTCACGGATTTTTGATGTCGAGATATAATATGGAAGATCGAGTGGTAGAAGCGATTCTCAAATACATGGCTCGCGGCAATTGATCACGTCAAAAGCAAACATTTAAGATCAGAATATGGTGATATGTTTTTGAATTAAAAACAAAGTTGTTCACGCCCCTGGCCATGTTGAAGAAGTCAAAATACATGGCTTAGTAATTTTTGTTTAATAAGCCAAATGATAATAAGACGTGAATGCATTGTGGAGGGAGCTAAAATGTAGCAATTGCATATAATGAGCAATTGCAATTTTTACTCACAAATAAGTTATTTTTTCGGGCTGTTTTGGGTTAGTTTTAGGGGATGATTTTTGAGAACACAAAGGACTATTTTGTAGATATTTTGGGACTGTTTTGGAGTGATTATTTTGTCAAAAATAGTGACAGAAAAATCAGCGAACAACCAGCACAAAACAGTGAGTTGTGCTCGCGTAAATGGTATTTTCGGTGTGCAAAATATTTCAGTGTTTGGACTGTTATTTGGGGCTGTTCGGGGTTGGAAAAATCATTAAAAACATTAGCAAAACAAGTCTAAAGAGGCTGGCCAGTTTCGGCTAAGAGGGGATAAGGACAGAAAAATTTAAGATCGATCCCGGTGCCTAACTCGCTTCCGCCGCGCGAGGGAAATCGGTTCCTACAATTGGCATCAAGAGCGAAGTTGAAAAGTATTATAACTCTTCTTTTTTTATTTTTATTTTGCGATAATTAATGTGTTATTTATTTTTATTTATGAGATGCATGAGAAATAAAATTTTATATGTCATAAGAGTGGATATAAAATTAAATAAATATTTTTTATGTGATAAAATTATTCATGTGATGATATTTATTTATTTTAAATGCATTGGTCGTAAATTATTCCGGCTTTTTTGGTTGTATTAATGTTTTTGGAATGTAATACCATAGAGCCATTTTAGGAATTAATTACAAATGCTGTTTTTAATCTTTCTATGTAACTTATGGAGAGTGTTGCCAATGAGGACACAAAAGTAGTATAATTGAGCAATGTTTAGTAAATGTGGATCGTGGTTGTGGGAAGCTATAGTAAGCATAGGCGTGGTGAGTTCAACGACGACATGTGGAGGTGACTACCACACGAAAGCATGTCTTATGAGCCAAAATGCTAATGTGGTCCGTAGTGAGCACACGAAGCATTATATCCATATATTGCGAATGTTACTACTCGAGGAGCAAAATTTCCGCAAGAAAATCCATGGAGTCGAGAGTTGAAGACTAAGGAATGCCTTGGGTATTTTGTGAATTAATTAGATTAATACAAAAAACCAAAAAGCCTGGTCAATGCATTAGTTTTGTTGTATGTATGTTTATAATTCAAATTGTTTGAATAACATATCATATATCATAGGATACCCACTCATGCATTATAACATGCCATGACATTAAATGAATGTTGATTTAATCTAAGCATAAAAGTTATGAAAATTTTAAATAGTTAAAATATAGATTAATACATGCAAATAAATTAAATAGTTTAATTTAAATAAGTTTAAAATTTGGTAATTCGGAAAAAGACAATTGATAGGAGACTAGTTATTTAATTTGGTATATAGGATGGAAACCCGGACATAAATTTCATAGTCGATTCCGAATGGACGGTAGTGTGGTCTATACTCGGGAAACAACTCCACGTACCAAATAAAAATAACATAAGTCACTGATATCTAATTAAATAGTTTAATTAAATAATTATTTTATCCAAATTTAAACTTTAAACTTACATAGTGAACTAAAAATTTTACGAGTTAAAATTGAAATAGGTCATTAGAGATTACTTAATTAAATTAGTTTAATTAAGTTAGTGAACAAAAAATTTAAGTGTTAAAATTTGGAGATATGACTAATCATCAACTAGTATTAATTAGGTTATGTTTTTAGCCGCGCACAATCTAAATAAATTAATTACTAGTGTAATAGAAATCTTAAACTATAAAATAGTGAGTGGGAGAAAGATATATGGCAATATATCCAACGATCTCCATTGTTAGTCTGAAAACGTGAGATTCAAAAGGCATCGCGAGACGACTTTATTTTCATCCCTCTACGGATAGTGTCCATTTTGGGTCAATATCAAGTTTGGATTCCGAGAGGATAGGAACTATAGATGTATCTGGTGAATTGACATACCCTACGGCGACACTTCACTAGTTAAGTCTAAAGGTTCCGAAACAACGGGTTACACTCACAAATGAATGATTAAATGTTAATCAAAATTCCTTGATCAAATAAAAATGTGGTAAGTTAATATAGTAATAAGAGTTATTCCCACATATATTAATCAATTGAGATTGTCTCGATCTATCATGCAAATACTTGACCTACCATACGACGACACTTATTTGTGGGATGATAGATTTCCATGGCATAATAATTATTTTTAAGTTTCTGATTCATTTTACATGGTCCATGCATCATGTTTAATTTTATGTCAAAATATGTGTAATGATTTTAATATGCGATGGATGGAATTTTCGAATGCATCTTTATTTTAAAATCTATCAACCATTTTTCCCGATATTTCCATACTTGCTAATGATAAATATACGAAAGAAAGTTACGTTAAAAGAAAAGTAACATGAAAGTTATCTTGGTCTTTTGAAGAACTGAAATTTGTCCTTAAGGAGGAGTGTCCTTCAGAGCCAAGTTGTATATGATACTCACCAAAGGTGTGTATGGCCAATGAAAAGACCCGCTGCTACTTGCTAGCAGAGATGTCTAATGTTCTTGCTGCAAAGCATGAACTAATGACTACAACATCTATGATGATGCAATCATTGTAAGACATGTTCGGGTACCATTCGAAGCGGTAATGTTATGAGGTCTTGATCTCAGTGATGATCACGAAGATGAAGGAATAGACACCCATATAAGTGAACGTCTTGAATATGATGACCCACTTCAATGCGGCCGCCCCATAGCCAGACGACCATGATCGTGAGGTCTATTTCGAAGAGTTTCCTGCAATTTAAGAGCAATTATGTTATAAACAAATTGATATTCACTCTTATATAACTACTAAATGTGCTCACCTCTTAGGAGTCCATGTTGATGGATCCTCGTAAGACTAGTGGAGAAGCAAGTATTGCCAAATCTTTCAAATCTGTAAAGAAAAGATAGAAACAATGGGAAGGCTAAGAGTACAACAACTTGATACATGAAAAGACCTTGCTTAAGGTGACTTTACCATGAGAGTCAAGACATGATATGTTATTTCAGTAGAAACAGTGGGAGTTATCAGTTTTCAATTTCCAAATAATAGTTATTTGAATTTAAACAAAGTGTTATTTATTCATGTTTTGTCGTAGAAATTTGATTTCTGTTTCAAAACTATTGCATGATGGTTTCTCCATTTTATTTAATGAAAATAGTTATTATTTCAAAAATGGATTACCAATATGGAAATGAAACTAGGAAATAACTTGTATGTGTTAAGACTGTTAACACATACCTCACTGCTTAACACTAAGATGTTTAAGGTTAAAAAATCCAAAACTAAACGACAAATGATTTCTCACGTTAACACATATCTGTGGCATCTCAGACTTGACCATATTAACCTTGATAGGATAAACAAATTAGTAGAAAGTGGATCTTTAAGTTATTTAAAGAACTAGTATATGAGTATAGTCTAGAAGGTAATATAACCAATAGACCTTTTATTGGAAAAGTTCTAAGAGCCAATTAATCACTAAGTGGTTATGAATATTTCGTCACATTTATTGAAAATTATTCTAGATATGTGCATGTTCATCTAATGCAGCATAAATCAGGTACCTTTGAAAAGTTCAAAGAGTATCGTGTGAAGGTTGAGAATCGATTAGGTAAAGCCATCAAAATTCTACGATCAGATCGTGGAGGAGAATACCTCGACAATGAATTTGAGGAGTTCCTAGTTGAGCATGGGATAGTATCCCAACTCATAGCACCTGAAACACCACATCAGAATAGTGTTACAGAAATGAGAAATCAAACCATACTAGACATGATGAGATCTGTTGGGGCAGTTGTGGAATCCCTAGGGTTGGATCAGTGCCCCGCGTAGCGGAAGTGGGTCTAACCCAAGGATATCAGAGATATGTATATTTTAAAATATTTCAATGAAAATTACATTTCGATACGAGTCTGTAGGAAAAAACGGGGACCAAATCAGAATCTGGAAACTCCAGAATGGAGAAAATGAAATTTTTGTGTTCATTAGCCCTCGAAGTCGCGACGCGGAGCCTTAGGAGTCGAGACGCTCCAAAGTGTGAGAGCAACTGCGAGAGTTGAACGTCGCGGCGTCGCGACACGAAAGAGTGGGAGTCGCGACGCTCCTAGGTCTGATGCTTAGTGTCGCGACGCTAGAAGGTCAATATCGCGACACTCCCCTAGGCAGTGAGTAATTTGAACTTTCAAATCAATCCTAAACACTTCCAATTTTCTCCTATCATTTCAAATACACCCAATTTTAGCTCCATAACCACCATCAACACATGTTATACAACTGGAATATATGTATTTTAAATACTTATATGAATTTGTTTGAATCAAAACACAAACTAATTTAGAATCTCACTATGAAATGTCTCATGAATAATTCGAGTTCACCAAAAGGTGGTCAAATGATTCTAGAATGGTAGTCATAGCTCTAAGCTTTAATCTAGAGTTTCAAACTCTTATTAATTGTTTCATGTTCAACATGAGCATCTTTGACCTAATTAACAAGCATATTGTGTTTATACTTCCAAAGCATCCTAACACAATTTATTACCCTTATTTCAACTTTAAGCTATGTAATCATGCATCCAATACATAACTCATCACTATATGTCTCACTAATGAAAACTCACTAATGAAGAACATAGCTTAAGAGAAGTTCAAACTTACATAGTAAGCTTGATGCAAAGATCCAATCTCATTCTCTTTGTTGAAATGGTTGGAGAACTTCCAAGGTTTGCAAGCTTGACTCGAAGATCCAATCTTGATTCTAATGCTAGCAAGCTTCACTCCAAGATCCAATCAATCACAAAAAAAAAAAAAAATAACCAACAAATCCAATGATCACACAGCGGAAAAAAATGCAAATGGAACCAAATTAACACACAAGTGAATGATAAGATATGCGAGACACGATGGAAAGAATACTTAACAATAACCCTCAATGCTCAAAAAGGGATAAAATTATGAAGAATTATGACAACAACCCAGGTTATGCAAAAAGTGGTAAAAATCCCCTAAATACAAGTCCAGTGAAACTGGGGTAAGAATTGTTTCTATTTTTTGGTTCTCACTATACTCAAAAGACAAAATTAATTTGTAATCCATTTAATATAATTTTTATTTTTCAAAAAAATTTATGTAATTTTTTTAAAATTTGACACTTGACTAATATTTTGAATTACAAAAATTATGAATTTTTTATAAAATTATTTTCTGTCAAGCATTTCTATCATTAGTTCTTGATTGAATGTTTTCCGTCAAGACTACTATCATTATTTCTTGACAAAATAATTATATGTCTCATATCTGTCATTAATTCTTAAAAATTAATTTATCTGTCACATATGTGTCATAAATTAATAACAGAATCAGTATCTGTCATAAATTATCTGTTAAGATAACCTATTTTTCTACTAGTGGTATCAAGGAATACGCTAGAATGCAATCGGTGTAACACTAATTAACAAATAGGGTAAAGCCACAACTACTATATATGCTCAAAATACCCAAGTGTGCAAGTGCCAAAAACAAATAAATAGTAATGAATAATATCCTAGCAAATTCCTAATGTGTCACAACCCTAATGTAACAAATGTGTGTTGCGGCGACATGTGCAAGGAATTTAGGGTATGTCAGAAATTTACAATCGATTTAAGATAATCAACTTATGTTTTTTTATGTTTATGTTCCTTAATTTTCTACTCTTGATTATGCATTTTTTGAACTACTTACAGATTTGGTGTTAGATGAGTGTGACAATTTCTTTTTTAATACAACACCGACTCAATTTCACTTATTAAATAGTTATAACTCATTTTCACAGGATGACTAAACGAATTAACGAATCGAATTTGTATCGAATCCTATATAAATCGGAATAAAATGTGATAAATATTCAAATTGTTTACTAAATGGATCCTAATATCATGATTCATATTTGATTCGTTTAATAAATAAATGTTAAACGATAAATAATAAAAAAAATAAGTAATATTATTTTTCTATAGTAATTGGTATCAACGTCTTGAACTTAATTAAAAAAAAAAACTAAGCTCAAATTCGTATTTAATTCGTTTAAGAAATAAATCGAATCGAATCGAATCAAATCGATCTATTTACTAAACGAATCAATTTTTCCAAATCCATATATATATATATATTTTAATGAGAATTGAATCGAATGAATAAATGAATCTTGATGCAGATTGTTACCACTAATTTTCACCAACTCTTGATTGTCCACATATATAAAACAGGCTGGTATCAATTAGCATAATGTGGTCTCAAATCCCCAAGTAGTGTGGTTTGTTGGCAAAGAGTTTAGGATTTACTTGTCAGGTCTTGAGTTCGAGTTCAGAGGATGTATTTCTTTCTAAGAGTCTGAGACAGTCGGAGATTTTACCCGCTCCATTTTTAAGTTTAGGTCGGGTGATTTGGCGGCGATGTTTTAAAAATAAAATAAAATAATGCCGTCTCAAAATAAAATATTTTGGAATAAAGCATGCAATTAACATATATTACAAAAGTTCGCAAGCACTCAACAAAGGAATATGTGCTTTTTCCAGGTAAGCAAAGATACTGAATTATGCCAACTTTGTCTTCACCAACAACCCATAATACACACTTCTTTAATTTATGAATCAATAATTGACAAAGTAACTTTTTAAGAAGCCGTTGATACTTCCAATCACATTCATCAACTTTTTCCATGTTATGAGATGCCATGGTTGCGATATTGGAGATGTTTCTGTCCAGCTACCAACTTTGAAATTTGTCCTGTTACCCACCTTTTTTTTTTTTTTTTTTTTTTTTTTTTTTTTTTTTCAATAGCCTGGCTTTTAATTGAATTTAAAGAATAGTTGACATGTCATTTAAGGTTCCGGCCTCTACATATTTAAAAAAAAAAATCTCATTATTCAGATTAATTGTTAGTTCAGAAGGCGTTGCCTACCATATAACAATACAATAATAATTAGGAGGCATAACCTACCATAAATATTAACAATAAAATAAAGCAATGAGACACAAATTTAACGTGGTAAAACCCTCAATGTGAGAGAACATCCACGGGAAAATGTAGAAAGATTTCACTAAAGTGGAAAGAATTTTACAATTTCTCTCTAAACACAAGGAGTGAACAATCTCACACTCTTTTAGAATATAAGAATTACAACTCTCTCACGAACTCTTAAGAAGAAACAATATTTTTCCTTCTTAGAATACAGATGATTTGGTTGAGTATGAAATGAAGAAAATAATGAAATGAAGTCTCTATTTATAGACATAAGATTCACTGTACAAATAGTGATTTTAATTTTTTATTATTTTCTTTTTATGCATGTGGGACCCACCCACATAATTATTATATTTTTTGTATATTGAATTATTGCACCTTTCGGTGCAATAATTAACAATTCTCCCACTTAAAACTTGATTGAAAAGCAATCAGTTTCCACACCATCCGTTCTACTTTGCCGTCTTCAAGCTGCTTGCGTTTCTACTAAGCCGTAAAAGGATCTACACATACAAACTTGTCTGTATTGATAGACTTGGTCATTACGTCTGCAAGGCTCTCATTGGTGTGTACCTTCAACAAGTCCACATTGTCTTCTTCCACTACTTCATGAACAAAGTGGTATTGTACCCCTATATGCTTTGTTTTTGAATCAAATGCTGGATTCTTTATAATATACAAAGCACTTTGACTGTCACAAAATAATGAAATATTTTATTGTTTGTGTCTGAGCTCCTCCAATAATCTTTGAAACCAAATAGCTTCTTTACAGGCTTGTGTAGCTGCCATGTATTCATCTTCTATTGTAAACAAAGCCACAACACTCTGTAACTTGGATACCCATCTCACTGCTCCTCCTGTAAGTATAAACACATAACTTGTAGTGGATTTTCTTTTATCAAGATCTCATGTAAAATATGAATCCATGTAGCCCTTGAAAACTAATTCTGATCCTCTATAACATAATACAACATCTAAGGTTCCTTTGATATATCTAAGGATCCTCTTAACAACATTCCAATGCTCTCTACCAGGATTCGCCATAAAACGACTAACTGCCCCCACTACTTGTGCAATATCTGGTCTTGTATAAATTATGGCGTACATTAAGCTTCTCACTACTGATGCATACGGCACTCGAGACATATTCTTCCTCTCAGCTTCATTGATATGGCACATAAATGAGGATAACTTGAAATTAATAGGAAGTGAGGTAGAAATTGGCTTATAATCTTCCATATCGAACCACCGTAAGATTTCATTCAAGTAATTTTTCTGAGAAAGCTAAATCTTTCTATTATTTCTGTCTCGGTTTATTTGCATCCATAGAATCTTATTTGATGGTCCCAGATCCTTCATGTCAAACTCTATAGTTAAGTGTGCCTTTAATTCTTGTACTTGATCTTTGTAGGGCCTACTACTAATATGTCATCCACAAACAACATCAAAATAATAAAGTCATTATTTCCAAACCTCTTGTAATATGTACAATGGTCTGAATTGAGTTTGTTGTACCCAAGGCAAATAATGAAAGAATCAAATCTCTTATACCAACACCTCGACGCCTGTTTGAGACCATATAGAGATTTTTTCAACCTGCAAACCAAGTTCTCATTGCCTATTTCAGTAAAATCTTCTGGTTGGAACATATAAATTTATTCTTCAAGTTCTCCATGAAGAAATACAGTTTTTACATCCAACTGTTCTAGATATAGGTCAAAAATAGCACACATAATCAGAACTACTCTGATTGTTGTAAGTCGAACCATCGGAGAAAATATCTCATTGAAATCAATCCATTCTTTCTGAGCATATCATTTTACCACCAATCGTGCATGATACTACCCCACTAGATCATTGCTATCTCGCTTGATCTTGTAGATCTATTTATTACCAATGACTTTTCTTCCACGTGGTAAAGGTACTAGATCCCATGTATTATTTCTATGCAAATCTTCTATTTCTTCTTGCATTGCTGTCATCTACAAAGATGTATCTATGCCATTTGTAGCTTCATGAAAAGTTGATGGCTCTCCATTCTCTGTTAGAAGGCAGTATGCACTGTTACTCTCTGTAACATACTCTGAGTGCCAACCTGGAGGTCTTCTCTCTCGAGTTGATCGGCGAACTTCAGAAGCTTAAAACTCA